>CM052900.1:69129187-69152354 GCA_028534135.1 Potos flavus | reverse complement strand
TTCTTTCTTCTTTCTTTCTTTTTCTTTCTTTCTGATTTAACAAAGGAAATTGAAGCAAACACTATATCTGCTTTTGCCATTTTTAATTATCAACAGGGGAATGTCATGGTATGTTTTCTGCAGTGGAGTCTTTAGTTTCCCGGGTAGCAAATTTAGCATTTCAACATCCTGTCACCAATAGCTCCATGAGTGTGGGTAGCTATGGCAGGTTTTTTTGTACTTTAGATTGGGCAATGCATTTGTATTCAGTAGCTCTTGATGTCTCCCATTCCAGATCACAGAAGAGTGCCAATTTTCTGAGTGTCTGAAGATCTTTTGAGATAGCCAGAGTGAAGCTTACTCCTCCAATCCCTCTAATGGCCTTAATAAGCACCTCATTTACTGAATTAAATTCCTTCCCCCTAGCGTCCGATGGGATCTGTTCCCTGAAATGATTGTGATTGGTGTATATGTGACAAATGAAACAAATACATGTTATAATCTCTAGAGACAGCACAGAGAAAGAAGTGATTCATGCTATTGAAACATCTTCGTTCTATTTTAATTATTAACCACATTTTTGAGTGCATCAGACAAAATACTAACGCTGGCCTCTGTTTTTGGAGATTCTGTTTCCAGATAGTGGTGTTTAGGGGCATGTGTATTTCCTTTATGACCTAGCTTGGTTAGAAACTCTGTCCAATAAGAGAATTTTGCATTAGATATTAGTAAATTATTTCCATGAATCATCTTTTTATTAGAATAAATTTTGACTTAACAGGAGTAGAGAAATGACTCACTTGAAGTTACTTAATTCCCCAAAAGAGTTAAGTCATCTATCTTTATCCATGCCAAGGAAGCACAGGACCATACATAGATGTCTCCCGGAATTTCATCTCTTCAATCTTCAGCACAGTGCCTAGTCACTTAATGTAACTGACCAGTAAATGTCGACAAATTTTACTACTATTTCTGTATGTATTTTCATAAATGAGTGCAAAAGGTCCCTACTTTCTCATTTTCAGAGTTGGCTTGTGTTTTTCAGTAATTTACAGATTGAGAAAGAATAATGTAGGCTAATGCTCAGAATAGCTTTCTTTCTAATTTGATATTACAAAGCTCATAATTTTGCCCAAAAGAGCTTGGAGTAGAATCTATATATTATGAGTTGTTGTATTTACTCTGGAAACATAATTAAGTGAAATGATTGAGCGTAATTTCATGAATTTACTATTTGTTGCTATTTAACGCAGGTCATGTTCCATTCTACCCCCAGTGTCTTCTCCAGTGTGTTTCTGTGGGGGCAGCGTTGGTGCTGAATTGATTATTACTATGATCCTAGGATTCACTTATCATTTTTGTTATACAGAGATTGTTTTGTTATAATGAAATTTGGATAATCATTTTTTATAGTCTTATGTTTTCCAGTACTTTTTTCCTCATTCGCTCCACACAACAACTCTGTAATTTACTTAAATCAGTTATCATGATTATCTCCATTTTATCAATGAAGATAATAAAGGTTATAAGATGAAGCAATTTACACAAAATCACACAATTTAATATGATAGAGTTGGACCCTGGTCTTCACCTCTTAATTCCTTGCCTTATGCTTTCTGTTATAATTATACTTCTTCCTTGGAGTACCTGACTTGCTAAGTTATTGCCACCACCCCCTCCCCCATAAAGAGAAAAGGCAAGGATGTGAAACTCAATAGGTGAGGGAGCTTGAGTAGCTCAGTTGGTTAAGTGTCAGCCTTCAGCTTGGGTCATGACTGAACCCCGTATCAGGCTCCCTGCTCAATGGGGAGCCTGTTTCTCCCTCTCCTTCTGCCCGCCGCTCCCCCTGCTTTTGCTCTCTCTGTTAAATAAATAAATGAAACTAAAAAAAAAAAAAAGAAAGAAAAAGAAACTGAATAGGTGGTACCACATACCGATGCTTTTCCTGCCTTTCACTTCGGAGGCATAGAGCAGCCATTTATCAGTGTGTTAAGTGTGGTGGGAGAGGGGATAGAAAGAAAGAAGGAAAAGAGTAATAAAAGAAGAAACCGAGTAGAACAAAAAATGATGGTGCTTGCAAAATGTTGTTATGATTGATGTCAGAGAAACTACTGTCTGTGTTCCCTTCTGGGATTTTTATGGTTTCAAGTCTTACATTTAGGTCTTTAATCCATTTGGAATTTATTTTTGTATATGGTATTAGAAAGTGGTCCAGCTTCATTATTTTGCATGTAGCTATCCAGTTTTCCCAGCACCATTTATTGAAGAGACTGTCCTCTCCCCATGGTATACTTAATGGCTAGTATGTGTGTGTGTGTGTGTGTGTGTGTGTGTGTGTGTGCATGAGTATTATGCAGCCATTAAAAAGATTAGATCATGCCATTTGTGGCAACATGGGTAAGCCTAGAGGGTATTATACTAGCTGAAATAAATGGGACTCAGAAAGACAAATATCATATGATATCACTCATTTGTGGAATCTAAACAATAAATGAAAAAAAATGCAAAATCGAACTTATAAATACAGAGAACAAACTGGTGGTTGTAAGAGGGAAAGAGCAAGATGGGCAAAGATGAGTGAGACATACAGGCTTCCAGTTATGGAATGAATGTCACAAGAATAAAAAGCATATTATAGGAAATATAGTCAATGGTGCTGTAATAGTGTTGTATGATGACAAGTGGTAGCCACACTTGTGGTGAGCAGAGCATAAGGTACAAAGAAGTTGAATCACTGTGTTGTACACCTGAATCTAATGTAACATTATGTGTCAACTATACTCAAAAATAATTTTCATTTAAAAATTGATAGTGCCTGAAGAGTTTCTTCAGCTATGTCTGAGTATACTTTAAATGACAGAGAAAGAAAAAGCTTATGTAAAATATTGTCTTTTCAAATATGTGTATTTAACACTTATAAGGCTTGAGTTAATTTTAGGCTAAGGACTTTCCTTCTAAAATAACATTGTGAAAATTAAAGAAAAAATTATCATAGCTAAAATTAATAAAGAGTTGATTTCCCAGTTTTCAAGATTTAGTCAATATGAAGGCATTAAATATATAAAGCCATAAAATGAAGTCTTTTCTCAGCACATCTATGGTGTAGTCTGAACTCTTTTTTTTTTTTTTATAGTCTGAACTCTTAAATATGCCTTCTTACCTGCTTGTTTCTCTCTTTGATTTATACACTCAACATTTTTCTTCAGACATCATAAGTATTTGGTTAAATCAAATAAGTTCAACAAATGCTTATTGAAAGTTTAGCATTACTCAAAAAAAATGTCTGTAGAATAAAAAAGACCATCATAGACTAAATACTTGTCAAACTTTTACATATGTATCTTTTAGTATACATATACATGTATGTATTTATGTGGCATATGTGTTATATGTGATATATATCATTCTTTTCCTTGTCAGTTTTTAAGTTTTATATTTAAAATTCACCAGAAAAGTTATTTTATTTTATTGTATTCTCACTGGTGTTATTAGTATGGTATAAATATTTGCTTTTCTACTATGATTTCTTGCCTTTTCTCAGTCGTTTCTTATTTTATTCAGGTCTTCCAGATCTATCATTTCCTTCTTTGTAAACATCTCACTGAATACCTTCATATTCTTGTGCATATTTTCAGTTCTACATTATAAGTGGAGGTATTTGAGTTGAGATATTGGTTTGAGACAATAGCAAGCCTAACCCCTCAGGCAGGATTTCAAAGAATGATATTAATTTAGAGTATTTACTCTGGTCCACAGACTGCTCCAAATAGAGTTAAGCAGACCTTGGCCACAGATTGAGGATCACTCAGGGCACAAAATGCTCTATTTCCAAAAGGAGATGAGAAGACCAGAAAAGTCATGTATTTGGGCTTGCTTGCTTTATATTTAGAGAAATCTATACAGGAAAGCACATTAAAATGAGGGTAGACTGTGTAATCTTAATAACTGAAATTGCTAGATGCATATATCCTTGCCCTGCTCCCCAGGTATCTGTCTGGGGATGGGCACTCCTGCTGCAGCAACACACCCTCTCCTCCAGACAATGCTGCAAACACACTGACACACAGTTTGTACAATTTTCTTTTCTGTTTATTTTCTTTCTTGTGTATGTGTTTTTAGGCCCATGCTATTATCCTTCAACAGAAAAACAAAATGCCATAGGACCCATCTTTCTTAAGCATCTTTAAATCCTGCCTCGCTGAGCTTAAAACCATGTTTATGAATCATAAATCACTAGACATGATTTCATATTCAACCTATGAAATTGATCCCCCCAAAATCTTGTTTCCATACTTTTATTAATTTTGGCTAAATAGTTGCAAGTCCAAAGGCAGTGAGATATTAGCTCCCTCTCACACAGAGTGGAAATAAACCACAAAAAACACTTTGTAATCCTCCATTATCTATTGAACCAGACTGCCCTTGTTGTGTTGACAAGCAAAGATAGCTCTTACATATGCACTCACTTTTACAGAACTATTTTTAAAAACTGATTTGAAAATTCTAATGATTCTTTTTGTGGTTAATTTTTGCTTTATTCCACAGGTTAAGAAATTGTAAATAAATTTTGAAAACCCTTTGGTGTTTGAAAATGCATTACTGAGAGAACACTAGTTAATAGAATTGCTATAGATTGTTTTCCCCAGGTGAGCACTTGACAACTGCCTTTTGGCTTTTGAGAGTATAGTATAGTATAAGGAGTCACAGTTCAGGTACTGCAGTGAAATTACGTCAAATTGGGTAACCAAAAGCTATCATTTTGGTTCTAAAAGTGATTTATAATGCAGAGATTAAAAGATTTTGAAGCAAGATAAAATAGATTTCTACTGAAAACTCTCTAATCCAACTCCTCCCCATGCACACAACTCATATGACATATTCTTTATAAAACCTCTTGTCTTTTGAATACAACATGTTAGAGGCCGAGGCTTTGAAAATACAGAAATTAATAAGTAAAGTCTTTATGAGAGCCGATAAGAAGGTAGAAAAGAATAAGAAATCACACGTAATTTAATTTCATGTAGACAAGAGACTCTGAAAACCTGAAGTTACAAAGGATTGGTGGATGACTATAATGGTGTAGTGGCAGCTATAATTTAAGAGTGATTAAAGCAGGCCTCTGTGAAGAAGGGGTAGGTCAGGAGAGACTCAAATGTTTGTGGGTGGTATTCATGAGGATATCTGGAGAAAAAGATTTCCTACACATCATACGTGCAAAGGACCTAAGGCAAATATGAGTTTGGTGTGTTTGGCATGCAGGAAGGAAGCCAATGTAGCTGAAATGACAGTGAAAGAACAGAAGGGAGACAGAGCTTAATCCTGAAAGTACTTCCTGGCCACAGCAAGATGTTTGAATCGTATTTTAAAGGTGGTAGAACAAACTATTTGAAATACTGCCTAAGAAGAGATAACAGCAGCAAAAGAAGTTCATCGTGTATAGACTTCCTTATCAGACTCCATCAGTCAGCTCTGCAGACACTTTATCTTCCACTCCTTTATCGAACAGTAATTTGACAATAGCATATCACAGTGTTTATTTCCAGCAGGCCAGACAAGGACCAGAATAGAGTTGGCCCACCATTTCCTGCTGAATACATTGACAAAGTATTCAACTGCATCTAGTAAAGTGTAAATAAGCTATCTATACAATATGTACATGAGTAAATGATATGTAGGTTTATACATATAAAAGTACAGAATAAAGTTTTTAGATTTCCTTAAAAAAAAATAAAGGTAGTAGGACAGTGTTAAAAGATTTCAAAAAAGGGAAAGCAATTGCCTAATTTACTTTAAAAGATAAATTTGGCAAGATAGCAACTTATCAGTGCAAAACGTTTCCTAATTTTAAAGAGTAACTCTCTGCTCTGTACAGAACAGAGAGTGGAGAATCGGCAGAAATACAGGCAGAGAGATTGGGTGGCAGGCAATTTGGGTAACAGAACAATAAATAGTTGTCTATTTAGTGGGAGACATGGATGTAGTGAGAAGTGGTCAAATTTGGGGTATATTCCAAGGGTAGGACTTAGCAACTCTAAATTTTATAGGTCGTGATAAATTAAAACTACCGAATATCTCTTACCTATTTTTGTTTGAGAAGCTTGATGACTAGTAGTGACATTTATCAAAATGAGGAAGATGAGAAGGGTGGCTTGGGGGCAGATAGGGACATGGGAAAAGAAAAAGGGAGTATGAAAGCAAGGTATTTTTAATTAATTAATTTATTTAAAAGATTTAATTTTTTATGAGACAGAGAGTGGGGGACGGGGGGGAGGGAGAGAAATTCAAGCAGACTCCCTACTGAGTACAGAACTCGTTGGGGGGGCTCAATCCCACAACCTATGAGATCATGACCTGAGCCAAAATTACTAATCTGATGCTTTATCAACTGAGCCACCCAGGTGCCCCAGCAAGATTCTAATTTCAATATATCTGGATTAGGTCGTTTCTTAGATTTCCAAGTGGATACGGTGAATATATAAGTAGATATACTGTTCTGAAGTCCTGGTGAGAAGTTGAGTTAAAGAACTTGGGCACCATTGCATCATACTTATATTAGTATATACATGACCTTAGAGTTGTAGAAGTAAAGTTCTGTAAAGACTGGATGTAAATTGCAAAAAAGAGTTCTGAAAATCCATTTACGGAATGTGTATGTCAATATTTAAAGGTTAGAAATGAGAAGATCCAGCAAAGAAGACAAAACAAAACAACAACAACCAAAAACAGTGAGGTAAGAAGAAAAACAAGATTGCAATGTTTTGCAGGGCAAGTAGAAAAAGTGTGCAGAGAATGCAGAGTGGTCAAGTAGTCACTGCTTTTGAGAGGTCATTGATTTAGTACTGAAAATTGTCATCAGTGTTGACAATGTGAGACCACCAAAAAGTTCAGCAGATACAGTTTCAGTGAAGAAGTGGTGCCAGTAGTCTGACTGAAATGAGCTCAAGAAAGAATAGGAATTTTTGGAGTTGTTACATTTTATCTCCTAATTCCTTAGATGGCTCACTCTTGACATGACAAAGTGAAGTTAAGTTCCTTAGCTCAGCATCCAATGTCCTATACTTTTGGACTACAGCTTATTTTTCTAAATTCTTCTCATTGATCTTTTTCCACAAATATATGTATAATCAAATTTACTTCCACTCGTAAGCCTTGTCTTTTCCTGTTCTTTGTGATTTTGCTTATCAGTAAATGAGTAAGGAACAATTTTGTCTTTGTTATTACATGTCTCCTTTCCACTAATCTTTAAAATAAAGTGAGTCCCCAGGCAACCAGAAGGACACCATTGTGTTTTTTATAAGCCTTACCCTTTGGCTGGATTACCTGGTTCAACACCCACCTCTCCCGTTGTACCACCTCAGCTAAATTACTTGACCTCTCTGGCCTCAAGTTCCTAATTTACACAATAGAAATAATAAAAGCATCTCAAAGGGATTTTTGAATAATATATTATCAATTTTATTTTGAAAATTAAGTATGTCAGTAGGCATTGAATAAAATACATCAAAATTGCTATAAACCTTTGCAGCCATAAACTTTTTCCCTAACAGCTCTCAGATAGTGATTTCCACATAATAAGAAATTAAGGTGTAACAGTTTATGTGCGTTAGACAAGCTAGGTAGCTGATTTAGGAGGACTGGACTGTGTTTCAAGTCAGATAAATCTAGGTTAATATCCGAGCTCTATCGTTAACTGATTGTATGACCTTGGGTGTATCATTAAACATCAATGAATCAAAGTTTCTATCAAATTAAATAAATAAAAAAACAAATTAAATAAATTTTTATAATGATTGTGACATTGTGATTCACAAATAATGGACAATTAATAAGTAGCCTTATTGTTATGTTTTAATTGTATCACTAATAATAGTAGTGATAATTATTGTTAAATGATATACACTAAAAGATAATTTTAGATAATGTTATAAGACACCCTTGTGTTTTAAGTTTTGAACATCAGCCTTAGGAGCTGAACTTTGAGAATTATTTTACCTCTCTGAGCATCAATTTTCTCTTCCTTGTTTCAAATATGTTTGAACATAGCCTTTTAATATGATTTCTTTTACAGTAGAAATTAGAAAGCTAAACACTAGATTCTACCAGATTGCCTAGTGATGGGGATTCCAGATGCTTTTTGGATTCAGCCAGTCAGATCCTGGTGGGAGAATTGGAGAATGTAAGCAAGGCGTAGGCTTCGATGTCGCTCACTATGCATGTGCTTTGTGCTGGCAAGCATGTGGGTAGACTGACATTGGGTTTTCCTACAAAAGTGTTCTGTCACAACCATCTCAAGTGTTAAAAGGCAAGACGTTTATTATTCATTTCCTAATGTTACTTATAAATAAATAGGACATCATAGCTTTTCATCTTGATCAGCAGCTCATGTGAGAAACTGTAAGAGCAACTTACTAGCTTACATTTGAAGTCGTGTTTATTGGAGCTGAGGCGTATTTCCAATTCCCTACTTTTGAGTGTCACAGATTTACCATTTTCCCTGGCAGGCATGCTCTAAAGCATTATCTTGAAATCATTTTTGGAGGTAAAACATAGAATAGGTGTTTTTGTTGTTGTTGTTGTTGTTTGGGGTTTTTTGTTTGTTTGTTTTTGTTTTTGAGTACCAACAAAATTTTGTTTCCTCTTCTTATTTCCTTTCAGCTTAAGGCAGGTAGAATGTTTTAGGTTAATTGTAAAAGTATCCGGTGGTAATAGTGATGGTGCTGGTGGTGGTTTTAAACACGACTCGTGTTCTAAGCTATACTTTTTTTATGCAACATTAACGAAGAAGAGGAAGACCAAAGGTGCTGCTTATTACACAGAGAAAACATTCTTAGATCTTCGTATCAGGGAATGTTCAGGACATGGTGATTAGTCTGCTTTGTTGAAAGGGCATTTTTAATTAAATGTATGAGTCCTAAGTGTAATAGCAAAAAGACTTTGGATAACTTTGATTTTGAATAAGCATATAAGAAAGGAGCATCATACAGGTCTGTTGAAGGACATTAGTGCTGGTTATTCATTTGCTTCCACAAAGCTCTGATGGTTTACAAACTGCTTCAGATGTAACAGACAGCATTCTGAAAGAAAGTCATAAGTCTAGCACATTTTCTATTATGTCTTTGCACTTGTGTAAATTAAAGCTGCCAAAATGCCTTTCATTTCTTTTTAATTTAAATTTTGTCAAAAGATGTACTCTAGCTGCAAATTTGTAGTTTTGTATCAAATCATATTTTTGAGGGAAATTACTATAAAACCCTAAAAATAGAAGTTTATAACAGAAAGTGCCAGTTTAATTCATGAAAACCTACAGAAGCACAATAATGTGAATTTCTTTTGCGAATTACACTCAGTGTATGGCAGATAAAAGTATGCATAAAGGAAAGAAGTACTAAGGGAATACATTGATTCTGGAAAAGGCAACACACTCTGCTCCTATCACTTTCTGGCTACAGAAAAATTATTTCTAGGGTTTTTATTAAATTGTATGTATTGTTCACAATTGTTGTTGTGACTAAGAAAAATAAAGACCAGTGGATGCAAAAATAAAACAGCCTAGACTATAGCAAAATTGACAAAATTTATGGTATAATTTCAACTGGCTAGAGAACAGGACCTATTTTAAGGTTTAGCTTTAGAGCTTGAGATCAGAATTTCTTTTTTTGGTAAGTGTTTTTATTTACTTAAATATTTAAAATATCAGTACCATGAGTTCTCAGAAATAGGCAAGTAATTTGTAGTTCCAAAATTTTTGTAAAACTTAAAAGTGCAAAATTTGAATGTAGAAAAATGTAGAAGCAGGAGATTCAAACAGTAGATAATTTTTTTTTTCGGCATAAGATTCTTCTTGTAGTCTTGAAAATGGAAGCTTAAAACAGTATCTATTAAAATAGATGATGTAGGGTGCCTGGGTGGCTCAGATGGTTAAGCATCTGCCTTCGGCTCAGGTCATGATCCCAGGGTCTTGGGATCGAGCCCTACATCGGGCTCCCTGCTCAGCGGGAAGCCTGCTTCTCCCTCTCCCACTCTCCCTGCTTGTGTTCCCTCTCTTGCTGTATCTCTCTCTGTCATAAAAATAAATAAAATCTTTTAAAAAAATGGATGGGAGGGATGAATTGGAGGAAATCGGAGGGGTGAAGAACCATGAGAGACTGTGAACTCAGAACAAGGGACTGAGAGTTTTGGAGGGGAGGGGGTGGGGGGATGGGCGAGCCTAGTGGTGGGTATTGAGGAGGGCACGTATTGCATGGAGCACTGAGTGTGGTACATAAACAATGAATCTTGTAACACTGAAAAAATTAAATAAAAGTATTTGGGGAAAAAAAATGGATGATGTTTCCTTGTTTAAGTGTAAATGAAATTAGTTCCACTCTTAGGGAAGAGAAAGGTTAATACAAATAGCAGAAAATATTGAATAGTGCATTAACTCTAATTCTAATTGGATCAACTGGCTTGTTTCAATGTTAGCTTTATAGTCAATGTTATTATTTTCCTGTGTCGATGAAACATTTATTTTGCATCTATGCTTTTGCTAGAGAGTGTTAATTTGGTTGATGTTCTGACCTAACTTATTACATTGTAACTTATTTAATTGGGCAAAGTCTTTCTTATGTCATTTTTAGTGCCTGTGCTTAGTAGTGATAGATGTCTGTTCAGCTGAGTACATGGATTTGTGGTGTGGTCAACATTTAGCTTTACTACGTTTTCCGCCTTTAATTTATTTTAACTTTTTTATTATTTTCATAAACATTCTTATTCTCTTACATTATTTTGTTTAGAATACCTCCATCCATCCTGCACCCACTTCTCAATCCTTTTGAAGGATTTTTGAGCAACTTCAATTAACCATATTTAATATGGTGCCTATAGAAATAAGACAATGTCCTGTCTAAAAGTATACAGTGCCGTAAACATTTATTTTAAAACATGGAAGCTCAAGTATGAAGCTCAGATCATATTATTATGAGGACTGAGGCCAGGTACCATAGCCACACTAGGATAAGTGAAGGCCAGGAATTTGCTCCACATGGAGGTCACCTACAAACAATATTAGAAAATGAACAGGGGATCTGGCTATGACACCTCCATCTTCCAGGATCACTTTAAATGGACCCCTTTTGTGGCTTTCCACAAATTAATTCACAAAGCCTTTTCAAATTGTTTAATGAGATTGCCTTATGTTATTTGTCTGTTCCTATCTTATGGCATCTGTCATTTATTTATATTTATTATTACAATATTTATAAATTTCCCTTTCAGATAGCTACTCATCTTATCTTATTTTCTCCTTACAGGAGGATTATATACTTCTTCCCTTCAGAACTCAGATGTACCCATATAAGTTGCATATGGGCCAATAAAATGTGATAAGAGATAATGTTCATTACTCCCAGAAAAAAACATTAAGACCCCAAATTGTGGTTCACCATATTGCCTTTTCCTCTGTGTGGTAGGCAGAATAATGTCCCCAAATATATTTATCCTTATTCCCCTGAATTTGTGAATGTTATCTTACATGTAAAAGGGATTTTGAAGATATGATAAATGTAAGGACCTTCAGATAGGGAACACTTACTGACTATGGCAGAAGGAAATGTGACTATAGAATAGAACAAGAGAGACACTGGTATGAGAAACACTAGCTTTGAAGATGTGGGAAGAGGGCTAGAAGCCAAGGAATATGTGTTGGTTTCCTAGGATTTCTGTAACGAATCACAGAAATTTATTCTATCACAGTTCTGGAGGGCAGAAGTCCAAAATTAATGTGGTGCAGGACCATATTCCTGACATTCCTGCTAAAGACTCTGGGAGGGAGTCCCATTCCTAGTCTCGTCAGGCTTTGGGTGGTTGCCAGCCTCCTTGGTTTATGGTCACATCACTTTGATGCCTGTCTGCATCTTCACATGACTTTCTTTTCTAAGGCTCTGTTTAATCTCCTTCTGCCTCATTTTCACAAGGGCAATAGCTGTTGGATTCAGGATCCCCTCAGATAATCCATGATACGTTCCTCCTCTCAAATTCCTTAATTTAATCACATTATTTGGCCATATAACACAGTATTCACTTTTATTTATTTATTTACGATGTAAAGTAATATTCACAGGTTCTGGAGATGGACAGAACTTTTAGAGGACCACCATCCAGCCACTACAGTGAGTCATCTCAAGAAGTTTGAAAAAGCAGGAAGATAGATTCTGATGATGAGCTTTAGAAGGAACACAGGCCTGCCATCTTGATCTAAGCCTGGTGAGACCCTTGTCTGACTCCTGAGTTTCAGAAGTGTAAGATAATAGATTCATGTTGTTTTAAGTCCTTGAGTCAGAGATGATTGGTTTAACAATACAAATGCCTTTAACAACACAGTGCCTTCACTGTGCCTAGACAATGTTCATATCTTAGATGTAGCTGTTTTGTCAACCCAAGGGGTAGCAGAAATAGTGTGGGGCAGAGCCATCACTAATGGGCATGTGGAAGGATCAATCAACCCTTGTCATTATAAACTAGAGTTTTGAAGTATTTTGTAATGGCAGCCTGTAATGTGAGCCTGTCCTAGATAATAAACTACTATTTTGTTTTTAGTCTTTATGACTCTGGTAAATAAAAAACAAAACAAAGCAAAATAAGCAAACGAACAAAAGAAACATGGGATTTAAAAACTGGCAGACATGATTTTTTAAATGTCTCTCTTTTTTGTTGTAAGACATTAGACTGATGCTTCAGTCAGTTCGATTTTTCTCTTTTCTGTAAAATGGAAATAAAAGTAACTGAGTTTTCAGTTGTGTTTAAACTTAACATTCTTACAGAACTATAATTATGCTTAAATGAACATGTTACTAATTATTATTCCTTTAGAATGTTGAATGATCTTTATGCTTTTTTAAAAAAATTAGCACTATCTAGTTTCTTCTACTCAGTTTGCTCTTATGGTCCTTGAGATTATTAGACTCTGATCAGCAATACCTTGCCAGTTTGTGTTTTGGACACATATGAAGAATAAGGTCCTGCACAGATTAATGTCATTCCTAAGTGCGTGAGTGTTGCATATTTTATTCTGTTTGAGCTTTTATCAAATAGTATAGATATCTGAATTTACAAAAATCTTTCTGTTTTCATAACCCATGGAATAATTTTCCTTTTGATGGTAAACCTTGAGAGCACTTCTGAAGACAAGATAGCCAACATGTAATAAAATATTATAATTGGCACTTCATACATGTAAGTTTATTGTTTAACATGTAAGTTTATTGAATTGACTATGTCCACTCCTTATAAGCCAGAATGAAACTTCTATTGTCATTCCAAAAAGATACATTATCAGAGACTCAATAAAAACATCACTGTATGCAACAACAAAGAACTTGCAATATCCTTCTTGTAAAAAATGTACTATATTCCTCTCTTTTTTATATGCTCGTGTAAACAAGAAAAAGCAAATAATATACAGTAATTACTGTAGCTTCTGTAAATATTTATATAGGAAATATTTATATAGGAAAGTGTTTATCAAAAATATTTGCTATTTTATGTGACTTTTTTTTAAAAAACCTGTAGTTTGGATTTACAATTTTGTTTTAAAGCATATCCATTTTTCTAAAGCCTTAAATGCTAGGGTCACATTTCTAAAACAGCCACTGTTTTGTTTTTAATGAATATTTTGCATTCTCTGTATGGGCATTCATGTGGATACACACACACACACACATATATATATGTATATATATATATGTAATATATATACATGCATTCAGGTAAAAATGAATATTGTAATTACTATAATTCCTCTGAAAATCTAAATGTAAATTTCACTGCATAATATATATTTGGAAGCATATGGGCTTTTTTTGTTTTTTGTTTTGTTTTCTTTTGATACATTGACATTGATAATTTATAACCACCAAAAACAGTAATTGGAGGAAACAGAAAAGGTCTCTGAGCTAGTAGACTTATGAATACGTGCTGTTGGAAACAGAATTCTCAAAAAAGTAACACCAGAAAAAAGCCCGAAGGTAGAGTGAAAGTAATATTACTGATAAATGGAAAATATCATTTATTTGGTCTCAGCAAAGTTAAAGCATGTCCTTCTTAGCAAATATGAGATATATTCCTGCCTAAACTTCTCACAGAGTTTTCTAATGAGATAATATTGACTTGAAATGAAATCTTATTGGAAGAAATTCAATTTTATATAATTCCAGAGGAACAAAATAAACTAGTACCAACATGATTAATTAGTCAATTTTAGCATCACTGTAGCATTCAGATACTTACCTTCTTCTACCCCATGATTTTTTTGCCTCTATGTGTTGTATATAAGGATGAGGTGGAATTGAATGAAGTACCAAGAGGTGACTGAACATTTTTTTGACAGCTGTCACGTCTCAATAAACTTAATTGTATGTCTACTATGTATCCTCTGAAAACATCAGACCTACTTGCGCCATGAAAAGACGAAAAGCTCAAAAGCATGATTGTTTACATTTTTGCCATATAATGGATAAGGAAAACATAGTGATACCCTCATTGTGTGTATGATTCATAGTGTTGTTTTTTTTTTTAATTTTTCGCTCTAGAAACACAGCTAATTTTTCCCATAGACAGCGATTATTTCCTTTGTACTTAAGTCTCTGTAAACAAGTTCATTTTGTGATTTCTACAAGCCAGGGGTAGAGAAAAAATTCTGTTAGTATAAGAAAGTGTGTGTGGCATGCTGTAGGTTTATATAGGCTTGTCAGGACAAAACTTTCTGAGCTGGTTGTGGATTAGGGAATAATTGACTCAGAAATTAATTTTTTTTAAATGTCCAAATTCATCCCCTGACATGAGAACATTTTTTTATTCAAATGATGACTTGAATAGTAAGATTTTCCCTGGAGTCAACAACTGTTTTATAATTGGAATGTTTAATCCATTAATATTGAATATAATTATTAACCTGTTAGTATTGATGGATATGTTTTTATTATGGGTTTTTTATTGGTACTCTGTTCTTTTCCTCCCTTCTTGTGGATTGGAAAGGGAAATCATGATCTTATGACCTCCAATAAAGTTCTGCTTCCAATAAAACCAACAGAAAACAGAATAGCAAAATATTCACTGGAAATCTTAGAGGGAACACTTTTATTCTTTATCAATCTGTCTGCCTCCTCAAAAAGATAGCAGTGCAAAATAATGGGATCTCCTCCTCCTAAGTGGGAGACCATGTCATCTGTCACTTCCAATTCATCCCAATGCATATTCCGAGCTGCTAGAATGGAAACTGTGGTTGGCATTGGGCTTTGGTGGGAGGGGAGAGGGCTTTTAGATTTCACATGAGATAGTGTTGAAATGAATAAGTATGAACTTTAAATCAAATTAAAATGTCTTTTTTAAAAAGTTTATTGTAAAAAAAACTCAAGTGTACATAAATAATTTGAGAACATTGTAATACAACCACATTGCTGCCCCTCTTCTTCAATAACTATCAACATGTGGATAATTTTATTTCATGTGTAAATCCTGACCTCCCAATTATTTTCTCTCTTGATGAGTTTTTTACCCAATTCTAAGACTTCAATTTAATATACAAATCTTCAGTACATATATCTATGAGATAACAATACTTTTTAAAAGACATAATAATATACCTAAAAATTAAATAATAACTCCTTAATATTATCTAATATACAGTTCATCTTCAAAATTTCTCAACCAAACCATAAATAACTTTTTTTATGCCTCTTAAATTTCTATTAAGCCATACAGTTCCAAACCATATACTTCCTTCTTTGTTTCTATTTATTTGTTAGGAAATTGGGCTCTTGTCTTGAGAACTTAGTACATTTCTCATTGCATGATGCTCGCCCTGTGGAATCTTTTAGCGGGTTTCTGTTGGTTCATAAGCTCCTCAGGAGCTTCCTGGATATGATCTGAAACTGGCCTCCTTATATGCAGAGGGCAAGGAGAGACAGAAGTAAGAGGCAAGCCACTCTAGCTGGGTAGGTGGAGGCTTTAATAAACAAGAGAACTTGTATACAAGGTTTGTCTTGGGGCAACTACAAGTCAAGTGGATCACACCCATTTACCAGAATCTTAAAAGTTTATATAATAGAAGCCTTAACTGGACTCTGTGATGCATACTGGCCAGATGGTCTCAGCATCATGTCATCATCTTAAGGGTGTGTCCTTGGAGCATCCTCTGGGGGTGGGCAGGCAAGCAGAATACAAATTCTAAGGACAGGGAAGGGGATGAGGAACCTCCAATTGACCTATCTAGCTCCCAAGTTAAACAGTGGTTGTGCTCCTTTGATGACCTCCCCCCACAATCTACCCCTTGGTGAGCCACTCTTACACTTTCATAGGCACTCCCCCAAACTCTCTGCAGTGTGTTCCATAATGTCCTCAAGGCCATTGGAGGGAAGATGGCAGGCCAATAAGCCTAACAGTGAAAGACAAAATAAGCCTTGAGGAAAGGAGGATTGGCAACCATTATTACCATAGGGCAGATTCTCCCTTGTGTCCAGGGAAAGCCCAGGGAGTAATAGCCCAATCACCGAGGTAGAAGCCATGACCAAAGAATCGTACTCCACAACCATTGGTCTCCATTTGGTGCTACCCAATAAATATATGGGCAGTGTGACCAGTCAGCGTCAAACCAGTCACTATCCCTTAACATGAACAAAGGACTACACAGTTTTAGTAGTATCCATCCCATTTTTCTGGTACAATTGAGTTGATTTCTTTGGAGTGGTTTTTCTATTTCCAACATAGGGGTGCATGGGTGTTCAAATGTCCACAACCCAGAGTAAGCCATGTAAACCTATCTCAAATCTGGGCATAGCAACCCATGGCTCTGATAATGGTATTTTTAGGACCTTTGTGGTCAACAATTTGATGGGCTGATGTTATAATCTGTTTGACAGAAAAGAATACCCTACCTAGTGTTATTGGTAGTATGTGCCATAGGCCAAGTTTCTGTATTAGTGTTGATAATATCAGATGGCCTGAGTAGTAGCCCTACTTTGTTCTTTAATGTCTTCCAATACCAGTGTTTTTTAAGGTCTTCCAATCCATTCTTTGGAGTGGTCATAACCACCATGGCAATCCTGATGAGCTACTAAAGGGCAGCTGCCCACATACCCAACAGTTGGATTGATTTCTTTGTTGGGCATACTAGTTGCCTACTGTAGAAAGACATTTCCATCAGGTGCCCATCCCATGGCCAGACACCATAGGCACAGGAATAGTCTAAGATTAAAAAGACAGATAGTAGAAACTTGTATGGGAAGGCCTTTTTCTTCTATAAGAATTACTTTTGTGGCCTGATATTATAGATGTTAATGTGGCTGCAGTTTTAATTTGACCAGGTTTTGCATACCAAACATGTTGGTTGGAAGAGGTGGACTGGGGAAGGGATATGCCAGACAAAGACCCTCACCTTCTCTCTTTCCATGGTTTTTGTTCCATTTCATGCATAGTGTGTTTCCAGCTTATAGTAAGATATTAGGATCTCAGCAGAGAAGTGGTAGTTTCTCTTCACCCAAGGGTACAAAGCAACTCACCCATGCTGGCACGATAACCCACTGCAAATTCTAGTAGACAACTCCTTTTCTAGGTGTGATGGGGCTTGGTGTTCTCACCAGCATAGCACATTGATCCACAGTGAGAGGGCAATAGCTGTTTCCTGGGACTTCCATACCTTTATAGTATTGAGTGCCTTGGCAGGATTCCCTAGTTCAACATATGGGACCACAGGCCTTACTGGTTGATCATTCAAATGCTTTAAAGCCTGAGACAGTACTTCAGTCTACCCAGCCAAGATGGTTTTACATTTTAACAATTTAATTGGCTGCTTTAATATTCCATTTTTCCTTTTTACCAATCCTGCTTCTAGGGAAGATGGCATCTACATGATATTTCATGATTTTTGTTCAAACTTGCATATCATGGCTTTGAAATGTAATCCTTGAATATTGCCTGCTCAACAAGCATATCCGTATGTGGTACTCAACTTCTCTAATTCCTGAATGACAGCACTTTGGTTTAGGCCAGATTCAGTGCCCACACGAACCAAGGCAAATTTAAAAACAGTCACTCAGAGGGAAAGGGCCAATATAATCAATTTCGCAATCCCTCACAACCTGGAAACTCCATTATTCCTTTGGCAATGCCTTGGGCATTGTTTAGAACACACAGGATATGTTGTTATTCCATTAACCAAGTCATTATATTTCAAGAGCAAATCATTCTTGGCAATATACTACCTCACCCAGGCTCTGTGGTGGTCACTCTTTTTATGCATTCAGTCTGCTATATTTATTGAAGGATCAGTTGTCAGAGCTCCTAACTGAAGTAGGACATCACCTTCCTGATTGCTAAGGGAGTCATGAACTTGGACATGAAAGACAGTGAAGACAACCTCAGAATCTTGCAGATAGACCCAAATGCCTTTCCGCATATCCTGACGCAACAAGGGCTAATTCATGATCATCCTGTCCTTGGCTTCCCATTATCTAAGCCATAGGATTAATCTGTCAAGAATGGCTCAGCTGTCAGTTCAAAGGGTTAATTTTCTAGGACTCATGAGTGATTGATCACCAGCCAGACATCTTTGAGATCAGTCTACTAGCTGCTGTGGTTTGTTCCTGTTTCCATCCATATGATGTCATTATTGAGCTGAATAGTGACTACAATCTTTTACTGGACCCATCTATATACCAGGCATCAGCAAGAATTTCCCTGTTCCCTCTCTGCAGGTTGCAGAAGACACTACAGAAACAGGGGTGGCGACATCTTGGAGGATCTACATACCCTTCAAGGCCTAATAGCATCCACATTTCTAGAGACAGTGGTTTGGTGTACAGAGTGCTCCTTAGCTGTAAATAAGCATGCCTCTTAGTCAGTGGGGGTTTAAGCCATGGCAAAAGTGGATCACTGGAACATTTTTCAACCCACCTCTTGACAAGCAGGGAAGTTCTTGTCCCAGTGTGGGATAAGAGGCTCCACCTGGAGGAATGCTGTATACACTGCTAGGAGCTGTTCTATGGGGGCATAATTAGGTTGTGCCCCCTTCCAGAGCTGAGACCAGAAGCCTAAGGGTACTCTCCTTCTCTTGTTTCTGCCACATGCCCAATCCACAACTTCTGGAATCAAAGACACATCTAACTCAAATAATAGCCTTTTGTGGAGGATGTCCAGAATTTTAACCTGCTTCACTAATATTTCTGCCTTCTCAAAGGTGGCTTGTTGTATAACCCAGTCCCTCATGTGCCTTTCTTTACTAGGTGGTATAAGGGATTAAGGCACTATACCAAATGGGAAATAAAAGCCCTTCCCAATCCCCAAATCCCTGTAAGGTCTTGTGCCTTTTTCACATTCTTAAGGGCTAGGAAGGCTCGCATCCTATCAGTCACAGCTTCTGAGACAACATGAATCTTACCAGACAACTCCCCAAAACATTATGATGATGCCTAGTCCTTATATTTTCGGGGTTTTATTGTCCATGCTCTCCCTTGCAGATGTTCCAGCCAAGCTGCAGGCTGTCCTGCAGCAGAATCAAGTTTTCACATATTAACACTATATAATCAATGTAATGAGCCCATTTCACTGATATGGGGAAAGAATATAGGGACTGGTCTTTTGCTATCATCCCCTAACATATGGTGGGTCTGTGCACGTAACCTTGAGGAAGCACTTGAAAGGCTATCTTTGCCCTTCCCACATGAAGGTAAATTGATCTTGTGACTCAGTGGCCAGAGATATACTGGAAAAATAATTGCTAAATTCAGCTTGGCATGGTACACTTCTAGGACCATGGGCAAGGTATCAAAGATGGCGACAATGTTGGGCACAACCACGTGAATGGCAGCACTACTTGCTTCAACTCATGGTAGGCCACTGTAATCTACCATGAGCCATCTGGCTTTTTTCCTGGTCGTACTGGGCTATTGAAAACATTAGGGGCGGGGCATACAATACTCACTCAGCACAGTTCTTGGATGATTTCTCTATTTCCTTATGCCCCTTGCTCAATTTATATAATTTGATGTTTACTACTTTTTATGGAGGTGGTAGACTTACTGATTTCCCTTAGCACTGGTTTGATTATTCTAACTCAGAGGCAGAATTCAGCAATAGAGGTTTGTACTTTGACCTTGTAGGAGATCAATGCCCAATATGTTCTCTGGTATTGGAGAGAGAAAAGCTTCATATTCACAGGGGAGAATGCCCAGTTTCCAGGGTCAAAAAGACCTTCCTGACCACAACTGTTTTCCCTCTGTAACCATTATTGGCACTAAGGGGACAGGAAACTTCTGACCGTTACCGTGCATTAGTATATCCAGGCTTGCTGTCCTCCTGGCTATTACCTGCTGCTTTTCTGTGGTATCAACCAATAGTAAGTTCAACATGGGACCTCCAACTGCCCCCAGTGACTCTCACCTGGAGGCAATCTTGGCCGGCATCCTATACCCAGGTGTGGAAATCACCCACCCCAAATAGGATCATATCCCTGAGGCTTCTACTGGAAAACGCAGGGGCTTCAGGAAGATGAAGTAGGTCTGAACTGTTGTTTTTAGGCTTTAAGGATTTCCACAGGCAAACCAAAATGATATTTTATTGTCAGTCTGTCTGTTCAAGTAGGGCCCTACTAGCAATGAGATCAAACCATATTTGCTTCTGGGTTACTCTCAGTGGACCTTTATAGCCATTTGGGATAGGCTTTTGGCTTCTTTAGTTCCCTCTCTGTCTGGGGTCTTTCCCACAACCTGTACTCATTCCTGGGATTTGTCAGTTTCCTCCAGATCAATGATGGACTGCCCAACATCATATGTCTTTTTCCGTGACTGGGCTCAACATAGATATCAATGTCTAATACCAATTGCTGGAGGCAAACTGGAGCATCTTGGCTTTTGTTCCTGCAGTGAATGTGACCAGCACATTCAAAGCAGAGGCATAGATGTCCTGTCTCATTCCCGTCTCCTCTATAGATTTCCAGGGTCCCATATGTCCAAGGAGATCCCCCTCATTGGGTCAAGATTCCCTGCAGGAGAGAATGATCCTATTTATAAGGGAGTGAATGCCTTGAACCCCCAAGCAACCAGGCAGGTGCTGCTGGAGGGCAGTATGTGTAGTTATATTGTCTCATTTTCTCTGCTTTCCACCTAGTCAGAAAAATGTCATTGCACTCCCATCCCCAATCCCATAACCACACTAACCATGCCTGGATACTTTCTCTGACTTTTTGGTTAGAACTTTACAGCTATGTCAATAAGCTCAGCAGGCATGCATTCTCTTACTATGAATTTTTCCTGAACTGGGGCTACCCAGCTGGCTAAGGTCGATGCTGTGCTTTCTACTTCCCTTGGTAATAAGGATCACACAGCATGGGTGCTTCATCTATTTCACTGTCAATCACCATAACAGCCTCCTCTTTGCTGTATTAATTTTTCCAGAGACTCCAATCAAGTTTTGTTACAAGAGCTCAGACCTTAATCTAAGGCAGTTTGTGCCCTCTTAACTTTGTAAAATAGTACATTAAGTTCTTCACCTCTCCCAGCTTGTTTGTTAGCCCAAAAGCTAGCAGGTAGTAGACATCCTTCTATAACCTCAGCTCTTCTTTCAGCTTTCTAACTTGAACTTCAGCTTTTACTTGGACATTGTTGGCCAGCAGAACTGCCCACAGTAGAGGCCATCTCACTACAACAGCCATCCATCTCCCTTCTTTTCCACAGTGTGCTAAGGACAGTTCCCCAAACAAACACATTAAACCAGACCTTTTCAGGACATCCCTGTACTTATGCAGCAGTCCACAAGCATTTAACATATGCACCACCACTCCTTCCCACATAGAGGTCAATGGCCAACCTGGGAATTCTTCTGCAGATGCTTCATTTCCAAGGTCCGTTTCTTTGGTTTCTTTGCTGGCTCACCAATTGTTGGTTCTTTTTCTCCTAAGATGTTTCTCAGGTATGATGTGAAGCTGGTCTTCATCTGTGTGGAAGGCAGGGAGAGATAAAAGAAAGAGGCAGGCCACAGCAGTTTGGTAGGTGTCAGTTTAAATAAGCAAAGAAACTTGCATATGAGGCTTGTCTTGGGTGGCCTCAGAAGGAGTACATCTCTGAACCTGCCCACCAAATCTTAAAAGTTATTTGAACTGAGTTCAAATCACATGTACTGTCCAGACGGTTTCAACACATCACTCTCTCAAGGCTACATCCTTGGAACAGCCTCTGGGAGTGGGGCAGGCAAGAGGAACTCACATTACAAATATAAGGGAGCCTCCAATTGCCCAGGTCCAGCTCATGAGTCAACCAATCACATGCTCCCACAGCGCCCCATCCTTCATTTGCAAGTTGGTAGTTAGATCTAGAGAATTGGCAAGAAGGTAATGTTCTAAGGTAATGTTGCATTGCTCCCACAGCATCATACCAGGAATCTCGTAATTTCTAATAACATTTAAACTAGTCACATGACTCAATTCGGGACATGACAGGATAGCTTGCCACAGATCAAGATTCCAGCTGAGAGCTCCTAGAAAATCTAGATAATTTAAAAGTAAATAAATAAATAATCTGTTTAAATGTATTTAAGATTTACTGAGATCTCCTGAAACAGCCCAGAGCAGAATGTCAAAGCTGTAGCAACGGGGTCACAAGGAGAGACAAGTTGGCAATCTGCAGCTCCTTTTGTCTTGAAGCATTTTCCAATTTAGGGAAACAGAAACAAGGCCAGTTTTTCTTTCAAAGAAATTTGCTTTTGGAGGTGATGGATATGTGTATTACTGTTTGCGGTGATGCTATCACAAGTGTATGCATATTTCTATACTCATCAAAATGTCTGCATTAAATATGTACAACTTTTTGTATATTAATTATACCTCAGTAAAGCTGGAAAAAAGGCACATGTTGTATTCTACTTTATAAGAAGAAAGAAATATGAGAAAGAAAGAAGAAGAGGGGCGCCTGAGTGGCTCAGTGGGTTAAAGCCTCTGCCTTCGGCTCAGGTCATATTCTCAGCATCCTGGAACTGAGCCCCACATCGGGCTCTCTGTTCAGCAGGGAGCCTGCTTCCCCCTGTCTCTGCCTGCCTCTCTGCCTACTTGTAATATCTCTCTCTCTGTCAAATAAATATAAAATCTTTTAAAAAAAGGAAGAAGAAGAAAGAAAGAAGAAAGAAGAAAGAAAGAAAGAAAGAAAGAAAGAAAGAAAGAAAGAAAGAA
>CM052900.1:69113265-69129087 GCA_028534135.1 Potos flavus | reverse complement strand
TTATGTCATTTGGAAGTTCTGGTGCATTTTACCCTAGTTTCAGGGCAGCACCAGAATAGACAGACATAGCACATTTGTAGCACAGCCCTGTATGATTGATCAAGTCATCCATTACCACTGTGACTAGTAAAGCAGAGGGTCGGCTTTCACAGAGGGAGATAATAACATCGTTAACCTTGCTCACACAAGTAGCTGGCAACCGGTCGGTTGCTACACATGTAAATAATATGAACTGTATTAAAATGCAAACACAAATTAAAACACAGATACCAAATTAAAATGGACTCAAAGCTAATATAGATATGGTGTTACCAACAAGGACATGGACAGAAAATAGATGGAAAAATGTATGAAAGAAAAGCTAAAAAAAAAAAGAAAGAAAAGCTAAATTCACCAAAGAATTAGAATTTGTAAAAATTCCAAATGAAAATTATAAGAAATATAAATTAACTGAAATTATGAACTCAATAAGTAACTTTAACAATAGACATAAGAGAATATACCACTTGTTATTATTATTATTTAAATAATGTATTATTTATTTAATAAATATTTATTGTTTAATTATTTATTATTATTTAAATAATGGAAGTATTATTATTTAAATAATGGAAGTATTATTATTTAAATAATGGAAAAATGAACAGGAAATCAAAATGATTTTGGAAAAATAAATCTGAAAGAGGCAATGCCAGTTGACATGCACTAAGAAATATCAAAGACAACCACTCTCTTCCTACCCCCCTACCCCCAGCAACCTTCAGTTTGTTTCGTGGGTTATGGACATTGGGGAGGGTATGTGCTATGGTAAGTGCTGTGAAATGTGTAAGCCTGATGATCCACAGACATATACCCCTGGGGCAAATAATATATTATATGTTAATTGAAAAAACCTTCGTCCTAAAAAAATAAATTCATTGAAAAAGGAAATATCAAAGACAATGCTTCAGGTGGAAGAAAAATGATTGCACATTTCAGCATAGAAATGCATAAAGATATAGAGAATATATGTGAAAGTAAAGCAATTATGAGATAGCTATGCAAATTGGGGGTAATTAGGATTGAAATGTTCTAAGATTAAACATATTTAGGAAACTTAGATACACACTGTGTGTATTAAATCAGTAAATTGTAACCATGAGTTAGTGTTGAAATACTAACTTCAATTTCTTTTAGACTTTTTCATCATTTTCATCTTAATAAGGGAAACAATTTTATAACCAATGCCTACAAGTGCAGAATCTAATGCTCTTTTTAAGTCATACTCGGTGAAGAAATTTTGATTTCACATGAAATTCATTGGTTGATAAGCAAGATAAAGTTTATTTTAAGGAAAAAGAAAAAAATGAAATATAAGGATAAAAAAGATCAATACTGTGTAATTTATAGGAAATATTTTTTTTTTTAAGATATGGAAGCTCAGAGCAAAATCCTGTCCCAAAAGATCAATTTTAAATTAATATATCTGTTTATTTATCATTTGTGTCTTTCCTAAAAGGACTTAGGATTCCCAGAAAACATATTTAAAATGCACAGAGACTGGGAAAAAAAAATGATGCTTACCTGGCGATGTTCTTTACCACAGTGGTAATCAATATCTTGGGACAGTCCATGTAAAAATGTATCAGAAATGTCTAACATATTATTATTACACGTACTGTGTTCATTTACTGCTCCACAATATCTAAGTTGTGCAGAATTTATATTTGAGGGAATAAGTGGGTATTTTCCCACATCTGTTCAACTATTTTGAAATCAGTAAAATACAAACAGCTTATGCCATGTTCCTTCCTCACTTCTAGAAATCCAACCACCCTTCTTATCTCTATTACTGAAGAAGATAGAGGTCAGGGTAGAATGAGATGAAACAAGGGAAGGGGACCAATGGCTCTACATGGCATGTGTTGTCTTTGATTTATCATGGTATCAGGCTTACAGGAGTTTACACATCTGTCCACTTATTTCTTTAGCCCTTGACAAGTAAAAATAATAAATTACCTCATTTAATCTACAAAAATCTTTGTGGTAAGTGTGAAAGTTAGTAATATCATCAACACTGAAAGAAGAAATATGGGCGAATGAATGAGAAGTTAAATGGATTTGGCCAAGGATCAAAGGTCCTGACTGCCCATTCAGTGCTTCCATTACTGCATCTCAAGGACAATCTCAGTCTTTACCTATCACATGTACTCACACAGACTAACTCTGCACAGTGGCAACCAACTTGTCTATGTTGCATGGCTTTAGTTAATAAAGATATGGAAGAAAAACATGATAATTTTCTACAGTTAAATTCTACACTTTTCTCTCCCCACATTTCCCCTTTCTGACCATTTCTGTTTCTCATTTCTCTTCCTGGGAGTGGTCCTTGAGAACACTTCTTTGGATGTCTCACCATTGAGCCTTGCTTTAGCCCAAGTGCTCTGAGCCTTGAAAGATTACAGATTGATGGAATGCTTAGAATTAGGCCTGATGACCTTGACTTGTGAGACGCAGGATATAGATGGCCATAGGAAGCAAGACAGAGACGACAGGCTCCTAGTGAGATCATGAGCTCTCTGGAGCCAGCATCAGCTTCCAGGCCATGACCAGCCAGGATCCTACAGGAATGACTACTGGTGAAGTGGCTTTTCTTAAGGACTTGAATATTACCTGCATTGATCATCTCAGATTTAGATCATGCATCCCTACATGCAACTGTGGTGGGCTATCCAGGCCACCTCATCTTCCCTAAGCTCTGTCAGCATCCCCAGCAAATTCTTTGTCTCTGTATCCTTCTAGTCTTTCCAACACAGCACTCAAAGCAAGTGATCCGTTTTGTGAAAGAAGGAATTGATTTGTCTATCTTTTTTTTGAGCTCTTCCTGACTTCAAAGCAAAAAGAATATAACAACAACAACAACAACAACAACAACAACAACAACAAATAGAAAGTAATTATAGTGATGGTGGACTGGTCATCACTCTCTTCAACTTTGAAGCATCATTTCTGAGACACCTGGCAACATCTCTCCTCATACAACTTACACATAGTTTCCTGTTTCCTGTTTTTAGTTATCTCGACATATTTCCCATAACCTGGAACATAGGTTGTTTTGACATACAATCTCTTTTTGCTGAGATTTCAACCTTTACACACTTCATAAACTAATGACACAGCTAACTTTGGCAGCTGGCTGCTGGGATTGATTTGGAGTACAGCGGAGGCTAAGGAATCCCATGACTGAAGTCCTGGGGAACAGATTTGGAGAGATACACCATATGCACTGTTATGTCTTTGTGGCTTTATTCAGATCCTTCCTACTAGATCAAATATGCTTCTTCTAATCTCTAATCCATCAAAATCTTGTCAACCCTTCAAAAAAGACCCATTTTCCTTATAATCATGCACATTTCCCTTCTCTGGATTTTCTTAACATTCCTTTCATAGTGTTGTAAATATCTGTCTCCCTCGATTGATAGATTTTTGAAGGAGGAGGCCTCCTCTCTTAATCAGTTAGACTAGGTCCCCATCAGTCTCATTGCAGATGGGGCACCTGAGTGGCTAAGATGGTTAAGTGTCTGCCTTCAGCTCAGGTCATGATCTCAGGATTCTGGGATCGAGCCCTGCATTGGGCTCCTTGCTCTTCGGGGAGTCTATTTCTCCTTCTCCCTCTGCCTCTCTCCCCTGCTCATTCTCTCTCTCTTTCCCTCTCTCTCTCTCTGTATCAAATGAATGAATTAAAAAAAAAAAATCTCATTGCAGTTGTTTTCTTTCCTCTCCAATGGATGCCTCCAAAATGTTTGGTAAAACACATGTGACCATACCAGACCTGCTTAAAATTTTAAAATTGCTCTCCAATGCTGAAAGGAGAATATCTAACTTCCTCTTACTTCAAGGGGCACACGGGGAGATCAAGATAAGGTACAGGCAGAGAGAGAGAGACAGAATCTGGGACATATACCTATTAGGGTCCATGACTGAAGTGCTTTGTGGTTCTCAGGTAAGGTCAGATTGGTCAAGTCAAACCAAAGAGTGCAGGATATTGGTAAGTTCTATGAATTCTTTTCTGGGAAGTCAGGGAAACTGTTGATCACAGGGCTGTGGGGAAATCATATCAGGAATCTTCCTTTGCTTGTGACTCTGTGGGCTGTTGTCCAGGGCACGTGTTTGCATTGAGCTGGGGTGAAGGTGGGAGGCAGGGCTAGTGTCAAAGATCCCTGCCGGACACTTGACCAACTAAATGGATGCTGGAGCAGCAATACCATGGACTGTCTTAGCTATCCTCTTCTCAATGTCACATTAAAAAAGGTTATTTTTTGTAGGAAAGTAACAGCATTTGAATTTCAACTAAATATTAACTTACTCCTTTTGTACAATTTGGTGAAATTCCCCTCACACTGAGGCTCGGAATCCTTAATTCTCTTCCTATTCTGTCAGTGAATTCTCAGATGGTTGTGAACCAGTCACTTTGGTTGTCTTTGGTTGTACTTTTCATCATCTATGAAATGGAGGGTTTTGACTGGATTATGTATGAGATTTTAATAGTTCATATTTAGGGACTTTGACTAAATACTTGAGGATTATTCGATCTTAGAGTAAGGGAAGTAAAGAGAGAAAGATACTAATTATGTCAGGGAATTAAAATTATAGAAATTTAAAATAATAGAAAGATAGATGATAAATATAAATAGGTGATGATAAGAGAGATTTTGTAATAGGTTAGCATTTTTATTAGATGATTTTGATTTCTCTTTATTTCAAAAGCCTGTAACTCAACAATATAATGAAGCAGAAAAAAAATTGCACTTGATGAATGCAGAAAATCTAATTGTGAAACAACAATGGTCATCCAATCTCAACTTTAGAAGCTTAATTTTAGAATCCCACTTAGATATTGCTATTCACACAAAAAGAGAAAACCATATTTTAAGGTCTCAAGAATTTTTTCTAAGATGACATATATAATCTAAAATTTAGGGGCACCTGGGTGGCTCAGTGGGTTAAAGCCTCTGCCTTTGGCTCAGGTCATGATGTCAGGGTCCTGGGATCGAGCCCTGCATCGGGCTCTCTGCTCAGCAGGGAGCCTGCTTCCCTCTCTCTCTGCCTGCCTCTCTGCCTACTTGTGATCACTCTCTCTCTGTCAAATAAATAAACAAACTCTTAAAAACAAATCTGTTGAAAAAGTAAATAAAATTTAACCAGTAGTAAGATATATTAAGACTTTTCTAGGGGCACCTGGGTGGCTCAGTGGGTTAAGCCTCTGCCTTCGGCTCAGGTCATGATCCCAGGGTCCTGGGATTGAGCCCCACATCAGGCTCTCTGCTCAGCAGGGAGCCTGCTTCCTCCTCTCTCTCTCTGCCTGCCTCTCTGCCTACTTGTGATCTCTCTATGTCAAATAAATAAATAAAATCTTTAAAAAAAAAAAAAAGACTTTTCTAATTGTTTTCCTTTTTTTCTAGGAACATATTTTTTATGCAATCAAATACAGTTTCATACAAAATATCAGTTTCTGATGGGGGTGTAGTAAACACTCTATAATCCATGGCACTGAGAATTAGGAACTACGTGGAACATTAAATGTTATTGGTATTTAGAAATTCCTTTTTTAGAAATTATCACTGTTGCATCATAATATTGCATTTTGTCTTTCAAAAAAATATTATTTTGGGAGAGCAGAAATCATTCTGGTTTTGCTAACCATCAATGGCACTGCACCTGGTAAGTCATAAGCCAAGCCCCAGTGTCCTCCAACTGTGAAGTGGAATTTGTATGCAAATTAAGTTAGATATGAAAAGCTCCAAGGATAATGCCTAATGCATAGATTTATAGATATAATTTTATTACCATGTTGTCAAAACCCAGAGAGTTTCAATAAATTGACTAAAAGGGCAGCATTTTAGTGGAGGAATTATCTTTAGAATTTACATGACTGGCTGTAAATTCTCTTCTTTTCCCTCATAATTACTCTCCTGGTCACAAGACAACCGAGAAAGGAGAAGGCTAAGCATAGACATTGGTGAGAAAAAAGAGAAAAGAGAGGAAAAGAAAGAATGTTAACATGGATTATCTACAAAACTGGCAACCATTGAGAATAGAATAGAGTACAGGTAATGAAAGGTCATAGCAAATGGGCAGGAGTGGTTGTGGAATATCAATCTTATCTATGAAAAAATACAGTTTGTTTCCATTAGTTTTACAGATTTTATAGGTTTTGCAGCATGTTCAAGTACTAACTACTGTTACTATAGAAGACCTCACATTCTAAGAAGCCTCGTTATCAGAATCATGTGAAAGCAGTTATCTTCCAGATTATCCTGATTAGGATGTCAGCACACAGGTCCCTTGCAGCCTCTCAGCACCCAGAACCTTTCTCCAGAAACCTACCTGCCAGTTCAGCTTGGACAGACTCCTTCCAGAAACACTAGAATCTATGCAGCCCTAGAGCTATTGCTAATTCTAACTTTTTAGGATGTTTGTTTGTATGTTTGACAAGGTTTACAGGATTGCAGAATGTATAAACACTTTGAACATTGTCAGATTTATTGGAAAAGTTCACAATACAAGATATAAAATTTGTCTTCAGGATGTAGCAACAAGGACATCAAAGATGAGTTTTCAAAGTTTTTTTTCTCAATAATATAAGCAAATGTCAGATTGCATTGTGTAGAATGTTCTAGAGGAATTTTACCAAAGTTGCCTCACAAATTGCCACCTAGAGAGCCAATTTACATATATTAAATAATGAACATACAGAACCAGGAAAAGCCTGGAAGAAGATAAGAAAACCAGTAAATGATATTCTTGGAGTATAATTTAATAAATTCTTAAACCAATGCATGCCTTAGCATTCTACATCTTTCAGGAATCCATGTGCTTTTTTTTTTTCCTTCCCAAATACTTTTATTTTATTTTTTCAGTGTTACAAGATTCATTGTTTATGTACCACATCCAGTGCTCCATGCAATACGTGCCCTCCTCAATACCCACCAAAACTCTCAGTCCCTTGTTCTGAGTTCACAGTCTCTCATGGTTCTTCACCCCTCCGATTTCCTCTATGCGCTTTTTAAAAGGAGTTGCTATACTCCTTGTGAGACAGAACAAAAAGTAAAATATTTAAATTCATTTTATAACATTAATAGTGCATTACAGTTTTGCAGTTGACTAAATCGTAAATGTACACTAATGTGAGTAAAAATTCAACATCTTCTAATAATATGCTTGTTTTGAGTTTAGGTATTAGATAAAACATTTCAGAGGGTATTTGTTTAAAAAATTACCTTAGTAAGAAATGTATCAGATACATTGGTTTTCAAAAAATAAATTTAATTCTTTAATTTGTTAAGAGGAAATTATTATAACAGTAATAGCATCACATCCTGGCAGTTTCCATTTGCACCGACTGTTTATGAAAGTGATTAAATTGAAGAAAAGTATTTCCTTTGATTACAAATATGCTCTACCCTCTTTTATGACTAATTTATTCTCTAGCTAATTTAATTCAAAACATATAAAATTACTTTATTAATGTCCAAGTATCGAAATGTGTGTCAATGAAAAAGGAACTCATTGAACTTACGTAATGAATTTCTGACGATCTGAAATTATCACTTGGTGTACTTTAGAATCTTCAACCAGAGTTCCATAAAAAATGTTCGGTTAGAAATCAGTAACACATTGACTACACATCTCTTGAAAATTCTGGGCTGGATGCTATGTCAGGTTACATAAAGAGTGACAAGTGTGATCCTACACTGCCACTTTAGTATTTTATGCAGGGCCACCATCCTAACACACCTCCACGCAAACACCCAAGCCACCAATTCAACAATAATTACAAAAATCAAATAGCAAAACATCAGTGAGAGGTGAATGCACAGAATTTGTCCAGCAGGGAGTCTGAAAGGTTGAATTTTAAATATATTAGAATAAAACATTTTCTTTTAAAAAGCGAGTTGCTTCTAGGGAAATGAAGAATTAGCCAATGTTGACAAAGGCCATCTTTCTTTAAAATTCTGGCTCTAAATATTTTTGAAATGTAGTGTGAATATATTCATTGGAGCTAAGATTCTTCTAGTGAGAAAAGGAAGAAAAAGAAAATTAATTCTGCTGCAAAGTTCAGATTTGTTAGGACTCATGGATTTATGTGGCCCTGACTGAAGTCATCTGGCACTGGAGTGCACCTTTATCTCAAAAGAAAAACTCAACTTCGAAAGTTTTTTCTTTCTTTCTCTTTTCTTTTCTTTTCTTTTTTCTTTTCTTGTTTTCTTTTCTTTTCTTTTCCTTATCTTTCTTTTCTTTTTTTCTTTTCTTTCCTTTCCTTTTCTTTTCCTTTCTTTTCTTTTTTTTTTTTTCCTTTCCTTTCCTTGTCTTTTTCTTTTTTTTGAACAGTATCCTGGGCTTAGATGCTCAGATGAGCCTCACCTTATAGAAACTTTGGCTAAAGGTTGCACACGGGGTGTGGTGTGTGTCTGCCCCAGGAACACCCAACTAGCTATTCTGGGCCCATGGAGTATCAGGGAGGGGATGAGGTATCAGGGAGGGAATGGACAGAGAGAGGATGGGGTGTTGGGGGGGATGACTCTGTGTATGTTTGTGTGAGGGGTATTTGTTAAAGAGCGAAAGCAATACATAAAAAAAAACAAAAAACAGTGTTATTGTAAATCTGGGTCAGTTTTGACCCTGACAACTTTGTGCACTCTAGAATTGTGACGTTCTCCAGAACTATGAGAAATCACATGGTGTTTGGGCTCCTTTCATGAGGGGAGCAGCAAAATCAGGAAAATGCAGGTTTTCAGACTTTCCACGTTTTGGTTCATCCCAGACCCACCTCCAGCACTGGTGAAAATAGCAAGGCAGTCTATCCTGGAACTTCAGCACCAAGGGCAGTTTGTTAGCCTCAGGGGTTGTCCTGAGTTCTGACTCAGAGGACAAGCTACAGGGTACCTGGAATAACACTGGTTTGAGTGGTTTTAGAATCTTTTTATAATGTCCCAAAAGGGCTCTAGGAAAAGATAAATGAATCAGAATATTAAATAAAATCCAACCTTATTTCTTATTTCAGTCTGGTAAGATGCCACCTATTTATTACACATATGAACTGATGTAAATTCGCTTTTAGGTATTAAAACTGAGTTGCTTAGAGTAGTTGGCCTAAGATGGAATTAAGTTGAAAAATCAATCAAATAAAATGAATTTTCTGAGAGTACATCTGTATTCAGCATGAAAAGAAGAGAGAGAACAGAGGCATGGAGACAGTAGGGTATCAGTCACACTCAATCACAGTCTATGTGACATATCAGTCACACTATATGTCACAGGTAAGTGGTATTGGAGGCAATAAGGCATGTTGGGTCCTTGTTATTTCTTATGCCTCCATTGACAATAGTAATGCTAGCAAAAAATAAGGAAGCAGACCTGCCAGGGATGAGACGAAAGCTGGTCTGGTTCTTGCAACTATCCATTGGTGTTCTGTTGTTAAACACAAGTGATTTCATATATCACATTGGACAAGAACATCTTGTGACTATGATAGAGTGAGGGAGAAAAAAGTGCTTTATGGTCAAATCTGAGCTCAAATAAAAATGAAAAATGTGCAAGCCAGAAAACACCCTGAACACCCCCTTGCAGCTAATAAAAGCACCTGCTACAACTTTACCAAGTACAGCTTTAGTTTTGCCCAACGCCTCCTACCTCCTAGATAGAAATTACATAGATAGTTTATTATATAAATGCCCCTATTCACAGTCTCCAATCTAGAGCAAAATCATGAATCCTTTAATCTTCCCCCAAACATCTAATTTCAAGTCCAAATCCTACCACAAAACCTTCCACCAACACCCTCTTATTGAGATGGTCCGTGGTTCCTCATGACGTGGACTCTCCTTTATCACAAATATTAGCAATGAACATACTCTGTTTAGCTGAAGGTGTGTTCCTCAAGATCTTTGGCTGATGAAAATTGGCAATAATGATGCCCTTTTAAATAGATTAGGGGTTGTTCCTATCATCTCTTACTTTTATAAACACTACAAACAGCTGCTATTCATCAAGAACCTACCAAATTGTAATGAATTTGGATTAGCACTTAAAAATGGTCAGTAATATCACATATTAAGTGTTTCATACATTATAACATATTTATCCTACACACTACTATGGCGTATTTTACATTTTATAGATGAGGAAAATATGTTAACTAATTTCATCTGGCTTAGCAACTTTATGAGGATGATATTAATTTATCTTTTAGATAAAGCAATGGGGCACAAAGAGTTCAAGAAATTTACATAAGGCCACTTAGCTTATGCATGATTGAGTTAAGATTCAAATTCAGGAATTAGGCCACAGACCTCCTATAGCTAACTATTGTCCTTTACTTCAATTCTATATATTTATTTCATTGAGGGACTGGAGAAGCCAAGGGTCAATGGCATGACTGAACTCTCATTCTGTGGAACTTCAAAACACATACATTTACTCATTATTTAAATGTACTTCTCTTTTACCATTACCTATAGAGAACAAACTGAGTGTTGTTGGAGGGGAAGTGGGCAGGAGATGGGTTAAATGGGTGATGGGTATTAAAGAGGGTAGTTATTGTGATGAGCACTGGGTGTTATGTGTAAGTGATGAATCACTAAATTCTGCTCCTGAAACCAACATTACACCATGTGTTAGCTAACTAGAATTTAAATAAAAATTTGAAACAACAAAAAAATAAATGTCCTCTTTTTTCTTTTCCTCCAAATTCATTTGTTTTGTTTCTTAAATTCCACATATGAATGAAATCATTTGGTATTTGTCTCTCTCTGGCTGACTTACTTCATACTCTCTAGCTCCTTCCACATTGTTGCAAATGGCAAGATTTCATTCTTTTTTATGGGTGAGTAATATTTCATTGTATATACCACCTCTTCTTTATCCATTCATCAGTTGATGATGATTTGGGCTCTTTCCATAATTTAGCTATTGCTGATAATGCCGCTATAAACATTGGGGTGTATGTATCCCTTCAAATCAGATATTTTTATATCCTTTGGGTAAATACCTAATAAACCAATTGCTGGGTCCTAGGGTAGTTCTATTTTTAACTTTTTGATGAACCTCCCTACTGTTTTCCAGAGTGGCTGCAACAGTTTGCATTCCCACCAACATTGTAAGAGTTTCCTCTTTCTCCACATCCTAGCCAATGCCTTATTTTTCTCGTATTGTTAATTTTAGCCAATCTGACAAGTATGAGGTGATATCTCATTGTTGTTTTGATTTATATTTCCCTGATGATGAGTGATATTGAGCATCTTTTCATGTATCCGTTAGCCATATGGATGTCTTTGGGAAAATGTCTGTTCATATCTTCTGCCCATTTCTTAACTGGATTATTTGTTTATGGAAGTTGAGTTATCTAAGTTATTTATATGTTTTGAATACTAACCCTGATCACTTGCAAATATTGTCTCCCATTCTGTAGGTTGCCTTTTTGTTTTATTATTTCCTCCACTGTGCAGAAGCTTTTTATTTTTTTTTTAATTTTTATTTATTTATTTATTTTTAGAAGCTTTTTATTTTGATGATGTTTCAATAGTTTATTTTTGCTTTTCTCTCTGACTCAGGAGACATATCTAGCAAGAAGTTGCTACAGCCAATGTCAAAGAGGTTGCTGCATGTGTTCTCCTCTAGGATTTTAATGATTTCCTATCTCACAATAAATGTCCTTCTCTACTTTTATTTGGCTTTCCCTCAATGACCTATTTACTTCTAACTATTCTAATTTTTGAACTATGCAACTAAAGCTTGAAGGAACAGAAAAAGGGAAGATTGGTGTCAGATATCACATTACTACTTGACATCAGCACAGAATTCATCATGAATTCTAGATTACAGCAACATTCAACTGTTATCCAAATGCTGAAAATAGGTGAGCTTGTTAATTCATTGGACAATACCTGGATCATAACTTAGCAACTTATAATTAATAAAGTTATTTGGTGATAATTTTGGTATTTTGTGGTTAGAGAGGTTGACAAACAAATATGTGAAATAATATCCCAAATATATGTAAACCACAAACAAAGAACTGACTGAACAGACCATATAGCTTTTAAACAGAGTCTGTTTGAAAAGTAGCACCAAGAAACATTGACCACATATGTCATACATGTTTTCTTCTTCCTCAAGAAAATATACATCTTCCTAATTACTCTTGATACACTCCAATTGTCAGTAACACAGGCAAGACTGAAACAAAAATCAAATTTATAGAAAACCTTAAGGAATGTAAGATATTTAAGAAGGAAACCATTAAATGTTATGTCTGTAAGACAGGCAGTGGACATATTTGTGGCTGTTACCATTTTAAGAAGATGGTGATTTTCCCAAATGTGTTGTAGGTTGTTTAATGTGTAGCTTTCAACATGTTCCCAACAGAAGAAGTTAGAGATTGTCCTTGGATGTAGAGTGAGCTGGGATTTCTAGGTGGCATTTTAGCACAAGGCATTTCTCTTGTTTTCATGGACATTTTCTCAAGACTTCTTCACTCAAGTGAGTAAGATAATATTAGAGCTGAAGACTGGAATTTTTGTTAAGTACATTCGACTCATTAGTGTGTACTCTTTTCTCTTTTTGTATATTTTCTTCTTATAAGACTATAGCATCTTTATGGTTATGATTATTGGTTAATATTTATCATCTATTTTATAATGATATCATCATGAACAAGACATGTTTTTCTCTATTTTGCACAGTCCCCCCACCCAGGGATACTTCTAAAACTTACAACTTTTTTTTTTTAATTAGCAAATAAATGTTAAAAAGATGTTCTGGGATGTAATATTGAATTTTCTCATTCTTTTGTGTGGCTGATTGTATTTTCTGAAAATTGCAGCAACAACTTCCCTAGATCACATGCTTTTCCACCATATGATCTTGCCTCTTTGCCTTGGCCTTGAGTTGAGGCAGGCTTGTTTCTGCTTCAACCAACAAAGTATGGTAGAAGTGATCTGGTGAATACCGAGGCTGTCAGAAAAGCCATGCAGTTCTACTTGGTTTTCTCGAAGTGCTTATTCTAGAGTCAGTCACCTTGTGAGATGTCTGAGTGCCATGCTTGAGTCTACATGAACTACGTGGAGGTTCTGGTTAGCAGTCACAGCTAGTCCCCACTAAGTTATTAACTGTGTGACCGAGTCATCTTATATGTCCAGACCTACCTTCTTGCCTTCTGAGCTCCACTGCAAGGTATCAGTGTACACCAAGGGGAGCAAAATGATAGGTAGCTGAACCTAGACCATAGCAGCCATGAGCATAACAAAGCGACTGCTATTTAGCATCACTAAGTGTGAGGTAACTTTTTACACAATAGGAACTGGAATCATTCATATCAAATTAGAAATGGGTTTTTAAAATGATATTTAACAATTTTTGAAATGTATTGGTTTATCCTTGATGGGAAATAACTTTGTAATGTATCCAGACTTTTTGACTCTATGAAACCACCCTTAGAATATGACTGGGTACATAGAGGAAACCTCAAAGTACAAAATACTGATGACAGCATTATTTATAATAATTTCCAGTTGCATATAAATTATCCAACAATAAATAAATTTTTAAATAATTTCATTCAATGAAATCATAAGATCATTAATTTACACCATATAAGAGTTTTTAATAATGTGTGTAGAAATGAGAGTTTAACCACGAAAGAGAAGCAATTCTAAGTATTTAATCACAATTAAGAGGAAAATTTATACTGACAATTGGTTTGACATGTAATGTAGGAAATGAGAAGCCAAATAGAGGATGGTGGAGCATTGCAGAGATCATTGACAACAAGCTGCAAGACACAGGTAGAGGCCCTATTACCAACACCAAGGGTGGAGTCACCTAAGCAGAAACCAGGAACAAATCAGCAGTCTTGCCAGGAGGATTTGGAAGTAGGGAGAAACTCTCATAGTGTGGCTTTTGCCACCTATGAAAGAGAGAGAGGAAGAGAAGATATGCCCTGGATTCTCCCATCTGTTGTCCTCCAGTTAAATTCAACTAGAAACTTGCTGATCTAGAAGCCAAGCAAACACAGCACACAAAGTAAGCTCCTTGAAGTACAAAGCAGGGCAGCAGAAGGGGAAAAAATGGGTCTAAAGAAAATAGGCTTAAGACTCACACAAGATGTGGGTTGTGGAAATAGTACTACAATGGCAGCCTGAATGTATATATCTGGAGATGTGCTCACATATACCTGTATGATGACATCAGTCCATGATTTTAAATGGAGGGGTGGTGGATGGGGGGATGAGTTAAACGGGTGAGGGTATTAAGGAGGGCACTGGTGAGCACTGGGTGTTGAATATAACTGATGAATCACTAAATTCTGTTCCCAAAACCAATATTACACTATATGTTAACTAACTAGACCTTAAATAAAAACTTAAAAAAAATGAAGGGATGCTCAAGGAATGTGGAAAAAACATAAATAAATAAATAAATAAATAAGAAATAAAGTATTATTTTAAAGTGATTTAACTCTAAGGAAATGTTAACGATTTTGAAAGCTGATGAAATCTTAAATCAAAGTTGTCAATATTGATGAATTTCAGTTGCTAACACAAGATTTCAAAAGAAACTTCACTGGACCAATTAATTTTTAATCAATTCTTTCTTCATAGTAAAAACTACAAATTTTTCCTTTTCTGTTTATTTGTTTTATAGCAATTACTTTAATCAGCATCTTTTCTCTTCTACATAATTTTTAAGAAAAAATATATACACATATCAATTGTCTTACTATTTGTTTATATCAAAATATATGTGATCAGAGTTTCTGACATTTTATGTTTTATTTTCTCCTTGTTTAACTTACATGAAAAAGGTGGTGAAACCACATGGCAACCTAAAACTATCAGAGCCAAGACAGTGGGGTGAAAGATCCAGAAAAATCTCTTTAGTCCCAGGCCCTCTTCCTAGTAGTGAGGGAATAGTTATGTATGTGGGAAGCTCATGCTCCAAATGCCAGATTTATAAAATAAATCAGTTTTAAATAAAACATTTTTAATCTTACTCTTCTAGGATTTCTGAAATCATGAGGTTGTTTGCACAACCAGCATGTGGTCCCACAATACTGCATGTCACAATCCAGGAGAAACCACTTCCCCCAGCTGTTGGCTTCTGCTTTAAGCATCTAGTAACTAAAAATTCCAAGTCCACACTGAGAAATAAAAGAATATGGCGCTGGGAAAATTGGACGGCTATATGTAGAAGAATGAAACTTGACCATTCTCTTACACCATACACAAAGATAAACTTGAAATGGATAAAAGACCTCAACGTGAGGCAGGGATCTATCAAAATCCTAGAGGAGAACATAGGCAGTAACCTCTTCGACATCAGCCACAGCAACTTCTTTCAAGACATGTCTCCAAAGGCAAAGGAAACAAAAGTGACAATGAACTTTTGGAACTTCATCAAGATATGAAGCTTCTGCACAGCAAAAGAAACAGTCAAAAAAACAAACAGGCAACCCACAGAATGGGAGAAGATATTTGCAAATGACACTACAGACAAAGGGCTGATATCTAAGATCTATAAAGAACTCCTCAAACTCAACACACAAAAAACAGCTAATCATGTCAAAAAATGGGCAGAAGACATGAACAGACACTTCTCCAAAGAAGACATACAAATGGCTAACAGACACATGAAAAAATGTTCATCATCGTTAGCCATCAGGGAGATTCAAATCAAAACCACACTGAGATACCACCTTACACCAGTTAGAATGGCCAAAATCAACAAGACAGTAAACAACAAATGTTGGAGAGGATGTGGAGAAAGGGGAACCCTCTTCCACTG
>CM052900.1:69089946-69112765 GCA_028534135.1 Potos flavus | reverse complement strand
GGTATTGAGGAGGGCACGTATTGCATGGAGCACTGGGTGTGGTACATGAACAATGAATCTTGTAACACTGAAAAAATAAAATAAAAGTATTTGGGAAAAAAAAGAAGTCATCTTAAGATCTTAGAGGAATAAGGTAACATGGACATAGGATAGACATAAAATATTGGTTTGGACAATACAGCACACTGTCATGTGGTGTATGACACATGCATGTCATGTGTCCATGGACTGCACCTTCCATGACAGATCTCTGGAGCCAGTACACCAATGCATCAGCTCCTGTGATGCGGAGTACTAACAGCTGACAACTCACCCTCCTCATGTCGTGCAGCTTGCAAAGACTGTCACGAGGCTATAGCAACCAACCTCTGCCTCAAGGAGAAGCAAGTCATTTGACTTTCTCTAGAATCCTTCCTTGGATCAGGCCAGAGGCAGATGTCACTGGAGATCAGAGCTTTACTTATCACCCATTTTCTTCTTTCCCTCACACACTTTTCCTTAAAAGTACTCAATAAATCATCAAAAACACCCAAACCTCCTAGAGGCTATCATCCATTCCAAGAGGCTGTCCTTCACTCTTAGACGCCATTCTCCACTCCCAGAGGCTGTCCTAGAGCCTGGAAGCCTAGATTCCTAGAGGCTATCCTCCACTCCAGGAAGTTATCCTCCACTCCCACAAGCTGTTCTCCATTCCCAGAGGCTGTCTTCTACTCCTAGAGACTGTCCTCCACTCTTAGATGCTGTCCTCCACTCCCAGAGGTCATCCTCCATTTCTAGAGGCCATCTTCCACAACTAAAGGCCATCCTCCACTCTTAGAGGTCATCCTCCACTCTTAGAGGCTATCCTCCACTCCTAGAAGCTGTTCTTCGCTTCTAGATGCTTCTTTTCTTTTCCATTCCTAGAGGGTATTCTTCATTCCTGGATGCTTTTTTCCATTCCTAAAGGCTGTTGTCTACTCTTAGAGGCTGTCTTCCACTCCTAGATGCCATACTCTACTCCTAGAGTCCATCCTCCACCCCTAGAAGTTGTCCTTCACTCCTAGATGCTATTCTCCACTCTAGAGGACATTCTCCAGTTCAAGATGCTATCCTTCACTCCCAGAGGCTGTTTTCTACTCCTAACAGATGCCTGAAGTTCCTCAACCTAATTGCTTACATCATCAAGCCAATGAGGGCCTTCTCTAGAATAAGTGGTTAGTAAGACTGAATATTACATGATGTAATATAGTCATGAGAGTGACATCTCATCTCTTTTACTATATTCCATTGGTTAGAGGCAAGCCCCAGGTCAGGTTCTGCCAGTATTCAAAGTAAGGGGATTATGCAAAGGTGTGAACTTTGGGAAGTAAGGATTATTATGGGGCTATCCGTATAATTGTAAAGATTCCAAATGTAAGACTCCCAGACGCTTTTAATGGCACAGCCTTATGGATAAGAAGAGAGGAATTCTGTTCAAAATAGGTGGTTCCAAAAAATAGAAAAATACAATAAGGTTTTTTTTTTTTTAAGATTTTATTTATTTATTTGTCAGAGAGCAGAGAGAGAGCACAAGCAGAGGGAACAGCAGAGGGAGAGGGAGAAGCAGGCTTCCGCTGAGCAGAGAGCCCGATGTGGGGCTCCATCCCAGGACCCTGAGATCATGACCTGAGCCAAAGGCAGAGGCTTTAACCCACTGAGCCACCCAGGCGCCCCTATAATAAGGTTTTTAAATTATTTGTCTCATCATCCAAATGAACATCTCTCTGAAACATGTTAACTTAGAGGTAGTTTTCAAGATGCTAGAAGGGTCATCTAAAATGTATGATTTATAGTTAAGTTAAACCAGAAAAAAATCTCAACATAATCCAGCATTATTTCTTTCCTGACACATAGATGTATTCCAAAGTATACTTAGGAATTTGTATAAATGATTCAATATTTCATATTTATGTATTGTAAAGTTGATGTAATTGATTGGCTCTACTGCACTTGATTACATGATACTTTCATTAAGGGAAGAAAACTAAATAATTATCAAATCAACCTTGGCTTTATTAGAAAGAAAAAAAAAATATGGATTTAAAGTCCAAAAGGAAATGCTTTGAATTTGTTTTTTGTTCTTTTTTTTTTACTTTTGAAAGAAAACATATATTTTTTTAGATTTTATTTTATATATTTGAGAGAGAGATGGAGAGCTGGAGCAGGGGGAAGAGGCAGAAGGAGAGGGAGAGTGGAACAAACTTTCTGCTGAGTGTAGAGCCCAACTTGGGGTTCCATCTCAGGACCCCAAGATCATGACTTGAGCCAGAGTCAGACGCTTAATGACTGAGCCACCCAGGTGCCCCAAAAGAAGACATCATTTTAAGAGTTTTTTAAAAATTGCAGCAAAGAAGATTGTGTCTATGAACAGAGAATAAACATGTGGAAACAAAGAAACAATGTCAGTTTGATGTAGGTGTCACTAGGAAGTAATCCATAATGTGTTGTTTCATTTTTGTTTTACTTATAAATGCTAAATGCTTTTTTGTTTTTCTGTTTTGTTTTGTTTTGCTTTATTTTTTGGAAAACAGTCTTTTTTTTTTTTCCCTTTGGTTACTGCTTGGTTTTGTTTTTGATGAATTTTAAATGTACACCATTTTCATATTACACATGTATATTCAAATCTTGGTAGAAACTGACTAAAAATAAGAGGAAATTGTTTAATCTAGTAAATAAAACTGAGCAAATACAACCGAGTTTTGTTTTTGTTTTAGGAAGAAAATTTGGAAACATCACCCACTGTTGAGGACATCTGCAAAAGTGGTACCTGTCGAAAACATGAATGAACTTCTATATTTATAAATATTTCTAACATCATAACTCCCAGAAATTAATAAAGATTATTTTGAAGGCGCCGGGGTGGCTCAGGCATTAAGCGTCTGCCTTCAGTTCAGGTCATGATCCCAGGTCCTGGAATGGAGCTCCACAATGGGCTCCCCACTCAGTGGGAAGCCTGCTTCTCCCTCCCCCACTCCTCCTGTTTGTTATCCCTCTCTAGCTGTCTCTTTCTGTCAAATAAGTAAATAAATAAAATCTTAAAAAAAAAAAGATTATTTTGCAAAGTGAAGAGTAGAAAAACATAGTGTTTTTCAGAAGAGATAAGAAATAAAAATACTTCATAAGAGATAAGCCAGAATGGCCACAATATCTCACAGTTCTGATTGGAAAACTCCATTTCTCATCACCCCACAACCAACAGTAAAAGTTACCTTTAGTGTGGTCAAATTTGTACTATGAGTTAAATACTCAATATGGTGTTTTTGTTTTGTTTTGTTTTGTTCTTCAATATGGTCAAAAATATTAATTAATTAATTAATATTATATTGTATTATAATATATTATATTACATATATATATAGTATGTATTTTATTAGCTATTTCTTTTTTAAGATAGTATTTATTTATTTGAAAGAATGATAGAGAGAGAGAGACACCTGAGCAAGGAGAGGGAGAACCAGTTTCTCTGCTTGCAGGGAGCCCAACGCAGAGCTTAATCCCAGGACCCTGAGATCATGACCTGAGCCAAAGGCAAACACTTAACCAACTGCGCCACCCAGGTGCCCCTGGTTAAATATTTCTATGCAAAGAAGATGAATTTTAAAAAGCCCTTTAGATCACACTACCTATAAAAACTTAGCATTAATAATCTGAGTTGAACTATATTCTCAATGCAAATCAGTTTAAAAACAAAACAAACAAAACATTTTTTAATGTATAAGACATAACCTGACCATTTAGAAAATCATAATTAATTATTTTTTTTTAAATTATCTTTCTAAATCCAGTTTATGTGTTTTTGTGTGTGTGTATGTTGTGAGTTTGTATGTCATATATTCTTTTTTTTTTTTTTTTTTGTATGTCATATATTCTTGTAACTTAAATTCAAACATATACATTTGGGTTTATAGTATTTTCTTTTTATGCTAGATTATAAACAAAAATATTTTTGATGTGGTGAGTTAGTTCATACACTTTAGTGTTTATCTCAGGGAGTTTGAAAAAAAACTTTAGATACCGAAGTTTACATTCTGTTACAAAGACACAAATGCAAACTAATGTTAAGCGTTGCATTTAAAATCTTCAAATTAGCACCATAATTTAAAGAGCTTTATTGGACTGTCATGGGAACATTGCAAGATAAAACCTCTGAGGATACTTCTAGTATAAGAACTATATTTTTAGTATATTATAAGAATGGACTTTAATTTTGAATGACTGTCATGGGCTCTAAGTAAATCTAGTATATTTTATCTATTAGAATTTAAGAGGATTTAATAGTAACTTGATAAGCCTTTATAGCCTTTTCTCAAAGTTTTAGGATTGTAGCAGGATTGTAATTTTCTATATATTCTTGCTATTGCCAATTAGAGAAAGAGAATTACTAGAAAGGAGATTGAATCTTTTTTTAGTATCTGAATGAAAATTTTTAGGATTAAAATTTATCCAGCTTTTTAAAATTGGATTGTCTGTGGGCCATCTCCTAAATCAAAGTATTTTGCAGTAGAGATAATGAGAAAATAAAGTGATAACCACCTAATTCAATCTGTCGCCAAAGTACAAGAGATTTATATCATTAAAAGAGAAATAGAAGTAAAAATCAAATAGAAATTTACTGGGACTACCAAAAAATAGAGCTAAATTTTAAAAATATTAGTCTTACAGGTAAATGAAATACATATTATTGTATATAAATATAATAATGATTTCACATCATGTGTCAAAAAATGGTTACATGTTCACATAACAAATTTGCCTTCTTAAGAGCACACCAAATTACCCAAATATACAACTGTGTTCTATACAATAGAATGTAAAGTGTGCACCATTTTCATGCCTGGCAAATAAATACCTTCTTCTGTTGATTTTATACAAACATATTGGAAGCCATTTGTTGAAAATGGTCAAGCCTCAAGGTGGAAGGGATCTGGTCCCTGAATTAGATCTTTAATGGTGCTTTTGGTCAGTCAGGCACATCCATTTTGGAGTGAGTTAAAAATGAGCTTCTTTTGTAAATAAATACAAACCACTGTTCTCAACAACTATTTTAAAATTTGGAAATTGTGAACTTTTAATTGTTTTGAACTAAAATTATTTCAAATGTTAGAAACTAAAGGCTAAACAAAATAGCGATAGTTTCAGAACTGAGTGTACAAAATGGTGAAAAATATTTCTAAACCTTGTAAGAATAATTATAACAACTTAGTTACAAAATCCACCAACAATTTATTAATAATATTAGATAATGTGGTAATACAGTACAAGAGAAGCACCAGAATTACTAAAAACCAGTAGGACTTAATTCCTGACTCTCTCAATCACCATGTAATCATTTGTAAATTACTTAAAGGATAAATAGGTACTGGTACAAGTTGATTCATAGAGTTGCTGCTGAGAAAATAAGAGATATCCCTTCCATTTCATCAAGGGTTATGCAGTTATCCATAATGGGTAGTGAAGTATGGTGGTGAGGGAGTGCAGGGAGTTGAGGGCAGAGAAAGGTTATGGAAGACTTGTTTTGGTGAGAAAGAAGCCGAGGAGAAAAATGTTAAGAATAGCCGAGTAAAGAACTTTAAAAACTCACCCCTACAAAAAACACAGGACATTGACAATGGTGTCATTCAACTTTTTCAGAAATCTTGAGATTAGCCAAAGGCATAAAACAATGCAAAGAACATTTACTCACCAAAAACCATTGAATCTTGGTAAGAATAGCAAGTTTTGTGGCCTCTTAACATGCCCTATTAATCACTCCATAGATCCATGGTAGACTTGAAAACCAGCCACAGCCTTACAGGCACAATAGCTGTGAAAATCAACAGCTAACCAACCACTGGAGGAGGTGAAATGGAGCTCCCCAAAAAGCAGCACCCCAGAGGATCTCGCAACTTATCTTTATTTGATCCAACTCAGATTTCACTTTGTATAAACATCCCTATCCTTAATTAACTCATCAAAAATAATCAGTGCAAATGATTAATATCAGAGCTGCTTAGGTGGCAATAGCAGATGGGGCTACCAAGAGGCTGACCAACAATCCTAGAAGGAAAGCTGGAACTAGGTCTGACATATTCATGAGAATCTAGAACATCATCTGTGTGTGCAGAGGTGTGTATATGCTGAGAAAAGTCCCAATAAGGCCCTGAACTCTTATCTCTGGTTGACCTTGAGGGCCTGTGCAAGCTGAAATTGATGGCTAAGAGAACTAGAAACTGGAAATCACCTGCTGGAGTATTGAAAAATGTACCCGACACACACCCGTGGCCACTTGGCAAAGACTGAGAGACAAATTCATTCAAAGCATTTATAGAAGTTCTTGCACAATAATTATCTAATCAGTAAGCTAACTGAGTGGAGGATTTAACAATCACACATGAAAAAGAATAAAGACTTAAAAAATTGGTACAGGAGTCTAACTACAAAAACAAATAGGAGAATGACAATAACAACAAACAGCAATAACAATAAACCCTGAGATGGGGCTGGAGGGTCTGATGTCATCAACGATATCAGTATCAGCAGAGCACAAAGTTAGAACTTTTAGAAGCCTGTTCTGCTGAGGGATGTCATTCTTGTGGCTAAGGAGGGGGTGGAACCCTTGCTGCAAGTGTGGTCTCAGGACCCTCAGTCGCAGAAAGACTGAGGGTGCCTGAGTGCAGCAGAGTTCCCAGGTATTGGAGCAGGAAAGCCAGCTACAAAGGCTTCCGAGAAGTGGGCTCTCAGCTCAGGGTTGCCATAAACCATGATCCCTGTCACAGTCAGGCCACTGCTCTTTGAGCAGGGACCCCACGAGTGGCAGATCCAGGGAGATCTATCCCTTCCTCCACCAAGAGGAGCAGAGCAGGAGTGTGCTGCAGGAATCTGCTGGGTTTGGAGACTCCAAATGGGGTTGGAGGCCAGAGACAGAAATGCTCTGTCACAGGTCAGGTCAGCATGGAGTGTGGCTAGAGATGAAGGAGACAAGAGTGACTGACTGCTTTTCTCTGAGGGCTCACTGAGGAGGAGGGCCCTAAGCTCTTGGGGCCCTCTCCAGGCCAGAGATTGGGAGGCCGCCATTTTCATTCTCATCCTCCAAAGCTATACTGAAAGTTTTCAGGGAACCCCAAGGAGATTACTTAGCCTGGCCCCTGGCAAAGGTGGTGCAATTCTGCCTCAAAGACATTTGAGAATCACTGCAACAGGCCCCTCCCTCAGAAGATCAGCGAGAACGTCAAGCTAAGACCAAGTTTCCCAATCGATGAGAACTGCAGAACTCCAGAGCTAGGGAAAAGCAACACATAGAATTCATGTTTTTTTTCCCCATGATTCTTTAGTCTTTCAAAGCTAAATTTTTAAATGTTTCTTTATTTTTTCTTTATCTTTTTTTTTGAATTTTTCCTCTTTCCTATTTTAACCATCTTATCTTATTAATACAGTTCTTAAAAATCTTTTTTAATTTTCATATTTATAGTCATATTCTATCCTTTCATTGTATTTAACTTTATATATATATATATATATATATATATATATATATATATATATATGTATATAAGTTTTTCTTTCATTAAAATTTTGGGATATAGTTTCTTCTAACAGACCAAAATACACCTTAAATCTATTGTATGGCTTTGTTCTAGTCTCCCACCTGAACACATTCTCTTTTTTTTTTTTTTCTTTTTTCAGCCAACTTCTTATCAATTCCTTTTTTAAAATCTTTTTTAATTTTCATCTTTACAGTCATATTCCATCCTTTCATCATATTTACTTTTATTTTTGTATATATATAGTTTTTCTTTCTTTAAAATTTTGGGAGGCAGTTTCTTCTAGTAGACCAAAATACCCCCAAAGTCTAGTGTGTGGCTCTGTTCTATTCACCAGCCTGATGATATTCTTTTTTTTTTTTTTTTTCCTTTCTTTTCCTCCTGGTTACAGGTCTCTTCTAATTCATTTAATGTATATTTTTTCTGGCATTTCGTGTATATTTTTCTGGGTTTTTGTTACCTTTTTATAATTTTGTTCTCTCACTCATCTGTTCTTCTCTGGACAAAATGACAAAACAGAAAACCTCACCTCAAAAAAAAAAAAAAAAGAACAAGAGGCAGTACTGACTGCCAGAGACCTAATCAATACGGACATTAGTAAGATCGAAACCAGAGTTCAGAATGACAATTATAGATACTAGCTGGGCTTGAAAAAAGCATAGAAGATACTAGAGAATCCCTTTCTGGAAAAATAAAAGAACTAAAATCTAACTAAGTTAAAATCAAAAAGCTTATTAATGGGGTGCAATCAAAAATGGTGGCTCTTACTGCTAGATTAATGAGGCAGAAGAGAGAGTTAGTGATATAGAAGACCAAATGATGGAGAATAAATAACTTGAGAAAAATAGAGATAAACAATTACTGGATCATGAAGGGAGAATTTGAGAGATAAGTGATACCATAAGACGAAACAATATTAGAATAATTGAGATCTCAGAAGAAGAAGAAAGAGAGAGAAGAACAGAAGGTATATTGGAGCAAATGACCACAGAGAACTTCCCTAATTTGGGGAAGGAAACAGGCATCAAAACCCAGGAAGCACAGAGAACCCCCCTCAAAATCAATAAAAATAGGTCAACACCCCACCATCTAATAGCAATACTTAACAAGTCTCAGAGACAAAGAGAAAATCCTGAAGGCAGCTCAGGACAAGAGGTCTATAACTTACAATGGTAGAAATATTAGACTGGCCACAGACATATTCACAGAGACTGGGAAGCCAGAAAGGACTAACATGATATATTAAGAGCAATAAATGAGAAAAATATGCAGCCAAGAATACTATATCCAGTGAGGCTGTTGTTGAAAATAGAAGGAGAGATAAAAAGCTTCCAGGACAAACAAAAACTAAGAGAATTTGCAAACACCAAACCAGCCCTATAGGAAATATTAAAAGGGGTCCTCTAACCAAAGAGAGAGCCTAAAAGTAACATAGACCAGAAAGGAACAGAGACAATATACAGTAACAGTCACCTTACAGGCAATACAATGGCACTAAATCCATATCTTTCAATAGTTACCCTGAATGTAAGTGGACTAAATGCCCCAATCAAAAGACACAGGACATCAGAATGGATAAAAAAACAAGTCCCAATGATACACTGTCTGCAAGAAACTCATTTTAGACACAAAGATACATCCGGATTTAAAGTGAGGGGGTGGAAAACAATTTTCCATGCTAATGGACATCAAAAGAAAGCTGGGGTGGCAATCCTTATATCAGACAAATTAGATTTTAAACCAAAGACTCTAATAAGAGATGAAAAAGACACAATATCATACTTAAAGGGTCTGTTCAACAAGAATATCTACCAGTTTTAAATATCTATGCCCCTAACATGGGAGCAACCAATTATATAAACCAATTAATAACAAATACAAAGAAACACATCGACAATAATATAATAATAGTAGGGGACTTTAACACCCAATTCACTGAAATGGACACATCATCTAAGCAAGTGATCAACAAGGAAGTAAAAGCTTTAAATGACACACTGGACCAGATGGACACACAGATATATTCAGAACATTCTATCCCAAAGCAACGGAATATACATTTTTCTCTACTGCACATGGAACAGTCTCCAGAATAGATCACATTCTGGGTGGCAAAACTGGTCTCAACCAGTACCAAAAGATTGGGATCATTCCCTGCATATTTTCAGACCACAGTGGTTTGAAACTTGAACTCAGTCACAAGACGAAAGTTGAAAAGAACTCAAATGCATGGAGGCTAAAGAGCATCCTACTAAAGAATGAGTGGGTCAACCAGGAAATTAAAGACAAATTTAAAAAATTCATGGAAACAAATGAAAATGAAAACACAATTGTTCAAAATCTTTGGGAATGCAGCAAAGGTGGTCCTAAGAGGAAAGTATATAGCAATACAAGCCTTTCTCAAGAAACAAGAAAGGTCTTAAATACACAACCTAACCCTACACGTAAAGGAGCTATATAAAGAACAGTAAAGAAAGCCTAAACTAAGCAAGAGAAGAGAAATAATAAAGATCAGAGCAGAAATCAATGAAATAGAAACCAAAAGAACAGTAGAACAGATCAACAAAACTAGGAGCTAGTTCTTTGAAAGAATTAATAAGATTGATAAACTCCTGGCCAAACTTATCAAAAAGAAAAGAGAAAGGACCCAAATTAATAAAATCATGAATGAAAGGAGAGATCACAAGCAACACCAAAGAAATACAAACAATTATAAGACTATTTTATGAGCGACTATATGCCAGCAAACTTGACAATCTAGAAGAAATGGATACATTCTTAGAGACATATAAACCACCAAAACTGAACCAGGAAGAAATAGAAAACCTAAACAGACCCTTAATCCGTAAGAAAATAGAAGCAGTCATCAAAAATCTCCCAACAAACAAGAGCCCAGGGCCACATGGTTTCCTAGGGGAATTCTACCATTTAAAGAAGAATTAATAACTATTCTCCTGAAACTGTTCCAAAAAATAGAAATGGAAGGAAAATTTCCAAACTCATTTTATGAGGCCAGCACTACCTTGATCCCAAAACCAAGACCCCATCAAAAAAGAAAATTATAGACCAATACCCCTGATGAACATGGATACAAAAATTCTCACCAAAATACTAGCCAATAGGACCCAACGGTACATTAAAATGATTATTTACCATGACCAGGTGGGATTTATTCCTGGGTTGCAAGGTTGGTTCAACATCTGCAAATCAATCAATGCGATACAACACATTAATAAAAAAAAAAAAGAACAAGAACCATATGCTACTCTCCATAGATGAAGAAAAAGCACTTGACAAAGTACAGCATCCTCTCTTGGTCAAAACTCTTCACAGTGTAGGGATAGAGAGTGCATACTCAATATCATAACAGCCATCTATGAAAAACCCACAGTGACTATCATTCTCAATGCAGAAAAACTGAGAGCTTTTCTCCTAAGGTCAGGAACATGGCAAGGATATTCACTATCACTGATGCTATTCAACATTGTACTAGAAGTCCTAGCCTCAAGAATCAGAAACCAAAAAGAAATAAAAGCCATCTGATTTGGCAAAGACATTAAACTCTCACTTTTTGCAGATGATATGATATTTTATGTGGAAAACCCAAAAGACTCTACCCCAAAACTGGTAGAACTCATACAGGAATTCAATGAAGTGTCAAGATATGAAATCAATGCACTGAAATCAGTTGCATTACTATACACCACCAACAAGACAGAAGAAAGAGAAATTAAGGAGTTGATCTCATTTACAACTGCACCCCCAAACCATACGATAACTAGGAATAAATCTAACCAAAGAGGCAAAGAATCTGTACTCAGAAAACTACAGAGTACTCATAAAAGAAATTGAGGAAGACACACAGAAATGGAAAAATGTTCCATGCTCATGGATTGGAAGAACAAATATTGTGAAAATGTCTATGGTACCTAGAGCAATCTACACATTCAATACAATCCCTATCAAAATACTATCGACTTTTTTCAAAGAAATGGAACAAATAATCCTAAAATTTATATTGAACCAGAAAAGACCCCAAATAGCCAAAGGAATGTTGAAATAGAAAATCAAAGCTTGTGCATCACAATTCCAGACTTCAAGCTCTATTACAAAGCTGTATTCATCAAGATAGCAGGATACTGGCACAAAAAGAGACACACAGAGCAACAGAACAGAATAGAGAGCCTAGAAGTGGACCTTAAACTCTATTGTCAACTAATTTTTGACAAAGCAGGAAAAAATATCCAATGAAAAAAAGTCTCTCCAACAAATGGTGTTGGGAACATTGGACAGCCACATGCAGAAGAATGAAACTGGACCATTTCCTTACACCATGCACAAAAAATAGACTCTAACTGGATGAAAGACCTCAATGTGAGACAGGAATCCATCAAAATCCTTGAGGAGAACACAGGCAGCAACCTCTTCGACCTTAGCCACAGCAACTTCTTCCTAGAAACATTGCCAAAAGCAAAGGAAGCAAGGACAAACATGAACTATTGGGACTTCATCAAGATAAAAAGCTTCTGCACAGCAAAGGAAACAGTCAACAAAACCAAAAGACAAACCACAGAATGGGAGAAGATATTTGCAAATGACATATCGGATAATGGCTAGTATCCAAAATCCATAAAGCACTTATCAAACTCAACACCCAAAGAACAAATAATCCAATCAAGAAATGGGCAGAAGACATGAACAGACATTTCTGCAAAGAAGACATCCAAATGGCCAACAGAGAAATGAAAAAATTCTCAACATCACTCAGCATCAGTGAAATACAGATCAAAAACACAGTTAGATACCACCTCACACCAGTAAGAATGGCTAAAATGAAGCAGTCAGGAAATGACAGGTGTTGGCGAGGATGCGGAGAAAGGGCAACCCTCCCACATTGTTTGTAGGAATGCAAGCTGGTACAGCCACTCTGAAAAATGTTATGCAGGTTCCTTAAAAAGTTGAAAATAGATCTACCCTATGACCCTGCAATTACACTACTGGGTATTTACCCCAAAGATACAAATGTAGTGATCTGAAGGGGCACGTGCACCCCAATGTTTATAGCAGCAAGGTCCACAATAGCCAAACTGTGGAAAGAGCCCAGATGTCCATCAACTGTTGAATGGATCAAGAAGATATGGGATATATATATATATATATAATAGAATGTTTTGCAGCCATCAGAAAATGAAATCTTGCCATTTGCAATGAGGTGGATAGAACTAGAGGGTATTATGCTAAGCAAAATCAGTCAATCAGAGAGGGACAATTATCATATGATCTCACTGATTTGAGGAATTTAAGAAATAAGGCAGAGGATCATAGGGGAAGGGAGGTAATAATGAAACAAGATGATGCCAGAGAAGGAGACAAACCTTAAGAGACTCTTGGTCTCAGGAAACAAACAGGGTTGCTGGAGTGGAAGAGGGTGGGAGGGATGAGGTGGTAGGGTGACGGACATTGGGAAGGGTATGTGCTATGGTGAGTTCTATGAATTGTGTAAGACTGATGAATCACAGACCTGTACCCCTGAAACAAATAATACATTATATGTTAATAAAAAAAGAAGAAAGGAAAAACATGTCTAGAAATTAGAGGAATATATGAGGATGGTGTTTCATTAAATAAAAAATATCAATAAAGAGTTATACTTTTATTTTTATGGAACCTAATAGACATTCTAGAAATTAAAAGTAAGATAACTGGAATGAAAAATTCACTAGAAGAGCTTAAGAACAGATTGGAGAAAGTAGAAGAAAGAATCAGCTAATTTGAAAAGATTCATTGAGATTATCCAGTCTAAGTACAGAAAGAAAAAAGAACAGTGAACAGAGCCTTACAGATCTACAGGACATTATCAGATGTATCAACTATTTATAATAGAGAATTCCAGAGGAAGAGGAGAGACAAAAAGGAAAAGAGGGAATATTTGAAGAAATACTGGCCACAAACTTCCTAAATTTGATGAAAAACAATTGACGCATCCAGAAGCTTAACTAACTCTAGCATAAATTCAAACACACACCCAGACATATCAGAGAGAAAGTGTTGAAAGTCAAAGATAAAGAGAATTAATTTATCATGTATAAGTTATTTTCAATAAGATTAATAGCTAATTTCTTATCAGAAACTATAGAGACCATAAGGCAGAAAGATGACATGTTCTGATTGCTGAAAGAGAATAGTAATGTCTGCCAATGAGGAATACTGTCAAGCATTAACTCTATATACCGCAAAACAATGCTTCCAAAATGAACATGCATTAAGACATTCCTAGATAAACAAAGCAGAGAATTCTCCATGAGTAGAACTGTAATTTCTTTTTAAAAAATTATAAAGGGAGTCTTTCAGACTGAAATGAAAAGACACTAAACAATAAAAATCCACATAGGGGGCACCTGGGAGGTTCAGTCATTGGGCGTCTGCCTTCGGCTCAGGTCATGTCCTAGGGTCCAGAGATTGAGCCCCACATTGGGTTCCCTGCTCAGTGGAAAGCCTGCTTCTCCCTCTCCCACTCCCCCTGCTTGTATTCCCTCTCTTGCTGTGTCTTTCTCTGTCAAATGAAGAAATACAATCTTAAAAAAAAAAAAATACAAATCCACATAAATAAACAAAGGCCACCTAAGGTGCCTGGGTGGCTCAGTTGGTTAAGTGTCTCTTAGTTTCAGCTCAGGCCATGATCTCAGAGTTGTGAGATTGAGCCCAGTGTTGGGCTCTGTGACGGGCATGGAGCCTGCTTAAGATTGTCTCTCCTCCCTCTGCCCAATCCCCTATCCACTTGCATGCACTCTCTCTCTAAAAAAACTAAATAATTTTTTTAAAAAAGAACACCAGTAAAGATAAATACTTTGGTAAATATATTAAAAAATGTATGCATACTTTTGTTTATAATTCTTTTCTTTCCTATATGACTTTTAACAATTGTGCAGAGCAATAATTAGAAAAATTTGTTGATGGACTTAAAATGCATAAAGTGTAGTTTATATGGAAATAATAGCACAAAAGCAAAGGTAGGGAAGGAATTATATTGGAGTAATATCTGTTTTTATATAAATTTGAAAATAACTTGGAAGTCTAAAACACTAAATCACCAATCACTTTGTAGTATATGAATTGTAATCCCAGTGCAACCACTAAGAAAATAATTCAAAAATATTTTTTAAAAGAACAGTATTGGGGCGCCTGGGTAGCTCAGTTATTAAGTGTTTGCATTCAGCTTATGTTATGATCCCAGGATACTGGGATCAAGCTCCGCATTGGGCTCCCTGCTTGGTGGGAAGCCTGCTTCTCCTCTCCCACTGTCTCTTTCTCTGTCATATAAAGAAATAAAATCTTAAAAAAAGAGAACAGTATTAAAATTGTATATTTGAAAAGATCTGTTTAGCAATGAAAAAAAGAGTAATGGAAGAATAGGAAAGCAAAAAGACTTAAAATACATAGAAAGCAAATATCCTATCCCAATAAATCGTATCATATTAGTAATTAAATTAAATGTAAATGGACAGCACATCAATCAAAAAGTACAGACTGGCGAATAAATAGATGGTTCAGCTGTACGCTCTCTACAGAAGATGCTGGCTGGACACAATAACATAAATATGTTGAAAATAAATATATGTGTGTATATGCATGTGTGTATGTATGTATATGTATGTATGTGTAAATAGAGACAATAACATGCATATAGACAGTGACCAAAAGAGAACTGTGATCACCATATTAATATCAGAGAAAAATAGACTTTCAGGTGAAATTTATTATTAATTTATTAAAGACAAATAAGGACATTTTATAATGGCAAAGGGTCAAGCCATCGGAAAGGATAATCATAAACATATATGCACCTAAAAACAGACACCCATGAAACAAAGAACACCAGAACAGAGAAAGAAATAAACAATTTCACAATAATTGTTAAAGTCTTAGATATTCCAATTTGAATAATGAATAACAAGAAGATCAAGAAGGAGAGAGAAGACTGGAACAACAATAAAAAGCAACTAGAATGAAGACAGTTGTGAGCATTGCATGTAACAACAGAGTGCACATTCTTCTTAAGCACATATGAAATATGCCCCAGCAACACCATATGTTAGACCATTAAATAAGACCCAGAAAATTGAAAATAATTCGGATCGTACCCAGCATTTCCTCCACCCACAATGAAATAAAATTGAATTTGATAACAGGAGGAAATTTGGAAAATTCATAAATATGTGTAAATTAACACACTCATAAATAATAAAGTGATAAATTGCAATGGAAATTAAACTATTTTGAGATGAATTAAAATGAAAAGAAAAATGCAAAACTTATGATTTCGAAGGGAATTTGTAGCTTTATGCACCCACATTAAAAAATAAAGTTCTCAAATCAATATCCTACTCAGTTATCTCTAAAAATTTGGATTAAAAAAGCAAACTAATCCTCAAGCAACAGAAGGAAATAAATAACAAAGATTAAAGTAAAAGTAAGTGAAATTTAAAAAAAATAGAGGAAGTCAAAAAGCAAAAGTTACTTCTTTTTTTTATTTTATTAACATATAATGTATTATTTGTTTCAGGGGTACAGGTCTGTGAATCATCAGTCTTACCCAATTCACAGCACTCACCATAGCACATACCCTCCCCAATGTCCATCACCCAGGCAAAAGTTACTTCTTAAAGCACAGATACAAAAAATAACTGACAAAACTTTAGCTAGACAGAATGAGAAAAGAGAGACTATCTGAATTAATGAAATCAAGAATGAGAGAGAAGACATCACTACCAGTCTTACAGAAAGGAAAAAAGACTGAAAAATTCTGTGAACAAATCATGCTAACAAATTAGAAAGAAAGAAATTCCTAGAAGGATGCAAACTTCCAAAACTGACTCAGAAATATTAGAAAACCTGAATAAAAATATAGAAAGTAAAAACCTTGAATTGGCAATCGAAAATTTTCTGACAAAGAAAAACTCAGTCTCATTTGACTTTCTTGGTGAATTCCATTAAACATTTAATGAATTAACCATAGTACTTCACAAAAACATAAAAATATTGAAGGGAACAATTTTCACGTTATTCCATGTTGTCAATAATACATAGACACCAGAAACAGACAAAAACATCACCAAGAATGAAACTATATTGTGTATTGTGTATATAGATGCAAATATATATATTTTCACAAACAATAGTCTGTATTGTGTATATAGATGCAAATATAATCAGTGAAAGGCTAGTAAACTTAATCTGGCAACATCTAAAAAAGATTATGTACAATGACCAAGTGGGTCTTATCCCAAAAATACAAGATTGGTTAACATGTGGACACCAATCAATGTAATACACTATATTAACAGATCAAAAGGCAAAAACTTCACGACCCTGTCAATAGATGCAGAAATATCCTGTTACCAAAGCCCACATTCTTTTATGAAAAAAAAAAAACATTAAAAATAGGAAAATAAATTAAGAATATAAAGGAACTTCATTAACTTCACAAAAGTCACCTATAAAAAAATCCATAGCAAAAAAAAAAAAAAAAAAATCCATAGCTAACATTATGCTTAATGAGAAAGAGTAAAAGCTTTCTCCTATGATCAGGAGAAAAATAAGAATGTTCACTCTTGCTACTTCTATTAACATTTTTTTTTAATTTTTTTAATTTTTTAAAATTTTTCCCCAATTACTTTTATTTTATTTTTTCAGTGTTCCAACATTAACATTTTATTATAGTTTTTGTCAGAACAATTGGGGAAGAGAATTCAATGGAAAGGTGGAAGTAAAACCATAGCTATTCCAAGATAACATATTTTAGCACATAAAAGTTAAGAAATCCCCCCAAAAACTATTGAGTTAATAAATTTTGGTAAGGTTATGGGTTACACATACACATTCTTTTTTTATTTTAACATACAAAAATCAATTGCATTTCCAAACACTAACAATGAACAATCTGTTAAGGAAATATAAAAAAATATATATATATTTATAATGGTATGAAAAAGAATTAAATACTTAAGAATAAACCATAAGAGACTTCTAAACTCACGAAACAAACTGAGGATGGCTGGGGGGTAGGGGTGGGTAGGGATATGGTGGCTGGGTTATGGACATTGGGGAGGATATGTGCTATGGTAAGTGCTGTGAAATGTGTAAGCCTGATGATTCACAGACATGTACCCTGGGGCAAATAATACATTATGTGTTAATAAATAAATAAATAAATAAATAGGAAAAAAAAGAATAAATTTAATAAAATAAGGATAAGACTTGTACACTGAATACCACAAAATAAGTTCTCGTATGAAAAGACTTTGTATTGTTTAGATGGCAATATATCCAAATTGATCTATAGATTCAATGTAATACCTCTCAAATTTCCAGCTGAAAATTTGCAGAAATTAACAAGTTGACCTCAAGTAGTTTTGGAAATTCAAGGACCAGAACAAGAAAAACAGAACTTCTTAAAAAAAGAAATATTACAGACTCACAGTTCCTAATTTCAATACTCACTACAAAGCTAAAGTAGGCAAGACAGAATGTTGTACACCTGAAATGGATATAATGTTACATGTCAGTTATACCTCAATAAAAATTAGCTAATTAATTTTTAAAAGACTGGTACTGGCACAAGAATTGACATTTACATCAGTAGAAATAAGTCAAGGATATATAAATAAATATTTAAATTTATGGATTTTCAACAAATGTTGCTGGGACATCGAGCTATCCACATTTAAAAGAATGAAGATAGGAGTTCCTGGATGGTTTAATCAATTAAGTGTCTGATTCTTGATTTCAGCTCAGGTGATGATCTCAGGGTTGTGAAATTGAGCCCCACATTGGGCTCCATGCTGATCATGAAGCCTACTTAAGATTCTCTCTCTCTCTCTCTCCCTCCACTCCTCCACTGCCCTCTCTCTCTTTCAAAAAAAAAAGTAAAAAAAAATGAAGTTAGACCCCTATGTCACATCTTACATAAATATTAACTGAAAATAGATATAATAGATGTAAACATAAGAAGCTAAAATTTCAAAATTCTCAGAAAAAAAAAGAAGCAATGCTTTCTTAGTTATGTTACTAAGAGCACGAGTGATAAAGAAAAGTAAATTAAGTTGGACTTCATCAAAATTAAAAAAAGTTTTCTGTTTCAAAGAATCTCATAATAAAGTAGAAATAAAACCTCTAGGATAGGAGAAAAATAATTGTGAATTATATATCTAATAAGAGATCTGTATCTTGAATATATAAAAAAAAATTACATCTAAAAAAAAGACATAATCCAATGGTTAAATACACAAAGGGTTTAAATTGATATTTCCCAAAGGAATATATGGAAATGACCAATAATCACATGAAAAGGAACTCAACAATTTTAGTCATTAGAGAAATACAAATTTTTCTAATACCTAGAGATGCCACTTCATACACAGCTGGCTGGCTAAAATAGAAAAAGAAAGCACAAGTGTTGACAAGAATGTAGAAAAATTGGGACCCTCATATATTGCTTTTAGGACTGTAAAATCATACGGTCATTTTTCAAAACAATTGTCAGTTTCTCAAAATGTTAAATATATGTTGAGTTTGTCCCGCAAACCCTGAGAGGGCCTGGGGACCAGAAGCTCTAGTGGCAAAAGGTCCTAAGCTAGACTCTGCCTCCACATTTATTGTGAATGTTATCAATACAAGAGAATAAGAAAAACAAGAAGGGATGTGAGGCTGCAATAATCAAGACGGTTCCATAGGGAGTGTCCTATCAATAGAACAAGCTGTGCTCATGATGGTCATGCAGACAGGGAGTATGTGGAGTGCATGTCCTCCAAAGATAAGTGTTTCTCCTAAATTAAGCATTTATTCACTGGATGAGTGTAGTGAGCCGCAACAAGAATCTGGCTGTTTTCAACCCAGAAACCTTAAAGGGTTCCAGTTTTCTGGACACTCCTTCTTTGCTTTTATACCATTCTCATCCAGGGAGGCATGTGTTTATTAAATCTTCTCTAGCCAGACACTATGAATTCCCACAAACATAGATTTACTATATGATCTAGCAAGTCCATTCCTTAGAATATGCTCAAGAGACTTATAAATATGTCACTACAAACATGTGTACATAAATATATATATATATATATAATATTATTAATAACTGTCCCAAAGTGGAAACAAACCAAATGTCCACTAAATGATCCATGAATAAATAAAATGTATATTCACATAATGGAGTATATCAATAATAAGGGATTAAATAGTGATACATTCTGTAGCATAGATGAACCTTAACCATTATACTAAGTGAAAGAAACCAGTCATATGTTAAATTATTTCATTGGTATGAAATGCATAGACTAAGCAAATCCATAGGGACTGGTCATGTATTAGTCACTGAGGAAGTGGGGAAGTGGGAGGGATGTCTAATAAGTACAGTTTCTTTGGGAGTGATAAAAAATGTTCTAAAATTAGGTGTGATGGTTGTACAATTGTGTAAATATATTAAAACTACTGAATTGTACACTTTAAAAGAGAAGAGTGAATTTTAAGGCATATAACTTATATATCAATAAAATCATTAGAAAGAGAGAGAAAGGCAGAGAATGAGGAAGGAAGAAACCAGTGAGATACATGGTAGGATATTCAGGCAATGTTAAATGCCTGTTTGATATACTCTCTCATTAATTTAATATATGGGGAGTCACCATAACTATGTACTTTTCCAAAATGTATGTTCAAGTGTGCATATTCTTCTTTGGAGAAAGTCACCTACTGGGGTCAGCCACAATCTTTATTTTCAAATTTTTATTTTTTAATGACAGTGAAATATTGAGAAAGAATTCTGAGGGTATTTACAAGCAATTATTGTAATAACAGACCAGGGAATCTAAGTGATGGTAGGAGAGAAAGGAAGAGAGGAAACATGAATAATAGAAAGAACTTGGGTCCATGAACTGGAAATATTGGCCAATAGATGTTTGCAGTTGGGATAATTTGCAATGAAAATGGAAAGATAGGAGATGATGATTGGTTAGTAGAAGGCTTGGAATTAGTATTTTGGGGCTGATGTCATTTGCGGCATGGGCTGTATGCCAGATGTGAACATAAGCGGTTTGCTGATATAAAGTGAAGAGATCACAGGATATGAAAAAGTCAAGGAAATGAAATCCTGGGTTTTGGATGGACTACCCTCAGGCTGCTATTGTCAATGAAGTATCAGCAGAAGCTGAAATGCAGTAGCCAGGTGCTGTCTAATTTTTTAAAAATAAATAAGTGACAATGATGTGTCTGAAGATGGCATCAAAGGAAAGTAAGCATGATGGTAAATAGTGAAATAATGAACCATAAATAAGCAGGAAAGTTTTGGAAGACTGTGCAGTGGGTAAGATTTCAAATGTGACATCTGGTAAATGAAAGGACATATATATCACCTTGTGACCTTGAGATGCATGGGCAATGAAGAAAGAAAGATTAAAGAAGCTTTGAGGTACGACCAGTTTTCACATGAAGCAATAGAGTAGAGGCAATGCTGTGAGAAGAGGTGGAGGATATAAGAGAGATTGCAGATTATAGTTCATAATATCCAAAGAATATAACACGATATTTCTAATGAAAGAGAAAGATGCAATGAAGGATATTCAGTGGGTTGTGTCTGGGATGAAACAGCACTGCAGCAGGTGAAAGTATGGATGGTAATGGGTGGCCACTGATGTTTGCATCCGAAGTGTACAAGACAGTGAGGTTTGATGCAATCAATCATTCTGAAAATATCTTAGAGGAAAGTGGAATTGACTAAAAAAAGATAAGATTTTAAAATGTTCAGTCAATTTAAACTCAGGTAGGTCATTTGTGATTGTCAAGAACTTCTGAAATTTATTCTGATGAAGTGAAACTGTCCACAAAGTACTGGGGAAAAAGTCATATTCTAAATCCAAATGTGACTTTTATTTACAGAACCTCAACTTTTTACTCGCTCACTTGATAATTTGATAACCAGGGGGTTTGCCTGGTAGTTGTGTATATTTCCTTTGCTCCAGAGGCAGAGTGATAAGCAATATCCTAAGGAATGGGGGAGAGATTATCCTTAATGCTCGTTATCTTACTTGTAATAATGTTACATTATTGGTTAAGTTTTTGCCATTATTAGTGTTAAATTAGTTATTTTTATATAATCATGCTTGATTTAACTTAAATCTACAGCATAGGATTTACTGTGTTACTGTATAGAGACAATTCAAATACCTATTCAAGGGTTGTTGTGTCTTCTATTAGTACTGTGCTACTAAGTAATTTTGTGACGATAGAAAATACAATTGCTCTTTTTGTCTTCATTTTTGACAAATGGAAAATAAAGAGTTTACCTTAGATAATCTCTGAGCCTTTTGTGATATGACTATGTGTACATACGTCTATCTGTGAGTGAGACTGTGTGTGCACGTGTGTGTGTGTGTGTGTGTGTGTGTGTATTTGAGATGGAGAGAGCAGAGAATATTACATTTTTCCCTATTGGCAACATGCTGAGAAATATTTATGTATCATTTCCCATATTTTCATTCATACTGAGTACAGACAAAAGAATCAAAGGATACACAAGGAATGAATATCAAATACTTGACACATACACAGACATACTTAGGTTTCTTATGTAATGATGATTGTAAATGAATGAAATGTTCCTTATAGTTTCATTGTTGACATTATCATAAAGAGCTTTCTGGGCCTATTTGGTTGAAACACTTGAATTATTTTGAAACATGGGTTTATAATGCTTGACATTATTTATTTGCTATGCACTGAAGTAAATTTATTTTTTCTCTCTTGACAACTTAAATTTCAGTATTTTGGGAGAAAAGATTTAGTAATCACTTAAGGAACTTAGTTTCCTGACTTAAAATAACACCTTTCGGACAGCACAGCCAAGGAGTTGTGATTGCCTGTACATCCTGAAGTATATTATACTATCATCTTCCCAGCAAATAAAATGTCCTTAGTTTGTGAAGAAGAATGATTTTTAGACATATAAGTCGATAGGTTTTAAAGTCCAGGTTTAAAAAAATATATATAATCATCAATCAGAAAAACTGTTATTGAAAGAAACTGTTTTAGGTAATATAAATGATCTCCCATTTGTTTTTCCCTCATAACATTTTTTTCCCCAAATACTTTTATTTTATTTTTTCAGTGTTACAAGATTCATTGTTTATATACCACACCCAGTGCTCCATGCAATACGTGCCCTCCTCAATGCCCACCACCAGGCTCGCCCATCCCCCCATCCCCTCCCCTCCAAAACTCTCAGTCCCTTG
>CM052900.1:69019121-69089446 GCA_028534135.1 Potos flavus | reverse complement strand
AAGACAGTAAACAACAAGGGTTGGAGAGGATGTGGAGAAAGGGGAACCCTCTTCCACTGTTGGTGGGAATGCAAGTTGGTGCAGCCACTTTGGAAAACAGTGTGGAGATTCCTCAAGAAATTAAAAATAGAGTTACCCTATGATAACATTTTTTATACATATATGTAACCCATCTTTGGAGTTTGAACGTGGAAACATCATCTGTGCATCTTTGCAGTAGCCAAAGTTGATGTGTTGGAAACAAATAAAATGAGGGAAAAAAGAGTCAAAGAGTCTCAGCTCAAGAGGGGCATTATTGCCCAGAGTCAATGAGGGCTTCAATCTACTAGTTAAGGATCATTTGGGGTGACAGAGCTTAGCCATGTGGAGCCCTTGCTGTATTCCTGGAGTATCTCTGATGAGGAACCTTTGGCAGAGTCTGCATTCCAACCCCCAGTGACCTCAGTTTAGGGGACGAGTGGAAGGAGTGCTTTCTTAGTCCTGCCAAGAACAAGGTTTGCCAGCTGTTTTCTGGGATAAGTAGTTAGAAGGAATTTTGTGCAAAATGAAAGACAATTCTTATGATTTTGATTTTCATTTCTCTTCAATTTTTTTGTCACTCTCATAACCACTTCTTTTTTTTTTTTGCTGCAAGAAATAAACAAAAAGAGAAATAGAAATCACTGGAGAACTGTAGGGGCTTGGGGAAATCTCAGTAACTCAAGTCACATGAATCCTTTCTCTCTTTTTGTTCTCAGTTGTATGTTAGGGAATGAATATGTATATACATATATGATGCCTTGTACAATTTCTCATTTCTCAGGCTTCACACCCCTCAAGAACAAAGATCCTAGTCAGACTATTACTCTACGCCAGCCTCTTCCAAGCCTCCTAGAATTCTAAATACAAATGTCTTTTCTTAGTTTTCCTGGTTGATATTCATGTTTGATGTATATAAAGGGCTTATTCTTCAAATTCTTTTCTCCCTCTGAGTTTTCAGTGAAACTAATGTAAGATTATGCAAGATGAATTATAGCCTTAGGGCCATGGCACTGCCCGACTTCAAAGAATCTCACATAAGCTACTACTTTAGTCCATAGCATCAGAAAAACACTGGTTCTTTTAGTCCTGGTAGAAGGTAGTTTAAGGAGGATATATTCTTACAAGTCATAGATCTTTAAGTCAACTCCAGCTGCACCACAAGATCAGTGTGATATTGTTCTTTTCTCAATGTGGGATGGATAAAAGACTCTTCTCTAACATTCCAAGCCTCAGCCCCTTCTCCTCAGATCTCATACCTACTGTTTCTCTCCCATTTCTGCTTTCATCATTTCCTAACCGTATATTAGGGTCTTTATAAACCTTTTTCTTGGTTTCTCTGGCTGGGATGCATTCTTTCCCAATCTTGGTTTAACAACCTCCTACACATCTTTTTCACATAAGAGTTATTTCAGAAAGTCTTCCATGATTCTCTACGGGCAGAAATATCAATCAGTACCCCCTTTGCCAACAAATAAAGGAATATCTATTTGTAAATATGATGTTGGAACTCAATTCCCTGGAAAACATATTCTGAGGCAGAGGTTTATACTCAGGAGGTTTAGCTGAGAGCATTGTCAGGACACCTGTAAGGAAAAGATGGAAGTTTAATTGGACAGTGGATTAAGTTGAACTGGGATGCAATTGCAGTGGAGCACCCTGTTGGTCCTGGAAGGAGCTGTGGAGCTTGGTTGGCTTTTAAGAGTTGTCTTAAATAGAGGCAAAGAGATCAGTCTTTGTATTTGCACATTGGTCTTTTGATATTGGCTGTCTCTGGCAAGGAGCATGATGTGAGTCAAGGCAGTGCCCTATGACAGTGCCAAGAGCAATTCTTAAGCAAGGACATGACTGTGAGACATCAGCAGCCAATACTCTTGGAAGAAGGCTTGGAAGGCAAAACACTCTACAGCCCATTGTGGTGGAGCTCAGATCCATTTGCTTCAAATATAACCTCTTTCTTCTTGGAGAACAGCTTTCCCTTCCAATGCTTTAACTCAGTATGGTTGCTTCCTGAATCTAAATGTAATGTTATCTCTCATTTCACTCTGCTTCTCCCATAGCATTGTCAAACTTAGTTTTCTATATATTTTCCCTGATAGCATAAGCTTTTGAGAGTAGAAACAATGTTTATCTTTAGAGTAAGTAGTTAAATATTTGGCATAGATCTGGTGCATGATGAAATGTGCTTAACTAATTGCAAGCCTGTTGTTACTCTCAGCCATCCTGAAGAGACCTTTTTTAATGTATAAAAACCTCTTTTATCAAACAACTCATGCAAGATAAAAATATGTTATTCTAAGCACATAATCTGTTGTTCCAAGTCAGAGATACTTAGAAAACTTGTTACACTTTTTAAATATACAATAAACTGTTATAAAGCCACTTATTTTAGCCTCAGGTTTGGCTAATGCTCCCAGACAATAGACCCCTCATTCCAAAGAGACGATTGACGCTATCTAGTACTCATGAATTTAGGAAAATATAACTAGATTTTTACTTTTGGTCCGCAATGGAAAGAGAAAGTATAAATTAAGAAAAGAGAGTTGTGGGTCTTTTGTGATTCCGAATGCACAAGGAGAAGGAATAGGGGACGCCATAATTACACCTGAGGTGTAGGAAAAGGAACTGTGGTTGGTCAACTTTGAAAAGCTTGAATATCATGGGTTCCATGAACAGATTTTCAATTTATACCTGAAAAAGAAAAACAAGTTCTCCTGATAGTGGGGCTCCAAACAGGTAACTACGTTAAGACTATATTAGTAGTTATTCAAATCCAAATCTGTGAGAATGTTCTGTAGATCAATATGTCCCATATGGGTTATTTACCTAAGAAGGCTGGATAACATTAAATTCCATCCAAGTGGCCCATCAAGCACATGAAGAAGTACTGGGTCATAAGGCAAAAAGGAGGAGCCCAATAATCAAACCCATTGTATTTTCCCCCTGGACACAGAGAAAGACATTTCCTTAAATGCTTTGCAAAAATGTAAGACATTTTGACAAAGTTCTATTTAACGGGGTTGGATAGAAATAACGCATGCTGTTTTAAGAACTGGCCTATACAACATTCCACAAATGATTCTCTACTTTATTACCACATTCAAAGCCTTGAAGGTCATATGACAGTGGTGGTGAGCTCATAGAAATGACTGGGTTCCTGAATTAGTATGTGGAACAGAATCCTTGAATGTCTGCATTTGATTTTCATGTAATTAAGCAGAACTGGTGTGTGTGTGTGTGTGTGTGTGTGAGGCTATTGAGATTTCAGGTTGTTTATTATAAAACATAACATGGGTGACCAACTAGAGGAAAAGGCATTCACGTCTACCTAGGGAACTGCAAGTGAGAGAACCTTAATAATATTTGTGGCAGAGATGGTGTTCTTTGAAAAATCTTTGAAAGAGTTATAAGAGACCGTCAGTCCATTGTTAATATCTGTCAGTCCCAGAGCGTCTGGTACCAGCTCATGAAGAATACAGTGTGAGAAAGAGGTGTGGTTGACTTCTTCATCACTCACAGCTCTCATTTAGTCAAGGGCTTGTCTTCAACAAGATGTGGGGCAGAGCTATGATTTCAAGTAAAGTTTAAAGTTGTTATAACCAAGGGAGAGTCCAAGATGATGGAACAGTAGGAGATCTGAGTTTCATCTGGTCCCTGGAATTCAGCTAGATAGTTATCAAAACATTCTTAAACACCTCTGAACTCAACCAGAGATCTAAGAAAAGAATAGCTGCAACTCTACAGATAGAAAACCGACCACTTTCTGCAAGGTATGAGGTATGGAGAAGTGAATCTGAGGTGATATATGGGAATATAATCCATGGATGGAGGGAGCCTCTCTAAGCTGGCTACCAGAAAGTGATATAGCAGTGGAACACAAAATCAGACCTTTTAGAAGTCTGCTCAGGAGAGGGACTTCCCTGACTGAATGGCGCTTAGCTGATGAAATGGGACAGAATCCTAGGTGGGACAGTGTGATCTCAGGATCCCTGGGGTCACAGAAAGAGCAGGAGTGCCTGAGTGTGGCAGAGTTTCCAGGCATTGGAGCAGGGAAGCCAGCTGTAATTAGCAAGCCCAGGAGTAGACTCTCACCTCGGGATTGCCATAATCCATGAACTGCAGCATGATTGGCTGACTGTTCTTTGAGCAAGGGCCCAGCAAGCAGCAGAACCATGGCAAGAGCGTCCTTCCTCCTCCAGAAAGAACAGTGTTGGTGTCCACCACAGGAGTCTGCAAGGTTTGGAGACTTGAAACGGGGCCCCATGCCTGAGATACAAATGGTTAGTCATAGCCTGAGTGAGCATGGCGTGCAGACAGAGACCAGGGAGACAGGAGTGACTGACTACTTTTCCCTGAGGGCACACTGGGGAGTGGGGTCCCAAGCTCTTGGCTCTGGGGCTGGAGATTGGGAGGCCATCATTTTCATTCTCATCCTCTAAAGCTGTGCAGAAAGCCTTGAGGGAACAAATGTCACGTAGTGCAATCCAGCATATTACTTACCCTGGCCCCCTGACAAGGGCGATGTAATTCCACCTGGGGCAAAGACACTTGAGAATCAAAGCAAAGGCCCCTCACGCAGAAGATCAGCAAGAACAACCAGCCAAGACCAAGTTTACTGATCATTGAGAACTGCAAAACTCCAGTGCTATGGGAATAGACCATATAAAATTCATTTTTCCCCCCATGATTCTTTAGTCTTTTGGTGTTAATTTTTTTCTTTCCTTTTTGAACCAATTTACTATTTTAGCAAATCTTTTAAAAAATGTTTTTTTTTAATTTTCATTTTTTGCAGTTACATTCTATACTTTCATTGAATTTAATTTTGTTTTGTAAATATATGTTTTTCTTTACAATTTTGGGATGCAGTTTTTTCTTTTTTTTTTTTTTAAGATTTTATTTATTTGTCAGAGAGAGAGAGAACACAAGCAGGGGGAGAAACAGGCAGAGGGAGAAGCAGGATCCCCACTGAGCAAGGAGCCCAATGTGGGACTTGATCCCAGGATCCTGGGATTATGACTTGATCCAAAGGTAGGCACTTAATCGACTGAGCCACCCAGGCATGCTGGAATGCAGTTTCTTCTAGCGGAACAAAATACACCCAGAATCTACTGTATAGTTCTATTCTCATCACCTATCTGATCATGTTCTCTCTCTCACTCTCTCTTTTTTTCCTTCTTTTTTTTTGTGGCTTATTTATTTATTTATATTTGTTAAAGTCTTCTTTAAATTTCATCTTTACAGATACTTTCTATTCGTTCAATGTATTTAATCATATATGTGTGTGTGTGTGTGCGTGTGTGTTTCTTTACTTACAATTTTTACTTACAATTTACTTACAATCTTTACTTACAACTTACAATTTACTTACAATTTTGAAATATAGTTTCAGCTAATGAATTAATCAAAATATATTCAGGATATATTGTATTGCTCTCTTCTGTTCACCTACCTGTGTATATTCCCTCTTTTTTTCTTTTTATCTATTTTTGTTTTTTTTTTTATTTTTTGTTCTTTGTATTTCATATTCTATCCTCTCATTGTATTTAATTTTATTCTTGTACATATATAAGTTTTTCTTTCTTTACAATTTTAGGATCTTGTTTTCTAACAAACAGACTTAAATACACATGGGATCCAATGTATTGCTCTGTTTGATCCACCTGCCTTATTATATTTTTTTGTATTTTTAAGGCTTTTTAAAAAAAGTATATATATATATATATATGTATATATGACAAGCATTACATATATATGCTTGTTTCAGGACTCATCTGATTTGTTTAGTGTATATTTCTCTGGGTCATTGTTGCCATTTTAGTATTTTGTTCTCTCGCTCATCTATTGCTCTCTGGAGAGAATGACAATTCAGAAAAAGTCATCCCAAAAAAGAGAACAGGAGGCAGTATTGCCTGCCAGGGACCTAATCAGTATGGACATGAGTAAGATGTCAGAACTAGAGTTCAAAATAACTGTTATAAAGATACTAGCTGGACTTAAAAAAAGCACAGAAGACACAAGAGAATCCCTTTCTGGAGATATAAAATAACTAAAATCTCATCAAATCAAAATAAAAAAGGCAGTTAATGAGATGCAATAAAAAATGGAGGCTCTAACTGATAGGATAAATGAGGCAGAAGAGAGAATTCATGGTATAAAAGACCAAATGATGGAGAATAAAGAAGCTGAGAAAGAGAGAGATAAACAACTACTGGATGATGAGGGGAGAATTCAAGAGATAAATGATACCCTAAAGCAAAACCATATTAAAATAATTGGGATTCCAGAAGAAGAAGAAAGAGAGACAGAGAGATGGGGGTGGGGCAGAAGTTATGATGGAGCAAATTATAGCAGAAAACTTCCCTAATCCTGGGAAGGAAACAGGCTTCAGAGAACTCCCATCAAAATCAATAAAAATAGGTCAACACCCTGACATTTAATAATGAAACTTGCAAATCTCAGCCACAAAGAGAAAATCCTGAAAGCAGCTCAGGACAAGACAGCCTTAACCTACAGGACTAGAAACAATTTGACTGGTGGCAGACCTATGCACACAGACCTCGCAAGCCAGAAATGACTGGTATGATATATTCAGGGTACTGCAGGAGAAAAATGTGCAGTCAAAAACAATTTATCCAGCTAGGAAGCCATTCACAATAGAAGGAGAAATAAAAAAAGCTTCTAGGACAAATAGAAACTAAAAGAATTTGTGATCACCAAACCAGACCTACAAGAAATATTAAAAGGATTCCCTTAAGCAAAGAGAGACTTCCAAAGTAACATAGACCAGAAAGGAATAGAGCCTATCTACAGAAACAGGGACTTTACAAGTAATAAAATGGCACTAAATTAATATCTTTCAATAGTTACCCTGAATGTAAATGGGCTAAATGTCCCAATCAAAAGACACAGGATATCAGATTGGATAAAAAAGCAAGACCCATAAATATGCTGTCTGCAAGAGTCTTCTTTAGACTCAAAGACACCACCAGATTGAAAGTGAGGGGATGGAGAACCATTCCTCATTCTAATGGACATACAAAGAAAGCTGGGGTGGCAATCCTTATATCAGACAAATTAGATCTTCAACCAAAGACTGTAATAAAAGATGAGGTAGGACTCTATCATAATTACTAAGTGTATTCTCAACAAAAAGATGTAACAATTATAAATATTTATGCCCCTAACATGGGAACAGCCAATTATATAAGCCAATTAATCATAAGATCAAAGAAACACATCAGTAATAATACAATAACAGTAGGGGATTTTAACATTCCCCTCACTTCAATGGACAGATCATCTATGCAGAAGATCAACAAGGAAGCAAGGTCTTTGAATGACACACTAGACCAGAAGGGCTTCACAGGTATATTCAGAACATTCCATCCTAAAGCAATGAATACACATTTTTGTCAAGTGCACGTGGAACATTCTCCAGAATATATCACATACTGGGTCACAATCAGGTCACAAACAGTACCAAAAGACTGGGATCATTTCCTGCATATTTTCAAACCACAATGCTTTGAAACTAGAACTCAATCACAAGAGGAAATTTGGAAAGAACTCAAATGCAAGGAAGTTAAAGAGCATCCTACTAAAGAAGGAATGGGTCAACCAGAAAATGAAAGAAGAATTTAAAAAATTTATGGAAATAAATGAAAATGAAAACACAACAGCTCAGAATCTTTGGGATGCAGGAAGGGCAGTCGAGGGCAGTATATAGCAACACAAGCTTTTCTCGAGAAACAAGAAAGTTCTCAAATACACAACCTAACCCTACACCTAAAGGAACTGAAGAAAGAACAGCAAATAAAACCTAAACCCAGCAGGAGAAGAGAAATAAGAAAGATTAGAGCAGAAATTAATGAAATAGAAATCAAAAGAATAGTTGAACAGATCAATGAATCTAGGAGCTGGTTCCTTGAAAGAAGTAATAAGATTGATAAACTCCTGGCCAGACTTATCAAAAAGAAATGAGAAAGGACCCAAATAAATAAAATGATGAATGAAAGAGGCGAGATTACAACCAACACAATACAATTATAAGAACATATTGTGAGCAACCATATTCCAACAAATGAGGCAATCTGGAAGAAATTGATGCATTCCTAGAGATGTATAAACTACTAAAAGCAAAACTGGAAGAAATAGAAAACAGACCCATAACCATCAAGGACATTGAAGCAATAATCAAAAATCTCCCAACAAACGAGATCTTAGGGCCAAATGGCTTCCCAGGGGAATTCTTCCAAACATTTAAAGAAGAATTAATGGCTATCCTTCTGAAGCTGTTTCAAAAAATAGAAATGGAAGGACAACTTCCAAACTAATTCTATGAAACCAGCATTACCTTGATCCCCAAAGGAGATAAAGACCCCATGAAACAGGAGAATTATAGACCAATATCCCTGATGAACATGGATGCAAAAATTCTCACCAAAATACTAGCTGATAGGATCCAACAGTACATTGAAAGGATTGTTCATCATGACCAAGTGGGATTTGTTCTTGGGCTGCAAGGGTGGTTCAACATCCACAAAGCAATCAATATGATACCCTACATATATAAAAGACAAAAAAATGACATGATTCTCAATAGATGCAGAAAAATATTTTGACAAAATATAGTATCCTTTCTTGATTAAAACTCTTCACAGTGTAGGGATAGAGGGAACATACCTCAATATCATAAAAGCCATATATAGAAAGCCCACAGGAATATCATTCTCAATGGGAAAAACGTCCCCCCCGAGGTCAGGAACACAACACAGATGCCCACTCTCACCACTGTTTTTCAACATAGTACTAGAAGTCCTAGCCTCAGCAATCAGACAACAAAAAGAAATAAAAGGCATCCAAATTGATACAGAAGAAGTCAAACTTTCACTCTTTGCAGATGACACGATGCTATAGGTGGAAAATCCCAAAACTGCTAGCACTTATACAGGAATTCAGTAAAGTGGCAGGATATAAAAGCAATGCACCAAAATCATTTGCATTTCTATATATTAACAATGACACAGAAGAAAGAGAAATTAAGGAGTTTATCTCATTTACAACTGCACTCAAAAACATAAGATATCTAGACATAAACCTAAACAAAGAAGCAAAAGATCTGTACTCAGAAAACTATAGAACACTCAGGAAAGAAGTCGAGGAAGACATAAAGAAAGGGAAAAACATTCCATGCTCATGGATTGGAATAACAAATATTGTTAAAATGTCTATGCTACCTAGAAAATTAGAACAATCTACACATTCAATGCAATCTCTATCAAAATACAATCAACTTTTTTTCACAGAGCTAGAACCCACAATCCTAAAATTTGTGTGGAACTAGAAAAGACTCCAAATAACCAAAAGAACATTGAAAAAGAAAACCAAAGCTGGTGCCATCACGATTCTGAACTTCAAGCACTGTTATAAAGCTGTAGTCATCAAGACAGCATGGTTCTGGAATGAAAACAGACACATAGATCAATGGAACAGACTAGGGAACCTAGAATTGGACCCTCACCTCTATGGTCCACTCACCTTCAAGAAAGCAGCAAAGAATATCCAATGTAAAGAAGACAGTCTCTTCAACAAATGATTTTGGGAAAATTGGACAGCCGCATGCAGAAGAATGAAACTAGACCATTTCCTTACACCATACACAAAAATAGGCTCAAAATGGATGAAAGGCCTCAATGTGAGACAAGAATCCATCAAAATCCTAGAGGGGAACCCAGGCAGCAACTTCTTTGACCTCAGCTGTATCATCTTCTTGCTAGACACGTCTCTAAAGGCAAGGGAAACAAACGCAAAAATGAACTATTGGGACTTCATCAAGATCAAAAGCTTCTGCACAGCAAAGGAAACAGTCAACAAAACCAAAAGACAAACCACAGGATGGGAGAAGATATTTGCAAATGACATATTGGATAATGGCTAGTATCCAAAATCCATAAAGAACTTATCAAACTCAACACCCAAAGAACAAATAATCCAATCAAGAAATGGGCAGAAGACATGAACAGACATTTCTGCAAAGAAGACATCCAAATGGCCAACAGACATATGAAAAAAATGCTCAACATCACTCAGCATCAGGGAAATACAAATCAAAACCACAATGAATTACCACCTCACACCAGTCAGAATGACTAAAATTAACAAGACAGGAAATGACAGATGTTGGTGAGGATGCGGAGAAAGGGTAACCCTCCTACACTGTTTGTAGGAATGCAAGCTGGTACAGCCACTCTGAAAAATGGTATGCAGTTTCCTTAAAAAGTTGAAAATAGATCTACCCTATGACCCCACAATTACACTACTGGGTATATACCCCAAAGATACAAATGTAGAGATCCAAAGGGGCACCTGCACCCCAATGTTTATAGCATCAATGTCCACAATAGCCAAACTATGGAAAGAGCCCAGATGTCCACCAACAGATGAATGGATAAGGAAGATGTGGTGTGTATCTACAGAATGGAATATTATGCAGTCGTCAAAAGAAAGAAATCTTGCCATTTGCAATGGCATGAATGGAATTACAGGGTATTAAGCTCAGCAAAAGTGAAATAAGTCAATCAGTGAAAGACAGTTATATGATCTCATTCATATGTGGAATTTAAGAAACAAAACAGGATTATTGTGGAAGTGAGGGAGAAATAAAACAAGATGAAATCAGAGAGGGGAACAAACCGTAAGAGACTCTTAATCATAGGAAACAGATTGAGGGTTGCTAGAGGTGAGGGGGTTAGGGGAATGGGGTAACCAGGTCCTGAACATTAAGGAGGGCACATGATGTAATGAGCACTGAGTATGAGCACTAGTATAAGACTGATGATTCACTGACCTCCACCTATGAAAGTAATATGTTAATTAATTAAATTCAAATGAAAAAATGAATAAGAATCATAAATACATAAATAAATAAATAAATAAATAAATAAATTTTTCTAGCATTTTACTAGATATACTTATTACTGTATGCAGAATCTTTTATTACCTGTAAGAAATAAGAATGGAACCTTCCCTAAATTTCATCTACGGGCAAGGAAATAACTAGATTCAGAGAACATATTTAAATTAATAGTTGGATACAAAAATAAAGTTGCTTTATGATTTCATTGCATAGATTGCAGTCATTCAGTAAAGTGATTGGCAGCAATTTTTGTTGTTCTGAAAATGTAATAGGTGTATCATTATATCCAGAGGATGAATTATTCATAAAGTTTAAAAGAAAATTGCTCTGTTGTACAGTGTGAGGAAAAGATATATTTTTTTTTTCCATTTTATTTAAAATTCCTTAAACAAATGTTAATTTATTATAATTGAGTATCTTTTTCCTTGAAATTGCCTGGATTGCATTTACCTAAGTTATGTATGGGCTTGCAGTAACCCAGTTATATTGGAAAATAATGAGAACATCATTGTCATTGAAATCGAAGACAGTGTTTTTCCTTTGAAGTGATAGTAATAAATACCACCTTACTTCACAAGCTTTTTTACTGGAACTTTTGAGGATTTTAATAAAGCTTGTAACTTTTCACAAACATAAAAATGTTATGAAATGGAATTTTATTTCTTCAAAGCCTTTTCATCTTTCCCTGGCAGCAATCAAATGCTCATAGCACATTGCATGGGTAAGGATACTTATTGTTGTGTTTTGTACCTTTGAAGTAACTCTAACAAAATTTTGGCAGGATTAAGACTTCTTTATAATTATTAATATATTAAAAAGAAAATAGAAAAACTAGTTTTTAGGGACAAAGTTGATTTTCAAAATGCATAATAGACCAATTTCTTGAGTATATGCAGCTTGACATTTTTGAGGTTTCTCTCTTTGTTCTCTATTAGTCATTTCTAAATGTTTGTAATACTATTTTCCATTTATGGGGCTCTTCCTATGTGTCAGGAATAGACCTAGGAGCTATGTAGTAATTAGACACTAATGTTCCAAGACTCAGAGACCTCAAGTCACTTTCCTAACAATTACTTGTGATGGTGCTGGGGTGTGGATGGGGCTCTGACATTAAGACCTATCTCCTGTTCAATATTAAGCCTCTCTTAGATGGTGAAGTTTGAGAATTGTATGCCGTGAATTAAGTAATTATTTCTAGGGGTTTTTTAAAAAGTGCTTTTAGGGATTAATATTTGGCCCATCGTATGTTAGTTTACATAATGAACTTGCCAAAAATTCAACTGATACTGTAACTCAATGTATAGAGAAAATGTAGGTTTTCTCAAGAGACCAATGTGTTCAGTATCAATAAGAAGAGGAAAAAGAATGAGAAGGAGTAGGAGGAACATTTGTGTAGCTCCACCTAGTAAATGTATTGGGATAAAAATAATTTGCATTTTTGCTTTAAGAAATTCAGTTTCTCAGGGCACCTGGGTGGCTCAGTGGCTTAAAGCCTCTGCCTTCGGCTCAGGTCATGATCTCAGGGTCCTGGGATTGAGCCCCTCATTGGGCTCTCTGCTCAGCAGGGAACCTGCTTCCCCTTCTCTCTCTGCCTGCCTCTCTGTCTGCTTGTGATCTCTCTCTCTGTCAAATAAATAAATAAAATCTTTAAAAAAAGAGAGACATTCGTTTATAATATAATAAAAAAAATCCCTTTTACTTCTTCCTTCTGATTATCCACTGGAAATGCTGTCCTAGCAGAAGAAGGGTAGTCAGGTACATGAAGGACTCCATGGCAAGAGGAACACCCTGGGATTCCCAGAAGAGGTATTTCTTTCTGTTTTCTCTTGAGCTTTATGTACCCTTTTCACCTTGATTCTGTTTGCGCTACTGGTATTTTTTAAGTTCAAAATTGGCATAATTCACAGTCTGATTTTATTTCTGGCTTTACTCTTGTCTGGTTACACACCTGGCTAAGCAGCCTCTCCTCACTTTCTGCAGGCTGCAGGTTCCTGAACTTGTCCCTCATCCTAAATACTATCTAGTGAACCACATCTTTCCCTATCTCCAATGTAGGAGACATCAGTCCATGCCATGGGTACCACATGATGTAGAGTGGCTCTCACTTCTGTATCCAATTTGCCTTGGATCCTCTCTTTTATGACTGAACTTAGCTATCGATTCTGAGTCACCAGTCCCCAGGCTGTAGGTAAGGAGTAGGAGAGTTGAACCAGTGGGTGGGTACCCTAGAGATAGTACTTTCACAGAGTTCCTACTGAAGATCAGGGTTATAAGAGATTCCTTCTTTTTTTTAAGATTTATTTATTTATTTGACAGAGAGAGAGAGGTCACAAGTAGGCAGAGAGGCAGGCAGAGAGAGAAGGGGGAAGCAGGCTCTCAGAGAGCCTCATGCGGGTCTTGATCTCAGGACCCTGAGATCATGACCTGAGCCAAAGGCAGAGGCTTAACCCACTGAGCCACCCAGGCACCCCGAGATTCCTTCTGACCTTAATGTGACCATCATATACCTAACCTATTACCTTCCACTCGGTCTTTGCATGTGTCATTTTTCATGACTAGATTATCAGATTCTAAAATGAAGAAACTATCCATTGCTGTTCAATAACCATATAAGTATTTCTCACATCTGGCACTGTAAGTAATTTCAGATGCTAATATTATTTGCATTTTAAAAACTATTATATATGCTCAGATAATATGTTTTGGACATTTTTCATTCTTTGGTTGTTGTTATTTCTATAAATTTATTTCAGTTTCTCAACTATGTCCTGTTACCTAAAAACCCAACAAAAGCCAAAGGAAAGAGGTAGAACTGCTAAGCAATGTTGATGACTCGAATTTTTAATGCAATTTTTAACTGGAACTGTTTTTTTCTAGTGCTACCATCTGAATCAACACTCTAGACTCTTAAGATTTATATCATGTATCAGGACTACAGCACTGGAATTTGCATCATATAAGTTACAGCAAAGACATATTAGGTAAGATTCATAGAAAATGACCCTGTTATGTGGAATGGGCTATCTTGCAAAGCCAAAGCCTTCAGGGGAGATATAAGCTGGAAAGAAAGGAATTTAATTCTTCTGGGCATAGAGCTATATTGCTACAGAGGTAATGAGACTTAAACTGGCCGTAATTGTTAAACTGCTTGGGCTACAAATAGTTGCTAGCTTATTGTAAAGTTGATGAATTGGATGAACTAATGGATAGTGAATTGCAAATTTGCAATATTTTGATGGAATTATATTTTTTTTGTATACTTTTAGAAGATTCCAATATAACACTGTCTTAATTTTACTTCTGGTAACAAATAGTGTAGAAAATACTCATTTTCAACGTAATGCAAATCTTCCTCAACTTGTGATAGAGTTGCACCCCAATAAACTCGCTATAAGTTGAAAATATAATAAATCAAAAATGCACATAATACACCTAACCTACAGAACATGGTAGCTTAGCCTAGTATAACTTAAAAAAGCTCAGAACACTTACGTTAGTCTATAGTTGGGCAAAAGTATATAACACAAGCTTGTTTTATAATAAAGTATTGAGGGGCGCCTGGGTGGCTCAGTGGGTTAAAAGCTTCTGCCTTCAGCTCAGGTCATGATCTCAAGGTCCTGGGATCAAGCCCCGCATCGGGCTCTCTGCTCAGCAGGGAGCCTGCTTCCCCCTCTCTCTCTGCCTGCCTATTTGCCCACTTTGATCTCTCTCTTTGTCAAATAAATAAATAAAATCTTTAAAAAAAATAATAAAGTATTGAGTGTCTCAAATAATATTGACTACTGTTCTGAAAATGAAAACCAGAATGTCAGTGTGAGTTCAGAATGGTTGTAAGTACGTTAGTTGTTCACCCTAGTAATAACATGGCTGACTGAGAGCTGTGGCTGCTGCCACTGCCCAGCATCACCTGACTATCTTACCACATATCACTAGCCAGGGAAAAGGCCCAAATTCTCAGTCTGGTTTCTACAAATGTGTATCATTTTTGCACCACTGTCAAGTCAAACCATAATGAGTTGGAGACTGTCTGTTTTAACTAATTGCCGATGCCCTTTGTGGGGCCTCTGTTAAAATGAAATTAGTTATTTACTAGCTTAACACAATGTTTTCAAGGTAATACATATTCTAGAAGTGGCAAAATTGTGAAGCTGCCTGTGGTCAAGACCATATAGAAGACATGTGTATTTATAGCATCCCATCCAAACTTGGAGGCTGTTGAAGGAAGACTCTTGCAATTTAGTCACTGTCATAGTGGGGAAACTCCATTACTACTAAAGAATGAAACCAACCAGATACGAGTCCCACACTAAGCTCAGCTCCACAGCTTGGTTTGCTAATACATTCTTTTCAGGACCATGATGTGCAATCTGAGTATATTAAGTAGCTGCCTTGTTTGGATAATGCATCCTATTTCACCATGAAAACTTATTCTTTTTGGGCTAAGTGGAGGAACCACACTAAACTATTCCTGGCTTAAATAAGACTTTCATTCAATTACAATTCAAAATAGTTTCACTTACTTTACATCTTGTAGAAAATACCTTTCCGTAGCACCTCAGTTCATCTACCAGAGGTACTTGCTTTGTAACAGATAAATTCACTTTTCAGAGATTGAAAACTAAGCTGTTTGGAAATTGGTACATAGTGAATTTGTGAGAATGAGGCACATTTTCATCTTGATTTGGCCACTGTTCCATTTTTAAACCTGTGATGATGGATGAAACAGGGACAGTCTGAAAAGCTAATGATTAACTTTTAAAATAAATTATGAGAACTGCAAAAACCAAGATTTGTCATTATTACCTTATAGACCCTGTCATGTACAAAACAAACATCATGACTGAATCATTCCACGAAATGGCCAGCACTCAGGTTCAAATTTTTCTGTATTTCACATTGAAATGCCTCAGAAAACTTTAACTTACTCATTTAAAATATGCCAAATTGATATATATTTAACATAATTATCACTTTATGTTAATTATGTTATCATATAATTAGCAATTTCCAAATTTCCTTATTTTAAGTAAAAAAACAGCACAGATTGATTAATTTTTACCAGGACTAAAATCTGTGGCAGGCTGGTAGAATGGTTTACCCGAAAAATAAAGTCCTTACTTGTGCCATTTATTATTCATTTATCCATGGTATAAATACTATTGCCATGCATATTTCAAGTCATCTACATGATATCGCTGAGGTCGAGAAATCAAAATGGAATGTTAGTAATCAACTCTCAAGGCTTTTAAACTGGTTTCACACATCAAACACTAATTTAGTTACCATAGGGCAGGGGATGGCAGGATTTCTAAACTGCAATTAAAAAAATAGTTAAATGTAGGCATCTTGGGGGAAATATTAACTTTACTAAGTCAATATATTTTATCTGGATTACAAAATTAGTAAATGCTGATTCTGTTATTTTATCATTAAATAATCTGTGTTAAATGAACATTATACGAAGAAATTAAAAACAACCTTAAGGAGAAGCTCTTTTATCTTTTGTAAGTCACTAATGAGAAACATTAAGAACCTTGGAACGAATACATAAATCCAAAATAAGATACAGATTTATCATGCGAATCTCTTCTTTAGTCTTTTTATGTGGGAATTTGAGACTAAAATTACCAATAGCGAGAAAGCGTAAATTGAAAAACATTAAAAAAGATATCAAATGCTGTGATTTAACACGATTAAATTCAAAGCATGGAAAAATCAGTTGTTATTATCCTTCTCACAAGTCAACCAAAGAAATTTATTAGTAGGCAGATTATTTATAAAAAAAAGTGTAGGGATTTTGGTCTTATTTTATGCTTTGATCCTGAAATAACTGTTGTATGATCCATCTGAAAAAATAACTTTTTACATTATCAATGAACAAAAATTGGGGACAAATGGACATTTTTGTTTATTATTAATATGAATTGATTATAGAACTACTGTATAGTAGAATTATAAGGAGGATAGGTCTTTAGTTTTGGGACCAGAGAATCTAGGATTTAAATGCCTATGTTTTTGTTTAGACAATTTATCTGATAGTTCAGAGTTTGTTTTCTCATCTATAACATAGATGTTTCTTCATCTATAGATGTTTCTTCATCTATAGAAATAATAGCATTTTTTCATTGTGAGACTATTTTAAGAATTAAAAAAATTGTCGGGGTGCATGGGTAGCTCAGTCGGTTGGGCAAACTCTTGGTTTCAGCTCAGGTCATGATCTCAGGGTCATGAGATGGAGTCCCGCATCAGGCTCTGCTCTTGCAGGAAGTCTGCTTGAGATTCTCTTTCTCCCTCTCCCTTTGCTCCTCCCCCCACTTGCTCTTTCTCTCTCTTCCTAAAAATAAATAAATAAATAAATAAATAAATAAATAAATAGATAGATAAATAGATAAATAAAGTAAGTAAGTAAGTAAGTAAAAAGAATGGTTGAAGAGTCCCTATATACTTGTGGAATAAAATAGATATTTAGTAAGTATCAGTTCATAATAATAATAATGATATAGGTGGTATGAGGTGGAATAAGAAAGTCACAGTTTGAGAAGTTTAGGAAATGATTTTTTTTCCAGTTTTATTGAGAAATAATTAACATATATTACTATATAAGGTTTAAGATGTACAGCATAATGATTTAATTTACATATTGTGAAAAGATTACCACAGTAGGTTCAGCTAACATCCATCTTTTCATACAGATTGAATAAAAAGAAAAAAATTTCTTTCCTCTTGTGGATGAGTAATCACAGGATTTATTGTCTTAACTTTCCTTGTATGCCATAGGGCAGTGTTAGTTAACCTCATGATATTGTACATGATATCCCTAGTATTTATTCATCTTATAACTGGAAGTTTATACCTTTTGACCACCTTTCTCTAATCCCTCCCTTGACCTCCTGCCTCTGGTAACCACAAGTCTGTCTCTTTTTCAATGAATTTATTTTAAGATTCCACATATAAGTGAAATCATACAGTGTTTGTCTTTCTCTGTCTGATGTATTTCACTTAGCATAATGCCCTCCAAGCCTTTTCATGTTGTTGCAAATGGTAGGATTGTCTCACTTTTTATGACTGAATAATATTCCATTGTGTGTATATATACCACATCTTCTTTATCCATTCATCCATTGATGGACGCAGGTTGTTTCCATGTCTTAGCTATTGTAATTATTGTTGCTATGAAAATTCAGGTGCGGATATCTCTTTAAGTCAGTATTTTTGTTTCCTTCGGATGTATTCTCAAGAATGGAATTGCTTGATCATATTGTAGTTGAAATTATTTTTATGTTTTGAAGAACCTCCATGATGGTTTCCATAGTGGCTATGCCAATTTACCTACCCACCAGCAGTGCGCAAGTGTTCCATTTTCTCCACGTCCTTGCCAACATAATTAGCATAATATTATCTCTTGTTTTTTAGATGATGGCCATTCCAACAGGTGATATCTTCTTTTAAAATTAATTTTATTTTATTTTTTCATTGTTCCAAGATTCATTGTTCATGTACCACACCCAGTACTCCATGCAATACGTGCCATCTTATTGTGGTTTTAATTTACATTTTCTGAATGACTAAAGACATTGAACATCTTTTAATGTATCAACTTTTTTTTAAATCCTCTTTGGGGAAATGTCTTTGTTATTTTTTTTAATTGGGTTATTTGTTTTTGTTTTGCTATTGAGTTGTATGAGTTCTTTATATATTTTGGATATTAACATCTTATCATATACATGGTTTTTAAATATTTTATTGCATTCCATAGGTTGTTTTTTCACTTTATTAATGGTTTCTTTTGCTGCGTGAAAGCTTTTTAGTTTTATGTAATCCCTCTTATCTATTTTGATTTTGGTGATTGTGCTTTAGGTGTCATACCCAAAATATCATTGCTAAGACCCATGTCAAGGGCTTTATTTCTGTGTTTTCTTCCAGGAGTTTCATGGTTTCAGTTATTGCATTTAAGTTCTTAATCCATTTCTACTTAACTTTTGGTGAGAAGTATAAGAGAGGGGTTCAGTTTCATTCATTTACATGTAAATATCCAATTATCTCAACACCATTTATAGAAGAGACTGTCTTTAATAACCAAATAAGATATTTGACCTTCGTTATGAGTATACATATGAAGAAGAGAAGTAGAATCTTTTGAAAAATTCAGAATATAGACTTTCCTTGAAAAATGTACTGCAGAAAGATCAGCACCTTGAACTTACTTGGGAGATTTCCATCAGCCTTTATTAAAAAGAACTTGGTGGGAAAAATACCATATGCCGATATACTAGAGCAGCCGAGCAAGGGCTGTGAAGCCCTTATGGCTCTATGAGTGATATGAGCACCTTCTAACCTCCCTCTGGTCTGTGAAGTGCACCTTAGCTTTGGTGTTATGAGATGTGACTGATATTTTATGGAAACACTTTTGTTATCTTTTTATGAAAGTAATCTCATTTTCTAGTTTGTCCAGGAAATCATATATTTTGTTTATAAGATTTTCTATAAGCAAAAATCATTCTATATGATCACATTTGCCATTTTAAAGTTGAGCACTGTATTCATTATCTGTTGTTATATAACAAATGAGCCTGAAACACAGCTTAAATAACAGGTGTTTATATTTAACAGTTTTTGTCATAAGGAATCTGAGCATGGCTTAGTTGGGTGCCTCTAGCTCAAAGCCTCTCATAGAATTTCAGACAGTGTCAGCTCGGCCTGCAGTCATCCCAAGACTCACCAGGAGCTGATAGATTTGCTTCCAAGCTCATTCATGAGGTTGCTGGCTGGTTCAACTCTCTACTTGCTTTTGGCTGGAGATATCAGTTCCTTACCACCTGGGCTTCCCCAAAGGCTCCTCATGCCATGGAAGATGGCTTCCCCTTTGGCAAGACAGTGAAAGAGTGAGAGAGTTTGGAGAGGACAAGGCAAAAACCATGGTCTCCAGATAATCTCGTCCAGGTGGCATCCCAGCTCTTCTGCCATATTGCCTTCCTTAGAAGTGAGTCAGTAGGTACCACTTACACTCAAATAGAGGGACTACAGAAAGTCATGGATCACAGGATGCAAGGCCATTGTGGGCCATTTCAGAGGCTGCCTTCCACAGTCACTGGTTGTAGTGATAAAATAGAACATTAAGCAAAGAAGGAATATAATAGGTATTTAGTGGCCATAATGTACTGGGTACCTTTTACCATGCTGGTGTTATCTTCATGCAACATTTGGGAATTGAACTTCAGAGACATTATGGAACTTGGCTGAGGTCACAGTGCTAGTGAGCAGAGGAAAATGATGCTCTTTTGACTCCAAACCTACTACTATCACATCTTCACCTTAGGTATCATCTGGAAATGTTCAAACCCTACATTTTGTTGAAGCTTCACCATGCTGTACTGACTATAGCTATTTAAAGGGATAATGGAGCAGATAGTTCAAAAACACTAAGTTTAAATCCCTGAAGTTATGGAATATCTTTAAAATTCTGAATTTGTGGGGCGCCTGGGTGGCTCAGTGGGTTAAGGCCTCTGCCTTCAGCTCGGGTCGTGATCTCGGGGTCCTGGGATCGAGCCCCGCGTCGGGCTCTCTGCTCAGCAGGGAGCCTGCTTCTTACTCTCTGCCTGCTTCTCTGCCTGCTTGTGATCTCTCTCTGTCAAATAAATAAATAAAAATCTTTAAAAAAATTATTAAAATTCTGAATTTAACCAGAGGTCCTTATAAAAGAAGGGAGCCAGAACCTGCTTGTTTAAATGAGTTAAATTCGGTGGTTTATCTGTTGTTCTGTGGCTTGGCATTAGTGGCACTTTCTCTGTGGTCCATTCTAACCTACATAGAAAAATAGGTAGAGATCAGTCTCTCCCTTTCTCTCTCTCCCTCCTTCCTTCACTCCCGTCAACTGTTATTTATTCTTATACATGCCCACATACTTTTATCATGGCTATTCAGAAACCAGAACTAAATGTATGTGTTTTGTCACCTTGAGCCCATGCATACATTCTATCTGTAACTCCTCCTTTGCTTGCTTCTCTCCTAAGGCTGATATAAATCACTTATCCCTTTGGCTTCCCACACTTTCTCAACCTACCTAGTCAATTATGAGCTTATAGCCATAATTAGTTTTTCTTAAGAAATTTTAATACGTATTGGATCTCCCTTTCCTGCCCCTAAATTACATCCTGTGAAAGTTCCATAAATTTTCAGCAGTGACATTAGATTATTCAGAGTCTAATTCAGTTCAAAACTCAACCTCAAATATGATTTAATCTTCCCCCACTTTTCTTCTAAAGAAGGCTGAGTCCTGTGTGTAGGGGCTTGAGAGAGAGAGATAGCGTAGAGTATTCCTCCCCTCACTCCTCACTCCTCTCCATCTGGGCTCTGGTCCACCAGTCTATTTCCCCTCTCGTTAAACAAGCCAAGTGGTGATCTATAAGCAGTCATAGTAAAATTTCAGGCTCAGAATTGTAATTAAAATTAAATTCTCTAAATCACAGTCCTCAAGAAAAGCATTCCTTTTTCTCATTCACTGTACGCCAGGATTGAATCAACTTCTACTTTCTTCTTAAGTGACTCCCAGAATTGCAGAAATTGTTTTACCATATGTCACCTTCCTTAGACCAAACCTACTACTCTCTCACCCATTAAGTGGATAGCAAGCATTTCGACTTTATTATTTTTCTAAAAGCATATGATGAATCCTCTGTGAAAGAGAACAAAGAGCAATTATAGCGAGCTTACGACTTTAAATTTGAACTACTTTCCAACAGCAAACAAACCTTTCTTTATACAGGTGTTCCTTCTAGGAAAAGGATGCTGCATATTTATGAAAGGCAGACTAAAGGCCCCCAAAGATGCCTATGCACACATTCCTGAAACTTATAAATATGAGATTAGACTAGATGGGCCCAATATAATCACAGAAAGGAGGAGACAGAGATCCCAAGCAGGAAAAAGCTCCATGTGCCACTGCTGGCCTGACCATGGAGGGAGCCACATGAAAGTTTGGGAAGAAACCAAAATCTGTCAACACCAGGGAGATTGGGAGAGGACCCGAGGCTTAGATGACAAAGGCAGTCTCTGCCCACATATTGATTTCAGCCCCATGAGACCCTGGGCAGAGAATCCAGCACTCTGAGCTGGACTTTTGACCAAGATTAAGATAAACTAAAAAATGGTTTGTTGCTTTATGATGCTACATATATGGGAATTTGCTAGGGCAACAATAGAAAAATAAGATATATATATATATACATATACATATATATTTAATAATATAATTTTCTAACCTATGCTTAAATATGTACTATAATATAGAGTATGCACAGATTGTGGGATTAGACTCTGGCTCATTATAATGATTACAATATGAGCTCAGCTGAATTTTCCCAAGGCCTGGGCAGTGGTTTGGGCCTATAAATATACAAGGGTCACTTTTATAAATTCTGCATTAACTGGCTTGCTCCATGGGGAAACTAATCCAATAAAAATTTTTACTTGATAGAATTGCTTCTTATAATAAAACAATAATCTCAAGCTTATTTTTTTATTTATTTCCCCATATCTGACCCAAGTAATATAAGCCCCCACAATATCATGCATGTGTATGCTTAAATATTTAATACAGTGTCTTATTTGTTTCTACATAACCCTCAACCTCACGGTGATAAGATTCTTGACAATTAAGAGCTGTGTCTTTACTTTTATTTTATACCCAGAAATTTGCATAAGTGACATGCGTTTAATCAATGTTTATGTAATGAATAGCTGATTTAGTGAATACTGGCATCTTAAAGTGTGCCTCCTTCTGTAATGTCTCTTTATAAGTGCATTTTGTGTGTGTGTGTTTTTCAGTTCTTAATTTTTGGAAACTATGTTTTCTCTAGACTGATTGCTTCAAGTTATTTTTAAGAATAGAAGTTTTGAAGGCTTCAATATCAGAAATAATAATCTATGTTATAATAATGGATTACATCAGAAAAGTATTTTTCCATTTTAACAACATGTATAAAGTTTCCTCTCAAATTTCACATTTAATGTACATAAATTTTCAGAATTTTAATTTTTTCTATGAAAATAATTTAATAATGACAAAAAATAATTAAAATAAATAATAGTTGTTTCAAATTTATACTATTTATCAGATAAAGCTCTGATGAAATAATTAAGTAGATGCATTTAGCATTAAAATATCTGAATTACTACCAGAATACTCAAACAATTGTCAATTATTTGTAAATATATTGAGAAATCACAGATTTCTCTAAATATGTGCTATTTCAGCCAGCATTATACTTGCAAACAGAAACCACATGTAGCTGACACGGAGGATGGACTGAACATCTGCTGGAGCAAAATGAACGTCTGCAAATTCTCAGAGGATGATTTTTTTTCCCCTTGTGTAATCATAAAATTTGATAAAATTTAAGATCTTGGTTCTAGTACTTGATTTCCACAGATGTCAGGAAAAGTGTCTAGGAAACACAATCAGATGATGTTGTAGAGCCAAGATGATGTTGTAGAGCCAAGCAATTAGTAGATGCCAGTCACCTTGGGAAAACATGATCCATGTAACATAACATACATTGGCTATTGATACCTGTGTAAGAGATCTTATCATACTTGAGTTATGTGGACAATTGTTTATTTAAATGCTACTAAATTGTGATGCATTGTAGTTTCATGGAAAGATGGCAAAATATCTTTCTTATGAATATGTAAGTATATTTCTACAATTATGTATGATGTAAAATTGTGTGCTAGACTGTTAGTTGTTACAATGCCTTAATCACTCCATGTATCCATGTCCTTTTCTATATGACTTTGCCATTTTTCCCAAACAAAGTGTAGTATATTTCCCAGCCCCACTGATGTTTAATTTAGTATAAAAGAAAAGGCTCAGTCTGAGAAGAACATGCATCAGGTAGGCCACCGTCTAAGGTACATGAGAGACATGAGGAGGAATCCCATATTCAACCTATAAATTAAAGTGAAGCCCAGTGCAATCCTGGATCAGTCAACACCCAGCCAACACACAGTTGTATGAGCAAAATAAATAACAACTCTTAAGGGCAAATGAGCTTTACTATGGTATATTATTATGACAATTAATGACAAAATGCTTTCCAAAGTAATTAAATACACATGTGCTTATTTATTTTTTTAAAGATTTTATTTTATTTATTTATTTGACAGAGAAAGATCACAAGTAGGCAGAGAGACAAGCAGAGAGAGAGGAGGAAGCAGGCTCCCCACTGAGCAGAGAGCCCGATGCGGGGCTCCATCTCAGGACCCTGAGATCATGACCTGAGCCGAAGGCAGAGGCTTTAACCCACTGAGCCACCCAGGCGCCCCTGCACATGTGTTTATAGGCATGGATGGATTTCCAAGTAATTAATCTATATACCAATAACTCTAATATAGTTTGTTTAAAACAACAACAACAACAACAACAATGTTGATAAAGATGCTTTCTTTCAAGTATTTTCACTGTGGCAGTATTAAACCAATAGAAAGACTTATTGGCAGTAACTGAAATCTCAAATTACATTTTCCTTTCTGTATGCCATTCTGTTTTTCCCTTAGGTGAAGAAGTAAAAACAATTCTGGGGACAGCATAGGAAGAAAAATACAAGCACATACACAATTAAGGTTTTCTGACAAGTTCTCCATTATATTGGAAGCAAAATGCAGTATTTTACAGTCTTGTCACACAGCATACTTACAAATAGGCACTGTGGATTTTTCTACTAAAATAAACCTTTTAGAAAAGTAACCAGGAAAAGGCATGTTTGAACCACCTATAAAAGCACCCGAAAGAGGCAACTCTTCACTATTGATATTGAATAAAGAGTCTATTGTAAGGGCTGGAAAGAGGCTTCATTTTGTTCTGTGATGTTTATAAATTGTACTCTTGCAGGTGTTGTGAACATATCTGTACATTTTACTGTTCCCATATGTTATGATTCCATAAGTCAAATATTTCTCTCCCAAAATGTTTCATTACTCCTCTTGTATTTCCTTCCATGAATTTGTTACATTACTCAGAAAAACAAAATTAACAAATCTAGTTAGATCAAACAAATCTACTTGGCTGAGGAGAAAATGCATGGAATCTTTGACTGTAAACAAGTTAATAACATTTCTGTGATTCTGCTGTTTCAAAAAGATAAGAAGTGAGAACACTCGAAATCAGAGTTTCAGGTATAGGTTTATATTCATGTTTGTTGCTAAGTGCAAAAAATGGGAAAAGAAAAAAGGGAATTCTAAAAGGAAAATAAGACATTATTAGGAATAAATAGTAAATAACTAATTAAACATCAATAATCACTGGAGCAACCAAAAAAGATAATATTCTTCCAGAATTTCATTTTGTTTCCTTTTCTATACTTTCATAACTGTACACAATATTTAATTTGCCTTTTGGTGCATGTAGTAAGTGTTGCCCACATGTGCAGTATTAGCTTAGGTATGTGTGCATTTAGAAATGAAATATCTGAAGATGTGACTGAAAATGTCAATGATGTTTTGCATTTATATATGTGCTATAACTGCATTTTATATTATATTATATATTACATTATATATCTACCTATATACAGAGAGATAGGCTTTAAAGTGAAACAGTGGTCATTTAGCCTTTTTTTTTTTTCTCAGATTTGTTGTAGTTTTCTTATTTTTCCTCTTTTTTTTCAAAGTTTTCCACTTAACCTATATCTTTATACAGCACCGTATCTTTATTTTAGAGAATTAATTTAATGTTTCAGCAACTCTTCTATTTGAAGTGTTGAAAACTACATCTTATCATTTCCTTCATGATGGAAATACCTTTGTCGTTTTCAAATTGTGAAATTAATACATGGTCATTTAAAACATTTTGGACAATATTGAAAACCAAAAAGTAAAAGTGAAAATACCACACAGTATTTTGATTTATAAACTTGGAAAAGACATCAGTTTGGTGCTTAACTGTTAGGTGGTTTTGTAACTTTTTAATGGACCACCATATCTAGGAAAAATTGTAAAATGGGCCAAGTGTATTTTAATTCATCTCCTTTCCCTTGCTTTTTTTTTTTCTTTCCCTTGCTTTTTTGAGAGGTGTGATCCTTCACTCTTTTAGAGGAATATGATATTCTTCCACTCTATAGGTGTTGCAGGTTCTCTGCTTGGATATTTTTGTAATGTTTGCAATTCAGTGCAATTAGAAAAGCTTTTTCATGATCTCTCGTTTTTTATATCCTGAATTCTAATCACAGTTTGATTTATTTTATGTGACTGACAAATCTGAGAAATTGAGATAATTGTCATAAAATGTCAATATGTCCAAGATAATGTTTGCTAGTCTGCATATTAAATTTCTTACTTTGGATGACCTCTGTATTGACTCTGTGAAGTGAGTGATAATATAGTGAGGTAGGAACTTATTTAACAAGGGTAAAATATATAAAGAGGATGACTGTCTTTATAAAAGTGCTTTTGGTTAATTAAAAACATTGAAATTTTCAAAAATCTTGCCCAAATAATCTTCATAACTTTTTTACTGATTTGTGTAAAAAATTCTCTACCATAGGAATCTTACTATTCCAAAACTTGCCTTAGTCAATAAACATTTACTGAGTGCTATTGAACAATATAATAGATGGGCAAGATTACTTTTATATTTGTCAAAGTCACCTCAGGAGCTAAAACAGATATAAACTCGGAGGTGGACATTAATAATTGCTTTTCCAACATTCATGACTCTTCTTCCTCAAGATGCCATTTTGCCAATTTTTTTTTTCTTCCTTCCTTCCTTCTTTCCTTCCTTCCTTCCTTCCTTTCCTCCTTCCTTCCTTCCTTCTTTCCTTCCTTCCTTCCTTCCTTCCTTCCTTCCTTCCTTCCTTCCTTCCTTCCTTCCTCCCTTCCTTTCTTTCTTTACCACACTGTGCCTCACTATATAATTGCATTTGCAAGTCTTCTTTACAAATAGGAGTTGTCCTGTGAAATAATTCAGGAGAATTAGAAAGCAGTTGTTGGGAGTAGAATTTTTCCTTCCAGGAATGTGGATGTGATTGTGTTGGGAAACAATGCTCCCTGGGTCTCACATTTCTGCATGCCCTGGAAGCAGGGCACTGACTGGTAGTTTTCCAAAGTATTTGTATTGGAAATGGCCTTGGAAAACAGAAATAGTGTTTTTTCATCACTTGGCATCAGGGAAATACAAATCAGAACCACAAATCAGATACCACCTCACACCAGTCAGAATAGCTACAATTAACAAGTCAGGAAATGACAGATGTTGGTGAGGATCGGAGAAAGGGGAACCCTCTTACATTGTTGATGAGAATGCAAGCTGGGGCAGCCACTCTGGAAAACAGTATGGAGGTTCCTCAAAAAGTTGAAAATAGAGCTACCCTATGACCCAACAATTGCACTACTGGGTATTTACCCCAAAGATAAAAATGTAGTGATCTGAAGGGGCATGTGTCCCGAATGTTAAAGCAGCAATGTCCACAATAGCCAAACTATGGAAAGAGACCAGATATCCATTGACAGACGAATGAATAAAGAAGATGTGGTGCATATATATTTATATGATGGATGGAATGGAATGGATGGAATGTTATGCAGCCATCAAAAAACCGAAATCTTGCCATTTGCAATGACGTGGATGGAACTAGAGGGTATTGTGCTAAGCAAAATAAATCAATCAGAGAAAGACAATTATCATATGATCTCACTGATATGTAGAATTTGAGAAACAAGGCAGAGGGTCATAGGGGACGAGAGGGCAAAAGGTGAAACCAGAGAGGGAGACAAACCATAAGAGATTCTTAATCTCAGGAAACAAACTGAAGGTTGCTGGAGTGGAGGGCAATGGGAGGGATGGGTGGCTGGGTGATGGACATTGGGGAGGGTATATGCTATGAATTGTGTGAGACTGATGAATCACAGACCTGTACCCCTGAAACAAACAATACATTATATGTTAACTAAAAAAAGAAGAAAAGAAAAAATTCACTAGAGATGACATAACCACTTTTGTACATGGTTACTTATTGTATTGTATTGTATTGTATTGTATTGTATTATATTTTTTCAGTGTTCCAAGATTCATTGATTATACACCACACCCAGTGTTCCATGCAATATGTGCCCTCCTTAATACCCACTACCAGGCGCACCAAATGCCCCCCATCCCCCTTCCCTCCAAAACCCTCAGTTTGTTTCTCAGAGTCCACAGTCTCTGGTTGTTTTATTTTAAAATGGGTCAAATGGTTATTTTATTATAAAATTCATTGGATTTTCTGTAGTCCCTGTTATCATATATTCTCTCCTATTACATATTGCATGGAGCACTGGGTGTGGTACATGAACAATAAATCTTGTAACGCTGAAAAAATAAAATAAAAATATTTGGGGAAAAAAAAGAAATAGTGTTTCTTTCTAGAAGAAAAAATATGCATAATTACTATACATTTATAAATGATTTGGGTTCTGTAAATTTGTAATTCCTCTCCTGTAATGCAACCCTCTGCATGAGTGGGCTTCCATTTGGGCCCACCTGCATGAAGTTCAGGGTAAGAATGATGATGTTCATGCTGCCTGCCTGAGTAATTAAGTATTTTTCTCTTACACAGGAGTCTTGTGCCTTTTATAGTACCCATGAAGTGGCGGCAAGCCAAATTGTTATCTTCTAAGGAAGGTAAAAATCTCAGACCTTCAAGATCCTTGGCAGATGGCTGAAGCAAATAAGGGTTTTATTGAGTTAGTACTTACATTTTAGTCTATCATATTTTTAAATTTTTTTTATTATGGTGAATAGTAGAGATCAAACTTCATTGCTTTTCATGTAGTTATCCAGTTGTCTCAATAACATTTTGTAAAGACTATTATTTCCTCCATTGATTTGTTTTGTCATCCTCGTTTGTCAAAAATCAATTCATATTAAAAGAAAGATTATTTCTGGACTCAATTCTATTCCATTGATCTATATGGTTATCCTTGTATTTATACCACACTGTCTTATTTTATCTTTGTAGTATATTCTTAAGGTGTGAGTTCTCCAACTTTGTTATTTTTTCATGACCACTTTATTTATTTTGGACCCCCTATATTTCCATATGAATTTTTAGATGTTTGTCAATTTCTACAAAGAGAGACAGCTGGGATTTTGATAGGGGTATAGTGATTCTGTAGATCAATTTGAGTAGAAATGATATCTTCAGGAGATAGTATTCAGTCTTCCAACACATGACATGTGATATATTTCTCTTTATTTTTCTTTAATTTCTTTCAAAAATGTTTTGTAGTTTTCACTGTGCAACTCTTATATATCTTTTTAAATTCATTTCTATTTTATTTTGATGCTGTTTAAATAGAATTATATATAAAATACATAGACTATAATGTAATATATAGAATATGTAGACTAGACTAGACTACAATACAATACAATACAATACAATACAATACAATACAATACAATACGACAAAATACAATAGAATACAATAGAATAGAAATCACTTAGGAGGTTGGAAGATTCCAAGATGGAATGCAGGCTTTATAAAAAGTATCTAATTTAATTGTAAATTTATGAAATATCACTATAGCATAACTGAAGAGAGTGGGAGAAAAGGATCCGATCTTTTAAAAGTAATTTTTAAAATAAGTGTCGTTGTAGACAAAAGGCAAAAGAAACTCTTTATAACCATTGTACTATGATTAATAAAGTTATTCTCTATGCAGGAATAGGTTAACAACTCTGAAATTGTTCCATGTCTATAGAGGAATTGAAAAATTAATTAAATAAAAGGTGGATGGCAGTAGGCAGCATTTTTACTGTTGGGATGGGAGGTTATACACAAGCAGAGGTTGAAATGTAGAATAATCCAGATAGTAATGGATTCAAATTGGAGATAGCAATATGGATTAATATTTTAACTTAATACGGATGGATATTAAACATATTTATAGATACATATATATATATACACAGTTTAGTATATGCTACACATTTTTCCTTACTCTGTTAACTGAGAGGGACCAGAAACAATGACACCCAGTAGCAATGAGCACAAGTAGTACCCAGATCTTGGTTTCTAATATCATTCACCAACACATGGAACCAGGGCTCCTTGGGTAAGTGACTGATTCAGGACTGAGACAGGGAATATGCAAGATAAGATTTCAGCATCCTGCAGGATCAGATAGTTAAGGCAAGTATGTCAACGGGACACACAAGCCAATTGAAAGAGCTTTGAATGGCTAACATAAGCAGTTTGAGCAACAAAATAAATAGCAAAGTATACCACAAATATCTATAACCCATATTGACATAATAAACAGTGAAATAAATGAATGAGAAAGATTATACAAATTTCCTGTGAAGAACAATTATGCTTTATGTGCATACTCCTCACTCAGGAGGTGGAGAACAACTCAGTTCTAAGTGTAAGCTATGCAGTGACTTCTTTCCAAATCGTAAAGGATGAAAAGGAGAAAGAGTATGACTATGCAGTGGAGAAACCTGACAAACACTACCTCAGCCACATGGTCAAGATAAACATCAATAGTGATAATGACATTTTGAAAGCATGCACACTTGATGTCACATAATGAAAATGTGATAAATTTGTACAATACTAATGTTAATCATAGGGGACACTGGGCATGTGGGAATTCTCCATATTACCTTTACGATTTTTCTATAACTCTGAAATTGTTCCAGGATGAAAATTTTATTTAAAATAAAGTGAATATTGAGCTAGAGGCTAAGTAATTCAAATGCACATTTAATAAAGAGAATTGACCTACTGCCTCCATACTGGTTTCTCCAAAGCTCTCCAGTTTACTCTTAAGACTTATTCCTTCCTAGTTTCTCATTTTTTTCTCTATCTACTAATCATAATAAACTGACTTGAACACTGATGTTAACCTCAATATGCTCTTTACCAATATTTCTTCCCTTAAAACATTCTTATCTACTCCAACTTCCTCAAACTTCCACTCCCCACTTAGGATCCCTTTACCTACCTCTCTCCATCTTTCCTGTGCAAGTCTCCTCTGACTCCCCAGGTTAAATATCCATCCCACATGATCTCATTGCAGAGTATTTTTTAAAATCTTCATTACACTAGTACTTGTTTTATTTTTATCTTTCTTGCTAGAAGCTTCCAGTATGAAAGCTAGAATAAGGCTCAGTTGTCTTAGACACTATTGTGCCCTTAACAAATGGCAGAGTATTTGGCACATAGTAGGCATTCAATAAAAATGTTTCAAAGTAGAAGTGAAGTGTTTGAAACTAAAGGTAAGAAGATGTTCTGCTTGCTAAATGGTTGTTAATAAAAATTGTTAAGTAATCTTATCATTCTTGAGGTTTCTGCTCTAAATAGGAAAATTCTAGGTGAATTTTAGTTTCATAGATCCTTCGATTTCCATGGGCATACATGTGTTAAGTCAGTTTCAAACCCTTGGTAAACAACAATTCCAAAAACAGCATGGAACATTTTGTGATATTCCAAGATAAATACAGACAAACATAGGCAACACAGTTGAGGTCTGAAATCAACACAATCAGTTGAGAACTTAGGAAATATTGAGAGTGGCCTGAGCTAGATGGTAAATAAGATGGTCTCAGTTCATATAGCCCCTAAACAATAATTTAGCATCTATCCATGGGAACAAAAAGAATTGTGTTTGTGGGACTGTGAAACCTGATAGAATCCAAGATTGATGAGAGCTGTTTCAAGAAGGCAGGCCACTAACCATGTGGCTGGATCACTGACCACAATCCGGCCTATTGACTGGGAAGCAGCTCTGTGCCCCTGAATACCAGGCTACATTTATTCTTGGTCCTGTTGCCAGCACCATATGCCAGGGAACGTAGTAAGAGTAATACCCACCTGTGCCTACCTGAAGTAATAGCCACACATACCTGGTTCCTAGCTGTGAACCCTGAAGTGGCCTGTGAATTAGCTTTAAACCCTAAAGGGGAGCCTGCCAAAACTGATCCAGCTACAGATTCTGAAAGGGCTCTGAAGATGTGTTCCAGCCTCTCCAAACTGAAGTCCATAAAACATACTTCTGGTACAGGTACTTGGCAGGACACAATCCTATCTATTCCCCTCAAAGATCCTGAAAAGGTCCCATACTTGGCTCCAGCCCCTTTGAGGGACCCGGTGGGAGCCACTCCCATTTGTTATCTTAGAGACTCTGAAAGGGCTCTGTGCCTGGTTTCACCCCTCCCAGCCACTGTCCCCAAACTGTCCTGTTGGCACGGGGACCTGGTCAGAGACACTCCTGTCTGCACTTCAGGAGATCCTGAAATGGCCCTATACTTTGCTCTAGCCCATGCAGACATGTTTCTTTATCTCAAAGGTATAAAAGTCTCCTGGCTATAGGCACTTCTTTAGAACTTCATTCTCTTGTGAAGGCTTTGAAATACATGTAAAAATTTGATTAAATATGTATAATTTTCTTCTGTTAATCTGTCAATTTAATTTTCAGACTCAGCCAAGGACCGTAGGAGGGTCAAGGAAAACATTTTCTTCCCTTAAAAGGGAATTATTTCAGTTCCGTCTTTATTGAATATGAAAAAAGAGAAACAAACATGAAGAGATCAAAATAGTCCATTCTTATTTTAACTTATGTGTTTGCCATTGTCAGAAGGTGCATACTGAGTGCAAAGTAATGTTTCAGCAGTGGTATCTGGCACTATCTGAGGATAAGGTTGATGTAATAAAGGAACATTTACGGCCTCATCAATCCATTAATCTCCAACTGCAAAAATGTGTAAAAAGACATACTGAAAATATGTATCATAGACAGAAAACACATTAAACCTTTTGAAAGTATTTACCTATTGCACAAGTACCTAACTTAATAAGATCCTTGAAAAGTTAATTACACGAGAGGATGGAATTTAGTCCATGTATATTTATATTAAGCCTAAACTTTTTATACAAGCATTCCCTCCTGCTTTTAGCACCGAATATAATAAAACCCCGTTTCAAAAAATGTAGCAAAAATATTGTGTGTCAGGTTTTTTGTTTTTCTTTTTGTTGCTGTTTTTAATGGTGCGTGTGTGTGCAAGTGTGATTAATTAATGTGTAATTAACATAACATTGTATTAATTTCAGGCATACAACATGATTTGAATATGTATACTTGCAAAATGATTGTCACTCCAATTTAATTAATATGTATTACCACACAGTTACATATTTTTTGTAATGAGAAATTTTAAGATCTCCTCTCTTAGCAACTTGCAAATATATAATACAATATTATTAACTACGGTTTCCATGTTATGTATTACATCCCCAGGACTTATTCATTTTGTAACTGAAAGTCCATACCTTCACCTTTTTGCCCACTCTTAAACCCTGCTATCAACAATCTGTCCCCTGGATCTATTAATTCATTCTTTTTAGTGTCATTGTTGTTTTAAGATTCACATACAAGTGGGGCGCCTGGGTGGCTCAGTGGGTTAAAGCCTCTGCCTTCAGCTCAGGTCATGATCTCAGGGGCCTGTGATCGAGCCCCACATTGGGCTCTCTGCTCAGCAGGGAGCCTGCCTCCCCCTCTCTGTACCTGCCTCTCTTCCTACTTGTGATCGCTCTCTGTCAAATAAATAAACAAAATCTTGAAAAAAAAAAGATTCACGTCCAAGTGATATCATACAGTAATTGTTTTTCCTCTTTCTGACTTGTTTCACTTAGCATAATGCCCTGAACCCCCATCCATATTGGCACAAATGTCAGGATTCTCTTCTTTTTTATGACTGAATAATATTTCTTTATATATATACATAAATGTGGTATATATTTACAAATACATGTATAAATGTATATATATAAATATATGTGTGTGTATATATATGTATATATATGCAAATAATGCTACAATTAACATGAGATTACAGAGATTTTTTTTGAGATAGTAATTTTATTTCTTTCTGGTAAATACCCAGAAGTGGGTTTGTTGAATCATATTTATTCTCTTTAAAGAAAAATGCCAAAATTAGCACTAGCTTAAACTCTTTTACCATTATTCTGAAGACACAAATCAATGTAAAAAGACTAAAAACGTATATATCTGTTATGACAATTAAAAAGAAACAAAATTCCCATTATGTGCAAATAATGCAATTTTTTTACGTGGAAAAAAATGCAGATTATCTACAAGTTTATCAACATCAAAAAATGAATACCTCTTTGGTGAAAGAGAACAGAATTGAGGAATAGATACACAAATGGCACAAGTTGCACTGTAACATTTTATTTCATTATTATATAGAACTCTACAAAATGTTAATATTTATAAAAGCCATGATTCATGTAATTTATACTATATATTTCTGATCAAAATATTTATAATATGAAAATAAAAATTAATATTTGTCTCATAAGAATAACAATAAAGAATTATAAAATAATAGAAAATAGCAATTCAAGTTATTTATCTTTATTTATAAAGATAATTAAGAAAATAATAAAATGATGCCTTTATTTCCAAAGAGATGGCCAGTAGTGCTAGAGGGGAACACTCAACAAGTTAAGTATTAATTTCCTTCAAATCAATCTTGAATTCAAAAGAAATTCCAACAAAAATTATGGATCTGAGAAGTTTAGTTGTCACAGTTTATCTCTCCACTAAAAAATTAAGGAAATCCAGTAAGTTCAACCTTCAGTTATTTCCCTACGAAAGAGAAATATTTAATATAAATAAATGGGAAACCCAAAGCATAGCCTGAATACACATCCAAAAAAAATAAAAGATAACCTTAATGAATTGAATAGAACAGAGAGAGAGTCCAATAAAAGGGCAATGGCATGTCAAATCAATTATGAAAGAAAAGCCTATTTAATAAATGAACATGGTATTGGTGAATACCTGAATGGAAAATCAATAGTAAATTAAATTCCTATCAAAAAAGATTAATATTCAATCCTCTGTAAGAAAGTATAATAAAATAAATATGTTTACCTTTAAAAATCATGTCACTTTTAATTAGAGATAAACTAGAAAACAATATTTAGATATGAATTTATACAAGATCTGCAATAAATTGTTTCTGTATTGATATATTTGGAGCACATTAGTTGGACTAAGAGCACTAAAATTAAAGGACTCTTTTGGAATTCATTCAGGTTTTTTGTTTTTTGTTTGTTTGTTTTTGGTAGGAAGATTCAAAGAGATAAAGATGAACTTTTTATAAGGCTCTTTTTTAAAAATTAACATATAATGTATTATTGGTTTCAGAGGTACAAGTCTGTGAATCATCAAACTTATATAATAACCAGTGGTTATTACATTCATGATTTAACTTATTTGGGTCTCTTCTTGTTTCTTTTTTATAAATCTGGCCAGGAGTTTATCAACCTTATTAATTCTTTCAAGGAACAAGCTCCTAGTTTCATCAATCTGTTCAACTATTCTTTTGATTTCTATTTCATTGATTTCTGCTCTAATCGTTAATTGGGATGAAGTCCCAATAGTTTATTTTTTGTTTTTGTTTCCCTTGCCTCAGTAGACATATCCAGTAAGAAGTTGCTATGAACCATGTCAAAGAGGTTACTTCCTGTGTTTTTCTCCAGAATTTTTAGGGTTTTCTGTCTCACATTTAGGTCTTTCATCTGTTTTGAGTCTCTTTTTGTGCATTGTATAAAAACATGGCCGGGGCACCTGGGTGGCTCAGTGGGTTAAAGCCTCTGCCTTCGGTTCAGGTCATGATCTCAGGGTCCTGGGATCGAGCCCCACATCGGGCTCTCTGCTCAGCAGGGCGCCTGCTCCCCCTGTCTCTCTGCCTGCCTCTCTGCCTACTTGTGGTCTCTCTCTCTCTGTCAAATAAATAAATAAAATATTTAAAAAAAAACCAAACAAACAAAAAACAAAACATGGCCTAGTTTCATTCTTTTGCATGTTTTCCAGTTTTCCCAACACCATTTATTGAAGAGACTGTCTTTCTCCCACTGGATATTCTTTCCTGCTTTGTCGAACATATAGTTGTGAGACCATTTCTGGATTTTCTATTCTGTTTCTTTGATCTCTTTGTCTGTTTTTGTGCCAGTACCTTACTGCCTTGATCACTACAGCTTTGTAATATAACTTGAAGCCTGGAATTGTGATGTCTTCAGCTTTGCTTTGCTTTTTCAAGAGTGCTTTGGCTATTTGGGGTCTTTTGTGGTTCCATACAAATTTTAGGATTGTTTGTTCTAGCTCTGAAAAATGCTGGTGGTATTTTAATAGTGATTGCTTCAGGTAGTACAGACTTTTCTTTTTAAGATTTTATTTATTTATTCGTCAGAGAGAGAGAGAGAGCACAAGCAGAGGGAGCGGCAGGCAGAGCAGGTAGAGGGAGAAGCAGGCTCCCCGCTGAGAAAGGAGCCCGATGTGGTACTTGATCCCAGGACTCTGGGATCATGACCTGAGCTGAAGGCAATGGCTTAGCTTACTGAGCCACCCAGGCGTCCCTAGTATAGACATTTTAACAATATTTGTTCTTCCAATTCAGAAGCATGGAATATTTTTCCATCTATTTGTGTTATCTTCAATTCCTTTCTAGGTTTTTTTTTATATAGTTTTCAGAGTACAGGTCTTTTACTTCTTTGGTTAGGTTTATTCCTAGTTACCTTATGGCTTTGGGTGTAATTGTAAATGGGATTGATTCCTTGATTTGTCTTTCTGCTGCTTTGTTATTGGAGTATAGAAATGCAACAGATTTCTTCTGTACATTGATTTTGTATCTTGCAACTTTACTGAATGTGTGTATCAAATGGTGCGGTCATTTGGGTTTTCTACGTAGAGTATCACGTCATCTGCAAATAGTGAAAGTTCCACTTCTTCCTTTCTGATTTTGAAGACTTTTCTTTTTTTGTTGTTGTTGTCTGATTGCTGAGGCTTAGACTTCCATACTTTGTTAAATAACAATGGTAACAGTGGAAATCCCTGTCTTATTCCTGACCATAGAGGAAAAGTTCTCACTTTTTCCCCATCAAAGATTATATTAGCTGTGGGCTTTTCATAAGTGGCCTTTATAATGTATGTTTGGTATATTCTCTCTACCCCTACTTTGTTGAGGGTTTTTATCAAGAATTGTTGTACTTTGTCAAATGCTTTTCTGCATCTATTGAGAAGATCATTTAACTGCTATCCTCTTATTAATGTAGTATATCATGTTGACCGATCTTCAAATATTGAACTACCCTTGCAACCCAGGAATAAATCCTACATGGTGAATGATTCTTTCGATATACCATTGGATTCATTTTTCTAGCATCTTGCTGAGAATTTTTGCATCTACGTTCATCAAGGATATTGGCCTATAGTTCTCTTATTTAGTGAAGTATTTGTCTGGTTTTGGAATCAGGGTAATGGTGGCCTCATAGAATTTGTTTGGAAGTTTCTATATTTCGGAATAGTGTGAGAGTAGGTGTTAACTGTTCTTTAACTGTTTGATAGAATTCCTCTGGGAAGCCATTTGGCCCTGGGCTTTTGTTTTTTGGGAGATTTTTGATTACTGATTCAATTTCTTTGCTGGTTATGGATCTGTTCAAGTTTTCTATTTCTTCTTGTTTCATTTTTGGTAGTTTATATGTTTTTAGAAATTTATCCATTTCTTCAAAATTGTCCAATTTGTTGGCATACAGTTTTTCATAATATTCTGTTATAATTATTTGTATTTCAGTGGTATTCATTGTTATTTCTCCTCTCCCACTTGTGATTTTATTTACTTGGGTCCTTTTTTTTTTTTTTTCTTTTTGATAAATCTGGCTAGGGATTTATAATTTTTACTAATTTTTTTCAAAGAACCATCTTTCGGGGTGCCTGGGTGGCTCACTGGGTTAAGGCCTCTGCCCTCGGCTCGGGTCATGATCTCAGGGTCCTGGGATCGAGCCCGGCATCGGGCTCTTTGCTCAGCAGGGAGCCTGCTTCCCCCTTTCTCTCTGCCTGCCTCTCTGCCTACTAGTGATCTCTCTCTGTCAGATAAATAAATAAATAAAACTTAAAAAAAAAAGAACTCTCTTTCAGTTTCATTGATCTATTCTACTGATTTTCTTTGATTTTTTTGTTTCTATATCATTTATTTATACTCTAATCTATATTATTTACCTTCTGCTGCTAGATTTTAGGTTTCATTTGTTGTTCTTTCTCTAGCTCCTATTGGTGCAAGTTTAGGCGGCTTATTTGAGACTTCTCCTGCTTCTTAAGATAGGCCTATATTGCTATATACTTCCCTCTTAGGAGTGTTTTGCTGCATCCCAAAGGTTTTGGACCATCACAATTTCATTTTTATATGGTTCCATGTACTTTTTAATTTCTTCTTTGATTTCCTGGTTGACCCATTCATTTTTTAGTAGGATGTTCTTTAGCTTTCATGTATTTGTGGTTTTTCCAATTTTTTTTTTCAATTTTCATAACATTGTGGTCTGAAAATATGCATGGTATGGTCTCAATCTTTTTGTACTTGTTGAGACCGGATTTGTGACAGTGTATGTGATCTATTGTGGAGAATGTTTCATGTGCACTCGAAAAGAATGTGTATTCTGTTGCTTTAGGATGAAATGTCCTGAATATATCTATGAAGTCCATCTGGTCCAGTGTGTCATGCAAAGGCAGTGTTTCCTTGTTCATTTTCTGCTTAGATGATCTGTCCATTTAATATAAGTAGAGTGTTAAAGTCCCCTACTATTATTGTATTATTTTCAATGAGTTTCTTTATGCTTCTTATTAGCTGTTTTATATATTTGGGTGCTCTCATGTTGGGGGCATAGATATTTGCAATTGTTAGATCTTCTTGTTGGATAGACCACTTTATTATGATATAGAGACCTTCTTCATCTTTTATTACAGTCTTGTTTAAAATCTAATTTATCAATTACAAGTATTGTTACTCTGGCTTTCTTTTGATGTCCGCTTGTTTTGCAAATATTTCTCTATCCCTTAATTTCAATCTGCAGGTGTCGTTAGATCTAAAATAAATATCTTGTGGGAAGTTTATACATGGGTCTTGTTTTATGTCTTTGATTAGAGCATTTAGTCCATTTACATTCACCTTAATTATCAATAGATATGAATTTAGTGCCATTTTATTACTTGTTTTGTGCTTGTTTCTGGAGATTTTCTCTGATCCTTTCTAGTCTTTGTCACTTTTGGTCTTTCTTTCCCACTCATAGTCCCCTTTGATATTTCTTGCAGGGCTGGTATAATGGTCATGAACTCCTTTGTTTGTTTGTTTGTTTCTTTTTGTCTGGGAAACTATCTCTCCTTCTCTTCTGAATGTAGCATTGCTGGGTAGAGTACTCTTGGCTACAGATTTTTCCTATCCAGCATATTGAATATATCATACCCATCTCTTCTGACCTGCCAAGTTTCTGTGGAGAGGTCTGCTGCTAACCTTATTGATCCTTCTCTGTAAGTTAGGGACTTTTGTCCTGCTGCTTTTAGGATTTTTTTCTTTATATTTTGCAAATTTCACTACAGTATGTCTTGGTGTTGGCCTGCTTCTGTTGATTTTGATAAGAGTTCTCTGTTCCTCCTGGATTTGGGTGTCTGTTTTCTTCTCCAGATTAGGCAAATTTTCAGCTATTATTTCCACAAATAAACCTCTTGCTCCCATCTTCTCTATCTTCTTGTGAAATGAATGTTATTATGCTTGATGGAATCACTAATTTCCCTAAGTCTATTTTCATGATCCAAGATTTTTCTTTCTCTCTTTTGTTCAGCTTCATTGTTTTCCATAATTCTATCTTTTATATCATTTGTTTCTCTGCTTCTTCCATCCTTGTGGTATCATCCGATCAGTTTCACATCTCAGTTATAGCATTTTTTATTTTGGTCTGATGAGTTTTTGTCTAGATCTCTGTTTTCTTCTGTGTGTTAGGAAAGCTTGTTATGTTTCTTACTCCTGAAAGTAGTGGGTTTATGAAGAAGATGTCATATTATGTCCAGGGCCTGGCACTTCAGGAAGTGTCTCTCTTGCATGGCGAGTTTTAACTAGATGTGCTCTGGTCTGCTTGTTAAAAAAGACCTAATGCTATTTCCACTATAACTGAGGCTTTGCAGAACTCTATGGTCAGTAAAAATGGTATGTGCATGGATTTGTGCTGGTCTTCTGGGGGAGAAGCCTGCTGCGCTGGTCCTTAGGCACACTTGCTCAAGAAGAGGAGTGCCAGAGGAGTACAGTGGGGTGGGACTTGGTGTAAACAGATCATTTAGCCAGTATTGATGATGTGCTGCTTATTGAAGTTAGTTTATGCTGATGGCTGGGGGGAAGGAAATGGCCTCAGCCAGCTCCTCTGCCCATGGAGAAGGGAATTCATACTTGCTGCTGTCAGGGAAGCCCTCCTTGTAAGTTCTAGGCATTTTCCAGTTTACTATTTTTCACACTTTCTGTGTCCAGGTTGCTTGTCTGTCTGGAGCAGTGCAGTGCACTTTGGGCTCTATCCCAGCCAGGCTGGCTGAATTTAGGGACCTGGTGCGACAGGAACCTGCACTGGTCTTCTGGGGTAGGGTCTTGCCATGCTGAGATTTATGCAGGTTGGACCCAGAAGGGAAGTCCCACCAGACTACAGGAGTGTAGGATTTGGAGCAAAGCACACTAAAGAGCCAGTGTCTGGATTAGCTATCTTCAGCAGGTGTCTCTGCACCTATCCTCACTGGAAGGGGAGGGAAATGGCACCTGCTGGCTCTTTTCTCCCTAGAGAGACAATGCCATCTCTCTCAGATGCACTCCAAAAAGAGAGAACAGTCCCTCCCAGGTGTCTTAGGTGATTCTAAGTTTATGCCATCTGTCCCTGGGTTACCTGCCTGCCTCCTCTACAGGAGCACTGCAATGTCCTTAGGGGCCTATACCAGCCATGCCATGGACCTCTAAAACTCCAGTGTTTGAACACTTCTGGTTGCAAAAAACTCACAAAAATCAGCGCTTCTCATTTTCCCAGTCAATGGCTTTGGGGAAGTGTTATCCTTGTGTGATCGCCTGTGCACTCCTCTCTTGCTTTTCTCCATGACCAGGGCTCCCTTCCATCTGTAGCACCCCTGATCCATTTCTCTCCCAAACCACGTTTCCATACTTCTTACCTTCCATGACATGACCTATTCTCTCCCTCTAGTTGTGCAGTTGTTCAGATCAATTTCTTGGGTATTCGAAATAATTTGATATTTATGTAGCTGTGTTCAAGGAGCAAGGCAAGGCTAGGGTCCTTTTACTACATCACTATCTTAGCTCCTCCTACTGTAACAAAATGTTTTTATACACGAAAATAATTTTCAAGTCCCTGACTGCTGACCCACTCTTTCAAAAACTAGTTTATATAGAATAATTCTAACATATTGGATAATACTTGTGTGTTTTGTTTACATTTACCTTAAACATTTTCTCTAATTATACATATTTATACACACTCCAATATAAAATGGAAATTTTATATTATCCAGGTAGCTGTTTGGGAGACTATATAAAATAATCCAAGTTCAAAAATTCAGGAAATTTTGAAGGTAGATAGGGAGATTTGAATCAATTTACACCAAGTCATTAACTGAATAATTAATGAACAATTATTTTATCTGCACACTAATTACCTTCATTCAATCCTTGTTGGTATTCAATCACTGAAACAAAGCAAAATATGCAGTTGTTTAATTTATGATTAAGTTACACAGCATATCATTCTATCAAAATATTTTTTCCTCATAACATTCCATTTTCAGGATGTTGAAACAGATTTTCTTTTTAGTCAAGACACTGAAGATACTAATACAGCAAAAAATAAATAAATAAAATAAATAAGGAAATACAAAATACTTTTTCCTTACCTGTGGAAGTTAAATCTTTTTTCCTGCCAAATTGATAGTTGGACAATTGGCAGTTGTTCAATACCAGTTTGCTCTGGGCTAGAAAATCAAATGCAGATCTAATTATTTCAGCAAGCGAAATGGGATATTTTTATCCTAAGGTCTTTATCTTTGAATGTCTTTCTCTTTCTACACCCGACTATTAGAGGGCACCTTGACAGAAAGTTGATAAACATTGAGCCTAAATCATACCGATATAGAATACAGTTACAATCTCTTTTTTTTTTAAAGATTTTATTTATTTATTTGTCAGAGAAAGAGAGTGAGCACAAGCAGGCAGAGAGGCAGGCAGAGGCAGGCAGAGGCAGAGGGAGAAGCAGGCTCCCCGCCGAGCAAGGAGCCCGATGTGGGACTCGATCCCAGGACCCCGGGATCATGACCTGAGCTGAAGGCAGCCACATAACCACCTGAGCCACCCAGGCATCCCTAGAATACAGTTACAATCTTATGCTATAACAGTTTTTCCAAAATTTTTGTTTTGCAATTGACAACAAATATATTACTTCTTAATGCATAATTACATAAACTAAAACATAGTTTCATAACATTCTGAGTATTATTAACCCATGTGATATGATGTACCCTGATATTTACTTGTATTATTATCTATTTTGTTTTCCTTCTTCTTAAGATTTTATTTATTTATTTGTCAGAGAGAGAGTGCATAACCAGGGGGTGCAGCAGGCAGAGGGAAAAACAGATGAAGGAAGAAGCAGGCTCCCTGCTGAACAATGAGCTGGGTGTGGGACTTGATCCCAGGATCCTGCAGTCATGACTTGAGCCTAAGGCAGAAACTTAACTGATAGAGCCACCCAAGCATCCCTCTATTTGTTTTCTGTTTTTTTAAAGATTTTATTTATTATTTATTTGACAGAGAGAGAGAGATCACAAGCAGGCAGAAAGGCAGGCAGAGGAGAGGGGGAAGCAGGCTCCCCGTTGAGCAGAGAGCCCAATGCGGGGCTCGATCCCAGGACCCTGAGATCATGACCTGAGCCGAAGGCAGAGGCTTAACCCTCTGAGCCACTCAGGTGCCCCTCTATTTTGTTTTCTAAAAGAATTCTGGTCACAAGTCATTCTAATGAAAAAAAAATATATGTTTTTGAATCTCAATCTATAATCTGAAAGAGGATTCCCTAAAGCAAAGTGCTGGACTACATGAGCCCAGGTATAAAACAGCTTCCACAGCATTACAAGCACTGCTTCTCTGAAAACTTTACAATGATAGTAATGGTAGTAATCTTGCAGTATTTTATCGTGAATATTCATGAATATTCCATTAACAGATCTACTGTCTGCTTTTATCCAGAGAATACACTGTCGGTCTCAGGATCTTCTAAACACACAATATCTATTGAAATAATCCTTGAATCTGTTTTCTCCCTCACTAACTACATATCATCATTCATTAAGTCCTATTTTGATTGTACCATTCTAATCAACAGTATTGTTACTTGTACACTGTAACTTATTACATGATTTCACTGCCTCTATTCTCGGCCTTTCTCAGCTCAGAATCCTCTTATTAAAACATAAATTTGATCTCATGCATCCTAATGCCTCTGCATTGGAAGCGCACAAATAATCTAAATTATCTAAAGTGGCCTACAGTGTTCAACACATTGTCATTCCTATCTGCATCAGCTAGCTTTTAATTCATAACAAATCAGCCCAGAGCTGCATGGCTGAGAATTACATTACAAGATTTCACAATTTTGTTGCCTAGTAAGTTGGGCTGGGCTCCATGAGAAGGTCTACTGATGTTGGCTAGGCTTACCCCACGAATAGCAGCCAGGTTAACTGGGGATGAGCTGATTCCTGGCTGGAGTGCCTCAATTTTTCCCCACATATTTCTCATCCTCTAGCATGACAGCCAGTCTGTTCACATGGAAGCAGTGCTTGATGAGAAGAGAATAATTGTGTAAAACTTTTTGAGGCTTAGGTGTGGAAATGATATAACAGTACTTCCTCTGTATTCTTTTTCCCAAAGAAAATCACAAAGACAAACCAGATTCAAGAAATGAGAAAGAGACACTGGAAAATTGCAATGCAAAACTGCCTGGTACAGAGTAGGAAATGATCTCATCCATTTTCGCAAACAATTTACTACACTATCCACATCTCTTTCCTGCAGAATATGTCAGCTTCACTTCTTCCAGACACTTACTGCTCACTCTCCTTCAACCACCTTATTTCTTCCAAAAGGCCAACCCATTTCTAGTTAATGATCTAGCTAAGTGATCGTACTGCTTCCTATGATTAGAACACCCTTCTTCCATATTATCGCATAACCAGCTCATCTCATTCAGGTCCCAGACAATATGTCAGTTTAAATCACCATATGATGAAAAAGTTTTCCTGGTGGCTAAAATCTGTGGTCAAAACTCCTCCAATGCTGAAAGGTAGACAGAGATATCTAAAATTAAGTAAGCGCAATAAACACTATACTGGCTCCCAGGATAATTATATTGCAATAGACTGTGAACTACTTGAGGACAGGAACTTAGTGATACTAATATCAAAGCTTAAAACACACCTATACCTGGTAATTATTTAATAAATATTTGTTGCTCTAATTTTTAAAATGAACCTATGCAATTGCTTCAGACCTGAAGCAATTATTTCACAAAACATTGAATACATTAGGGAAAAAATAATTCCCTGATATTGTCAAGTACAAATTAATCTATGACTCACTCTCCTTCACAATCAGAAGACCTTGGTGAGCATCTGCTTGCACTTGGCTGTTTAATTATTCTTTTCCCCTTACAATAGAAGAAGGTAATTACCAACTCCTGTTCTTAATTACGAGCTTCTTGCCCAGTGCATCTGGTCCTGCTTCTGTCTCTACTGCAGTGAATTACAGCTTTTGCTGAGAGCATTTTGCTAAGAACCAGAGCCTTTGTTTCATTTTCCTAACTAAGTTACCTAAAAAAATAAATCACTGTACCATGTAGCCTTTTAAGTGTGGCTGTCCACCACCCACTCATTGTCATTATCTTGTGTTTCTGGATCACTCTTCTTTAGAGTATGATTAAAATGAAAAGTTATAACAAGGCTACCCTAATTTTAATTTTTCCATTCTCTATTTTTGTTTTAGTGTTTAATAGATGAAAATTTGGGCTTCATCCACAAATATGGCACATGCATATGTCCACTCCATGACCTTTTTTTACCTTTGGAGTAACTGATAGTCACCTCTTAACATGTTCAATTCCAAATTTAATATCTTCCTTCCAAAATCTGCCTCTTCGTCTTCTGTAATCTCCACCTCAGTAAATACTAATCCTTCCTCACAATATGGCTTCTACAAAACATTGCAGTCTCAAATGTTGCTGATGTTTACTTCCCTTGCACACTCTGACTCCTTCCTCAAAGTGGTCTGCTCACTATTTTTTAACAAGCATGCTCTTTTTGGACAGAGATAGATACATTGTAGGCAGAGAAAATTTTTGTTAGTGCAAGAGCAAACTAAAACATGAATTTTTAAAAGGAATTTGATAGTCATCCTTTAGAAATAAAATCATCCCAAGAATCATCATGGAAAATCTATTTTTAAAAAATCAGTTGAGCTTATTTACATGTAGCTAAGCAGATTCACATTATTGTCTTATCAAATATGAGTTGAAGAGGATGACACAAAATGCTTCAGTATTGAGGACTGCTGACATCATTAACCTGATTCTGCTACTGGAAATCCTATTCCCTCCTTTCTAGATCTGGTAAATGTTTTTTTTTCTTTATTATCCGTAACTAATGGTATAAAACTCCCTGATTCCTCAGGTAACTGCTCTGTCCTCTGTCCTCTCTGGCCCAACACATTTTGTCTATATCTTCTGGGAACAGTTACTTTGCTACTATGGCAGGACGCCATGACATTCATCACTGTCCCTCTTGCCTAGGCTGAACACAAGCTAGCACATAGTTAGAAAGTTATCAGTATTAATAAATACATGCTATGGAATTGGAATGTCACATATTCCTTTTTCTTTTATAAGGAGAAATGAATATCTACCCTACAACTCTTCAAGGAGTAAGGCAAGTTTGCAGTTAACTGTCTTTCTGCTAGTTGAGTGACCGCTCCTGCTTTTTTTTAAACCAGAATGTATTAAATGAGTAAACTATAGTCTGAAACATTGCTACAAGTTTTTTTTTTTCTTTAACTCAGCTCTTCATTGACTAGATAGTGCAGGATGAAAATGGTGTAGAATCTAAGCTTAGTAAGTTTACTAGGAGCAAATCAGTGGCATTTTATTTACCTGCTTCATTTTGTTTTTGTTTGTAATCTCACCCAAAAATAATTGTTAAGCCTTATTCCTTAGTATCTATTTATCAAGCATTTTATTACAAACCTATCTATTCCTTCACAACAAAATCATTCACCATAGTCCAGATATTGTTATATATGAGGATAAAATCACTAAAGTAATTAAATATCACCTAGCTCTTCTTTCAAAGGATCTTTGAACTTGAATTATGAGGTAGAAGCTAATAGATTTTGACAATACAGTTTTACAAGTGCTGGGATGAAACTGGACAGAGCAAAGGTAGAAAGGGAGAGAAGTGATGAAGATGAATTTCTTAAATGATATAGATGGTGTCTGAATTGATAACTGAAGAGTAAATTGATGAATTGAAGTGTTGGAGGAGGTAGACATTCCAGATAGATACAGCAGTGTGAAGAAATTATATGCATAAAGAAGAAAAAGGAATATTCAAGGAATTGAAATTACTGAAGTGGCTGCATTAATGTGAGCAAAAGAGACATGACAGTAGACATGATGGGAGGCAAGTAATGAGGCTTCATCACTAAACACCTGTATGTTTATGGAGTTTCTTCCTCATGCTTTGTATTATTTCCCTATTGCTTCTGTAACAAATTACCACAAATTTCATGGCTTAAAACAACACAAAATTATTTTCTTTACAGTTCTGGAGGATGAATTTCCAAAATGAATCTTACAGGACTATCAGAATTCCATTCCTTCTGTTAACTTTAGATGAGAATCTGCTTCTTACCTTTTACAGCTTTTAAAGGCATCCATAGTCATATATCCATGGACTCTTCTTCCTCCTTCTTCCTGTTATGAGAATCCTTATGATTTCACTGAGCCTACACAATAATGAGGAATAATCTCCTCATTATTTTAATCACATGTTTAAAGCTCCTTTTGCTATACAAGGTATTAACAATGCATAGCTTTTAGGAATTAGTAAGAGGTCATCATTGGGGCCATTATTATTCTTACCACAAGCTATCAGATATCAAAATGGTGAGGTAGGGATAATGCTTCAATAAAATTATTATCTTTAGAAGGAGACTTCATGTGAGGGTTTAGATTACTGATTTTAGGTGGATAATTTAGAAGTTTCAGTCATCTGAGGTCTTTGAGTCCTCTGAATTCCTTTTGGGTTCCACATGTGTTTTTCATGATAGGTCTGAAAATTGTAGTTGTGTGTTCTAGAAAAGAAAATACAGAAATTTTATGATTGTCCCAATGATGGGGGCAGGGAGTTATAAACCACTGGATTAAGTGTCACTGAACCACAGGAGCAGATGATCTAAGCCAAGAAAATGGCTTGGAGTAAGATTTACAAACATGAAGCTACTGCAACAAATGCAATAGACTTATTTTTTTATTTAACACATATGATGCTTGTAATACATCAGATTTCCATTTTTTTAATATTTACCCTTTGCAATTATATATTAAAATCATTACTTTCAGGTTTTTTTACCTATTCATTGTTTTTGACAGCTGTGATACTCTACTGTGTGGATGAATTATAATTTATTTAGCTATTATGTTATACAATCAGTTTTTTTAATATGTTCCTATTACAATCAATGTCACAATTAGCAACCTTGCACAAGGAAAACAAATTGTTTGTTATGAGAATATGTCCACAACAAGTACTAGTAGTTTTCCTTCATATGAGAATGTTTTGGGGACACTTGAGTGGCTCAGTTGGTTAAGCCTCTGCCTTCAGCTTAGGTCGTGATCCCAGGGTCTTGGGATGGAGTCCCGCATTGGGCTCCCTGCTCCGTAAGGATCCTGCTTCTCCCTCTCCCTCTGCTGCTCCTCATTGCTGGTACTCTTTCTCTCTCTGTCAAATAAATAAATAATTAAAAAAATAATTTTTTGATTTCCCCTTTATTCTTGAAGAATATTTTTGTTGGGTATATATATGGAGCTGCAATTTCTTTTCTTTTGTCCCTTGAAAAATGTATCTTTTGTGTATTTCCTGTGTATTTTCTTATATGATATCCTTAAAATTCATTTCCTCTGTAGGAAAAGTGTTGTTTTTCTCACTGATTTAAAGATTTCCCTTTGTTTTCTGTTTCCAGTTTGACTTGGTGCATCTTGATCTAGAATTCTTGAATTTATACTCTTTGGGTTTCACTCAGCTTCTTGAATCTGTAGTTTTATAAATTTTTGACCAAATTTGAGAAGGTATAGCAATTAATTTTTTTAAATAATTTTTCAGCCCTACTGTCTTTCTTCTCTCCTCTTTGAAATTTAATGACAGAAATGTTAGATCTTTAATCAAATATCACATGTCCATAGAGTTTTATTTTTTAAGCTATTTACTTTTGTTGTTCAGATTGAGTAATTTGTATTGTTCTGGCTCCACCCTCACTTATTTTTTCCTCTTTCCTTTCCATTCTTTTGAGCCCATACATTGAATTTCAATTTTTTCCCAATTTCAGATTTTATTATTCAGTTCTAAAATTTCCACTTGGTTCTTTATCACTTCTGTCTCTTTGCTAAGACTATTCAGTGAGACTTTGCATTTTTTTCCATTTGTTTCAAACATAGTCTTAATTTCTTAAAGAAGTATTTCATGATGGCATTAAAATTCTTGACAGATAATTTCAGTATCTCTGTCATCTCAGTGTTGATGCCTCTTAACTGTCCTTCCTCATTCAAGCTGAGGTTTTTGTGGTGTGCGGTATGATACATTTTGATAACTGATTTTCTACTGGCACTGAATATTTTGGATATTATGTTATGAGACTTTGGATGTTATTTAAATATTCTGTTGTAGTTGATTCTGGTGACACCATTCTAGTAGAGAAAATGGAGGGCAACCGCTTGTTATTGCTCTGTGGGGATAGAAAACAAGGTTCCCTACTCATTCCCTGTTGGCACTCAGGGAGTAGAGAGGTTGTGGTAGGGAGTCCTATGACACCAGCCTACTGAGAGGAAGAGGAATGTCTCATTAGAGCTCCATATGTGGCATTCACAGACATCAAGGTGGTGATGTAACAGTGCTCATAGTTACCCAGTGGGGATAAAAGCACTGCCTTAAAAAAAAAAAAAAAAAAAAAAAGCACTGCCTTCTATTCAGCTTTCTATGATATCACTTCGTCAAGAGGGTTGGAGTGCCTTGGTATAGTCAGGCAGAGGTAAAAATCTGGACTGTTTATTTATGGTTTAAAGGTCTTCTGTTGCTAGGCAGCTCCTTTTGTAGTCCTTTGGTTAGGAAGAGTTATGGTTTTAGGATCCTTCTGTGTGTGTGTGTGTGTGTGTGTGTGTGTGTGTGTGTATGTCTTTTCCTTTTGTTTGTGACCAGGTTGTCAAAGTCCTCTCAAATCCATTCTGGAATATAGGGAAAAAAAAAGAAAATCCAGAGAATCCACTTTCACTTCACCCTCATTCAGCTAGGTAATGAAAAAGAAGATAAAATATGATGTATAAGTGAAACTGCAGTTTGGAAGCAGTCTGACATATCCTTAGAAGGTGAGTAGTAGCCTAATGTTATGTCCCATGCCTACATTATTCACCTCACGTCATCTTATTATGTAGACATTTTATCGTCTCGTGTCATTACAAGAAAAAGAAGGGTGAGTACAACACAAGATATTTGAAGAGAGAGAAACCACATTCATGTAACTTTTATTGTAATATATTGTTATAATAGTTCTACTTTCTTACTAGTTACTGCTATTCTCTAATTGTACTTAATTTATAAATTAAACTTTTTGTTAAAAATTCAAGTATATATAAGGTTTGATACCATCTGTGGTTTCAGGCATCCACTGGTGGTCTTGGAACATATTCTCCAAAGAATAAAGAGGGGACTACTGTAATCATTTATATAAAATTTATATGAAAATCACTTATATAAAAAGATAGGGTTAGTGAGGCCATCGTGGCTTTAAAGATTTGTTACTAAGTCTCTGCAGAAGTCAATTCTGAGAAGTAAGAGCTTAAAGTAAATGTATCCAGTTACTTGAAAATGAAAACACCATAATTCTAAACTTTATGAATAGTGTGTTTCTTTTTTTTCAACGATTTTAGTTAATAGCTATAGTAGTTATTTAATTTTGATTTTCCTTTCCCAATGTTTGAAAGTTTTGAGTTTTTGATTTATAGTTCATATTTTATCCTAAAAAGAAACATGAATGGGGCGCCTGGGTGTTTTAGTCATTAAGCGTCTGCTTTCGGCTCAGGTCATGATCCCAGAGTCCTAGGATCAAGCCCTGCATCAGGCTCCTTGCTCAGCAGGAACCCTGCTTTTTCCTCTCCCACTCCCGCTGCTTTGTGTTCCCTCTCTCGCTGTATCTCTCTGTATCAAATAAATAAATAAAATCTTGAAAAAAACCATGATTAAGAAAAAATTCATGAGCTCATGTGAGCCTCCCAAAAGCTCTATGAAATGTGACAACTATATTTGGTTGTCAGAAATGATTAGCTTTAATTATTCAAAATGCCTCACAATTTCTTATGGCTCAAGTACAGTCCCATTATCACCTCCAAATTACTTAAAACATCTGGTAACTGATTACTTTCCAAATACCACCTTTGAAAGATATCCTACAATCAAATGCAAAATGCAAAAGTTATTTACTTTACACAAATAAATATAACATTCCTTATTAATAAATAGAAAGAAACATATAATCACATAGATAGACACATAAAATTCATTTGACAACATCCAATACCTTTCAATGGTAAAAAATCAACACATTTGTAATTAAGGCTATATTCAATAAAAGTCACATATGATAAACACATATCTAACATCACAATTAATAATGAAAGAATTAGTGCTTCCTCCATAAGGTCAGGAACAAGATAAGGATGTCTACTCTCACCACTTCTGTTCAGTAATGTAATAGAGGTTTTAGTCACAGCAATTGGCAAGAATGAAATAAAAATTTCTCCAGATTTGAAAGAAGTACAAGTATGTCTATTTGCAGATAACATCATATGGGACATTAACAATTCTAAAAAAATACACACACACACAAATATTATAACTAATGAATGAGTTTGGTAAGGTGGCGAAATAAAAGCTCAATATACAAAAATCAATTGTATTTCTATAGGATAACAATGGATTACTTAAAAATGAAATTAAGGAAACCCTTCCATTTACAATAATATCACACTGAATAAAATGCTTAAGAAAAATGTAACAAGAGGAGAATAAGAGTTTTATACTGAAAATTACAAAAAGTTACTTAAATATGTTAAAAAAGATTTAAATAAATGAAAAGACATTTCATGTTTATAAATTGGAAAAGTTAGTATTGTTAAGATGCCATTTTCAAACTGCTCTACAGTTTTAATACAATTACTACCCAAATCCCAGCTATTTTTTATTTTGTTTTTGTTGTTTTCTTTTTTTTTAGAAACTGATAAGCTAATCCATTTGGATCCATCCATTTGGAAATGCAAAAAACTCAGAACACAAAAATCAATCTTGAAAAATAAGAATAAATAAAGTTGGAGACCCCTTGTTTCTCATTCATTTTTTTATTATGTTATGTTAGTCACCATGCAGTACATCGTTAGTTTTTGATGTAGTGTTCCATGATTCATTGTTTTCATATAACACCCTGTGCTCCATGCAGTCTGTGCCCTCCTTAATACCCATCATCATGTTTGCCCATCCCCCCACCCCTCTCTCTTTTAAAACCCTCAATTTGTTTCCTGGAGTCCATAGTCTCTCATGGTCCATCTCCCATTCTGATTCCCCCCTTCGTTTTCCCCTTCTTTCTCCTAATGTCCTCCATGCTATTCCTTATGTTCCACAAATAAGTGAAACCATGATAACTGACTTTCTCTTCTTGGCTTATTTTACTTAGCATAATCTCCTCCAGTCCCATCCATGTTGATGCAAAAGTTAGGTATTCATCCTTTCTGATGGATGAGTACTATTCCATTGTGTATATGGACCATATCTTCTTTATCCATTCATCTGTTGAAGGACATCCCCAGATCTTTCCATAGTTTGGCTATTGTGGACATTGCTGCTATGAACATTGGGGTTCATATCACCCTTCTTTTCACTGTATCTGTATCTTTGGGGTAAATATCCAGTAGTGAAATTTCTGGGTCATAGGATGGCTCTATTTTCAATTTTTTGAGGAAACTCCACACTGTTTTCCAAAGTGGCCGCACTATCCTGCTTTCCTATCAGCAGTGTAAGAGGGTTCCCTCTTCTCCACAACTTCTCCAACATTTGTTGTTTCTTGCCTTGTCAAGTGTCAGGTGGTATCTCAATGTGGTTTTTATTTGAATTTCCCTGATGGCTAATGATGATGAACATTTTTTCATGTGTCTGCTAAGCATTTGAATGTCTTTTTTGGAGAAGTGTCTGTCCATGTCTTCTGCCCATTTTTTAAATGATTATTTGTTTTTTTGGGTGTTGAGCTAGAGAAGTTCTTTATAGATCATGGAATACAGCCCTTTGCCTGTAGTGTTGTGGTTGATATTATCAGCTGTACATCCCCTCAACCACCACTCAACAGAATGACTAGGAGGAGGAAATCCCAAAAAAGAGAAGACCCAGAGACAATGACCTCTCCCACAGATCTAATGGATATGTGAGATGTCAGAAATAGACTTTGGGGTAGCAGTTATGAAGACAATAGTCAGGCTAGAGAAAACTATTAATGGTAACAGATTCACTAAGGGCAGAAATGAGAGTGGATCTGACAGAACTTAAAAATGCTATCAATGACATACAATCTAATCTAGATGCTCTAACAGTTAGGGTAAATGAGGCAGAAGAACGAATTTGTGATCTTGAAGACAAACATAGAAAGGAAGGAGAAGGAAGAGGCCTGGAATAAACAGCTTAAAATCCATGAAAGCATAATTAAGGAAATAAATGATGCCATGAAATGTTCCAATGTCAGAATTATTTGGATCCCTGAGGGGGTGGAGAGAGAGAGAGAGAGAGGACTAGAAGATATAGTTGGCCAAATCATAGCCAAGAACTTCCCTAATCCGGGAAGTGAAACAAGCATCTGTGTCCTAGAGGCAGAGAGGACCCCTCCCAAGATCAAGGATACCAGATCAGTGCCCAGCATGTAATAGTAAAACTCACAAATCTTAGAACCAAAGAAACCATTTCAAGGGAAATTAGGAGGAAGAAATTCCTTACATACGGAGGCAAGAACATCAGAATAACATCAGGCCTGTTCACAGAGCCCTGGAAAGTCAGAAAGGGATGGCAAGACATATTCAGGGTACTAAATGAGAAGAATATGCAGTCAAGAATTCTTTTTTCGGCAAGGCTGTCATTCAGAATGGATGGAAGGAGCTTCCAGGACTGGCAGAGACTGAAAGAATATGTGACCACCAAGTCAACCCTGAAAGAAATATTAAGGGGGGGTTCTATAAAAGGAGAAAGACCCCAAGAGTGATATAGAACAGAAATATACAGAGACAATCTATAGAAACAAGGACTTCACAGGCAACATGATGACAATAAAATCATATCTTTCAATAATAACTCTCAATGTGAATGGCCTAAATGCTCCCATGAGACAGCACAGGGTTGCAGATTGGATAAAAAGACAGCACTCATTCATATGCTGTCTACAAGAGACTAATTTTGAACCTAAAGATACATCCAGACTGAAAGTGAAGGAATAGATAACTATCTTTCATGCCAACGGACCTCAAAAGAAAGCTGGGGTAGCAATTCTCATATCAGACAAATTAGATTTTAAGCTAAAGACTACAGTTAGGGATACAGAAGGACGCTATATCATTCTTAAAGGGTCTATCCAACAAGAAGATCTAACAGTTGTAAATATCTATGCCCCCAACATGGGAGCAGCCAACTATATAAGCCAACTGTTTTCCAATTTCAAAAGTTAATAAACATCTGCAATAATCAAAACACTGTGGTACTGGTGCACAGTTAGATATATTGATTAATGGAAGCAGGAGAGTATACTGAAATAATCTCAAATTTTTTCTTAATTGATTTCCAATCCTTATTGGAAATAAGACAATTGCTAAGACAATTCAATAGGGAGAGAAAAATCATTTAAATTAAGGTGCTGAGATAACTGGATATCTACATGTAATAGAATGAAGTTGAGCCTCTACCTCACATTGTATACAAAAAGTAACTTCATAATAAGATCGTAAACCTAAATGTAAGAGGTATAAATCTCTGAGAATTAAGTATAGGGATAAATCATCAAGACTATTGATTAATTAGTAATTTCTTAGTTTTGACACCCAAAACTGTAGCGAATTAAGAAAAATCACATAATTGTATTACATCAAAATTTAATGTCATACTAAACATGACACCATTGAGAAAGTGAAAACATACCTCACAGAATGGGAGGAATGTTTTAAAGTTATATATTGGATAAAAAAGAGAAATACAGAATATATAAAGAACTTTTACAACTTAAAAATTTTAGAAAGCTAATAATCCAATTTAAAAATGGACAGTGGATTTGAATAATATTTACTTATGTAACATAAATGTACAATAAGCAATTAAAAGATGTTCAATATTTATAACCATTAGAGAAATGTGAATCAAAACCACAGATAACCCAGAAAAACCAACATAATGTTGAAGAGTGAAAAACAAAGCTGACAGCATCCAACCTCAAGACTTACTATGAAGCTACAGTAAGCAAGACAGCATGGCATTAGTAAGAGAATCAACAAACAGATCAATGGAATAGAATAGAGAGCTCAAAACAGACCCAAATAAATATAGCCAACTGACTTGCAACAAAGAAGCAGTGGAGCAAAAAAAGTCATGTCCACAAATGATGCTGCAACAACTGAACATCCACAAGCCCAAAAAAAAAAAAAAAAATTAAATTAAAAAAAATTAAAAAAAAAATTTCAACACAGGAATTATCTCTTCACAAAATGTAATTCAATATGGGTCACAATCTAAATGTAAAATGTAATAAATCTTGGAACAATGAAAAAATAAAATAAAAGTAATTGGGGGAAAAATGCAAAACTAAAAAATTTCTAGAAGACAACATAGCAGAAAACCTAGATTGCCATAGATATACTAATGACTTTTCAGATACAACACTAAAACTTCATTAAAATTAAAAGTTTCTGCCCTGTACAAGACACTGCCAAGAGAATGAAAATGCAAGCCACAGACAGGTATAAAATATTTGCAAAGACCTATCTGATAAAGAGTGTTACTAAATTATGCAAAGAACTCTTAAATCTCAATAGTAAGAAAACAAATAACCCAATTAAAAATTAGCCAAAACGTTAACAGACATCTCACCAGACAAAATACACAAATGGCAAATAATCATAAGAAAAGATGTTCATCATATGTCATCAGGGAAATGAAATTTAAAACAATGAGATACTAGTATTTACCTACCAAAATAACCAAAACCCAGAAATGGACAACATTAAATGCTGGAGAGCATGTGGAGCAACAGGAAATCTCATTCTTACTGAGGGGAATGCAAAATGCTGCAGTCACTTTAGAAAACAGTTTGGTAGGGTGCCTGGGTGGCTCAGTGGGTTGAGCCTCTGCCTTCAGCTCAGGTCACAGTCTCAGGGTCCTGGGATCGAGCTCCGCATCAGGCTCTCTGCTCAGCGGGGAGCCTGCTTCCCCCTCTCTCTCTGCCTGCCTCTCTGCCTGCTTGTGATCTCTCTCTCTCTGTCAAATAAATAAATAAATTCTTAAAAAAAAAAAACACAGAAAACAGTTTGGTGATTTCTTACAAAACTAAACATTTCTTACCAGATGATCTAGCAATCACATTCTGTGGTATTTGCCTAAATGAACTAAAAATTTATGTCTACATAAAAACCTGCACATGAACATTTATAACAGCTTTACTATAACTGCCAAAACTTGAAAGCAATCAAGATGTCCTTCAGTAGGTGAATGGATAATAACAGTGGTACACCCAGACAATGGGATCTTGGTCAGTGCTAAAAACAAATGAATTATCAAGCCATGAAATACACAAAGGAAACTTAAAAGTATATTACTAAGTGAAAGAAGGCAATCTGAGAAGGTGGCATACAGTGTGAGTCCAACAATATGATGTTTGAAAACAGGCAAAATCATGGAGGTAGTGGTTGCCATGGGTTAAAGTGGAGGGAAAATGAATTTTGTTTTGATTAAAATACACTAAACTTAGTTTGTGGTGATGATTGAACAACTCTGTGGATATATAAAACCATTCAATTAATATATTTAAAATGAATGCATTTTGTGGCATATCAATTATATCTTAACAAAGATTATATATATGTATCCTATGTTTTTATATATAAGTGTACATATATAAGTGTGTATATATATATAAGTATATATATATGTGGATATACATATTCCTACACTTATATATATAAGTATATATACATATATATGTGTGTATATATATAAAGTCTATCTTTATATAGATATGTATCTATATCTTTAAACGAGGACTATTTATTTTAAGTGAAGACTGGAAAAATAGCATCTGAAAGTGATGAAGAAATTAAAAATAATTTAATTTAAACAAATCAGTGGTTTTTGAGGGGCTGTAGAAAATAGAAGATCTACTAAATGTTAGAGACTAAGAAAATATCACTCTGACTTTAAAAGAAAAAAAGGATTAATAAAAAATTATTCATGTATTTTTATTTTGATCAAGACTAGATAAATTTTGAGAATGATACTAAGGAGAAAATTATGAACTCAGGTAAAAAATGCTGAACAATGTGGTTAAGAAGCATATAGGTACAGATGTATTCTGAATATGTGATTCTGGGGCTCAGGAAAAGGATCAAATTGGAATCATCCTCATGTGGATGATATTTGCTCCTGTAGCAGTACCAGAGTTCACCCAGAGAAATGAGTATGAAATAGAAGAGGGCTGCGGAGAGAATTTTTTAAAAACATCTACTTTTAAGGCTACATGCACAGAAAAGAGGAAGCCACAGTTCGGAGCGAATAAGTCACAGGAATAAAATATACAGCATAGAGTCAAAGATATTGTAATAATGTTATATGGTAACAGATGTTAGCTACACAGCGGATGAAAAGAGCATAACACATAGAGTTGTTGAATCACAATGTTGTACACCTGAAACCAATGCAACATTGTGCGTGAACTATAAACATAAATAGATAGATAAATTGTTTTCCAAAAAAGGGAAGGAAAGAAGGAAGGAAGGAAGGAAGAAGAAATGAAAGAAAAGAAAGAAGGAAAGAAAGAAAGAAAGAAAGAAAGAAAGAAAGAAAGAAAGAAAGAAAGAAAGGAAGGAAGGAAGGAAGGAAGGAAGGAAGGAAGGAAGGAAGGAAGGAAGGAAGGAAGGAAGGAAGGAAGAAGAAAGAGAAAGAAAAGGAAGCCACAAAGGCATCTGAGTACAGTAGAGAGGTAAGGAGAAATAACTTTACAGAGTTTCACAGATACCCAAGAAAAAAGAGTATTCCAGCAAGGTCAGTGGTCAAAGTGGAACATGCCACAGAGACTGAATTATCTAAGAATTAAATATTGTTACGAAGACAAATGAGTTGTTTTTTTGTTTTTCATTTTTTAACCTGGGTAACAGTAAATTAAATGAGACTGTGAGGAAAGAAGTTTGTCCTGAGAAATTGAGGGCATGAGGTATGTATATCAGTACATATTTATTTATTTATTTATTTATTTTAATTTTTTTGTCTATCAGTACCTTTTACATGTAGTCTGCAGTACCCCTGAACCCTGTCCATGGATTCAAACAATTTTCACAGTAATGAAAAGTTGTGATTTGCCTTTTTCATACTTATTCTCCCACAAGTGCACAGCAGAGTTTTCCAAGGCTACATGGAACATGTTGATGTCATTGTTTTGATGACTAGTAGAATATATGATTGAGTATTCTTGCTGTTTCCAAAATTTTCTAAGGTAGTTTAATAAAATACATGAATATTTTGAAGATATGCACAACTCAGGAGACCAATATTTTACCAATGACCGGCATATATTTCAAAATCGTGCATTGGTAAAAGACCCATTTATAATCCAAGATATACCAAAACATTGAAATGAAACAGTGTAAAATATACTTTGATATGAATTTAGTCTGCATTGCAACTAAATTTTAAGGAACTACTACTTGTCCAGTTTTGATTTAGTATCAAGAAAATCCACAATTATCTAAATTGATTATTAAAATACTCCTCCTTTCTTCAAGTGTATATTAGTATAAGGCCATATTTTCATCAAATACTTTAACCAGAACAGCATACTGCAAAAGACTGAATGCAGAAGATATCAGAATCTAATTCTTTACTGTTAAGCCTGACATTAAAGAGATTTGCAGAAATAAAAAATAATGCCTCTTCCCACTGATCTTTTGGAGGATTAGCTATAGTTTATTTAATTTTAATTTTTATTTTTTAAAGATTTTATCTATTTATTTGACAGAGAGAGAGATCACGAGTAGGCAGAGAGGCAGGCAGAGAGAGAGGGGGAAGCAGGCTCCCTGCTGAGCAGAGAGCCCGATGCGGGGCTCGATCCCAGGATCCTGAGATCATGACCTGAGCTGAAGGCAGAGGCTTAACCCACTGAGCCACCCAGGTGCCCCAGCCATAATTTATTTTAAAAAGTATTTTATTTATGTTAACATGAAAATTATTTATTATTCTCCTTAAATGATTATTTAATTAAAAAAATTCTGTTTAATTTCTAATGCAGTAAATATAAATATCTTTTTTTTTTATTAAGAAAAAATTTCAGGGGGATTATTAATAATAACTTTAATGTGTGTAAAGGAGTTCTGAGACCAAAGAGTTTAAGAACCATTGATTTAGACCATGCTTTCTAAGAGTTTGGCAATAAAAATAGGAGAGAAAAATCATAGCAATAACTAGTATGCATTATAGGCTTAAAGGAAGATTTATTTTTGTTGTTAAAGTTGTAACAGATTTAATTATGCTTGAATGCTGATGAGAAAGGGCAGACAGAGAAAGAGTAGCTGAAACTGTAATAAAAAAGATGGAGCAAAAAGAGGTGACAGTTGAATTTTCTCTAAAATTTTGTTACTCATACCTTGGAAATATTGCAGGTTCAGTTCCAGACTACTAGAATAAAGTGAATATTGTAGTAAAGTGAGTCAAATGAATGTTTTAGTTTCCACAGGGCATAGAAAGTTTATGTTTGCTCTACATGGTGATCACAGATAACAGATCACAATGGTAATAACAATGAAAAAGTTTGAAATATTGTGAAAATTACAAAAATGTGACACCGAGACACAGAGTGGGCAAATGCTGTTGGAGAAGGATCATCAACGGATTTGTTTCACACAAGATTGCCACAAACCTTTAATTTGTTAAAAAAAAAATGTATATCTATGAAGTGAAGCAAAGGGTAATAAAACAAGATATGCGTGTACTCTGAGCACAACTAGGATCTGTAACCACATCTTCTGCTTCAAATACCATTCCAAATGAAGGGAACAAGAACTTCTTATAGAAGTGGTCCATCCAGGACCAGGTCATGGAAATATAAGAACCTGGGACATTTTGCGGTGCCAGAAAAATAGGGTAGTGTTCACAAAATGATGGGGCCTTTTCCAAGGACATAGAACAATTTGGTCATCAACAACAAAATAATGGTAGCATTAGATTATATCCCAAAGCTTAAATAAATATTCAATTAGTCTATACTGAACTAAAGATTGATTGAAGACAAAAGAGAAAGAGGGAGAGAAAGAAAGAAGAAAGAAAGAAAGAAAGAAAGAAAGAAAGAAAGAAAGAAAGAAAGAAAGAAAGAAAGAAAGAAAGAAAGAGAAAGAAAGAAAAGAAAGAAAGAAAGAAAGAAAGAAAGAAAGAAAGAAAGAAAGAAAGAAAGAAAGAAAGAGAGAAGGAGGAAAAGGAAGAAAGGAAGAGAGGAAGAAAGAAAAGAAAAGAAAGAAAGAAAAGAAAAGAAAAGAAAAGAAAAGAAAAGAAAAGAAAAGAAAAGAAAAGAAAAGAAGAAAGGAAAAGAAAAGAAAAGAAAGGGAAGGGACATTTCTTTTTTCAGAAGAATTCTGATAAATATGGAAGGCATGAGGGAAATAAAGATCACCATCTTGATGAGAAATAAGATATTTACAGAGTTTCAGGGTATTTTCCCCACAAAACTTACTAATTACGAAGGGAAAATAGTTATTTTATACTTGAGAAACCCACCTTAGCAGACACCACCTTATCCTAGTAACCATGGGTAACCCTCATAGATGTGCTGATAATGTACCTCATCTTTTTTGAAGTATTCTTCTTAATACTTCTTGTTAGAATACTTCTTAATACTTATTCTACTTACTACTTCTTACTGTTGCTGGCCCTGAGTTGCAAGGCCATGTGCAAGGACCAGAAAAGGTCCTCTTGGTACTGAGGATGACCCCTGGCGAACAGCCAGCAAACAGGGACCTCTGTCTTACAATCCACAAGGAACTGGATTTTGGCAATAACCTGAATGAAATCGATGTGCATTCTTCCCAGAGCCTCTCAGTAAGAGGTGAGTCACACTAACGCCTTGATTTCTTCCTTGTGAAACCTAGAGCAGAAGAATCAGTGGAGACAATTAATCTGCAGAAGAGTGAGATAACAAATTTGTATTGTTTGAAGGTGTTAAGTTTGTTGTAATTTCTAACAGCAACAATAGAAAATTAATACAGACAGGTGAAGACTGAGGACATGTCCCATAATGGAGGACACTAAGAAGACAAGAAAACTGTAGGCAATGTGGGACTCTGGAACAGAAAAGAAAATTGGTAGAAAGAATGATGAAATCCAAATAAAGTCTGTAGTTTAGTTGATAGTGTTATATCAATGCTAAGTTCTTGGTTTGTTTGTGTGAAAGGTAAAAGGATTGCTCTGTACTGTTTTTCAAGATTCCTGTAGGTCTAAAATCATTTAAAAACTAAAACTGAAAACATTCCTGACCACTGAACTGCTTTCTACCTGTGAGTTCCTTACATTTTCCTCTTTTACATCTCATGATAACCATTGAAATTCTCATGCAGTTTTTCCTCTTAGTAAAATAGTATGATTGTTTTCACTGAAAACAGGAATGGTGATTTGAAGGCTCCTCTCTTAGTACCTTCTTCCTCTTCAGCACAGCCTGGCTAACAACGTAGGTTTCCACACAAATGGCTTTTATTTTCATGTAAAACAAAGATTGTCATTAGTGCAACAGGTTTAAAATATCTACACCTCTTTAAAGGGAGTTATAGATAATAGATCTATTACTATGTTGGTAATAAGATCTATGTGGGTATTATTGTTTATGGCAAACTAAAGAAAACATTAAACAATTTTAAATAGTTAAGATTGTGATCTTTTTTTGCAAGGCTTTCTTTTTTTAAAGATTTTATTTATTTATTTTGAGAGAGAGAGAGAGGGGGAGAGAGTGAACATGAACGGGGCAGGGAGGGAGTAGCAGCAGAGGGAGAGTGAGAAGCAAACTCCCTGCCAAACAGGGAACCCAATGCTTGGCTTGATTCCAGGACCCTAAGTTCATGATCTGAGCTGGAGGCAGATGCTTAACTGAATGAGCCACCCAGGTGTCCCTTGCAAGGCTTTCAATATCAAAGATTTTTAGTATAGATTTGCTAAGATTTCTTTAATCAGTTAATATTTATTCAATATTTAAAATTTATTTAGTATTATTTATTCAGTGCCTAATATTTATCTCAAATTCCAAAAGGAATCAATTTAAGGAATGCTACGATACAAATTAATTGATTATTTAGGATGAGGTTTCAATAAACAAATAAAAGGTTCATGTTATACAGTAAATTTTTGAAGTTTTAATGTTTTTTCTGTCCATATTGGAAGTTGTAATTCAAATGTTTACCTACTTCATTTAAGAAGTTATATCCTGCATATCCCTGCAAGTCCCAAGTCTGGGGTCAGATGACAGTGCAGAGCACTGAGACTCAACTAGGGGACCTAAAGTTTTAGGGCACAGAAGCAACATTACATACAGGTACATTCTTCCCAGCAGCACAGAATTGTTGAGATTGAGGATCCAAAATTAATAAGAATATGGTCCCTTCTTTTAAACGTTTTATAGTCCAGTGAGGAGACATGCAATTTGAGAGTTGATTACATTACAAAGTGGTAAGTATCATGATAATGATTAAGATAAACTATTGGGACTACATCAAAATAAAAGCTTCTCCACAGTAAAGGAAACGATCAAGATAACTAAAAGGCAACCTACTAAATAGGAGAAGATATTTGCAAATGCCATATCTGATAAAGGGTTAGTATCCAAATTACATAAAGAACTGGTACAACTCAACACCTAATCCAATTAGAAATGGGCAGAAGGAATGAACAGGATTTCTCCAAAGAGGACATCCAGATCGTTAACAGACACATGAAAAGATGCTCAGCATCACTCATCATCAGATCAAATAAAAAAAACAGTGAGATATCACTTCATACCTGTTAGAATGGCTAAAATAAAAAACACAAGAAACAACACACTTTGGGGAGAATATGGAAAAAAAAGAACCCTCGTGCACTGCTGTTGGGAATGAAAACTGATACAACCACTGTAGAAAAGAGTATGGAGTTTACTCAGAAAGTTAAAAATAGAATTGCCCTGTGATCCAGCAGTTGCACTACTGGGCATTTATCCAAAACATATAAAATATCAATTCAAAGAGATAAACGCACCCCTACATTTATAGGAGCATTATTTACAATAACAAAATTATGGAAGTAAGCCAAATGTCCATTTATATATGAATGGATAAAGTGGTACCTAATATTCCATTGTGGTATAGATACACAATGTAATATTACTTAGCCATAAAAAAGAAGAAATCTTTCATTTGCAATGGCATGGATGGAGTTAGAGAGTCTAATGCTAAACAAAATTAAGTCAGAGAAAGGCAAATACCATATGATTTCACTCATATGTGGAATTTAAGAAACAGAACAAATGAGCAAAGGAATAAACAAAGAGAGAGAGAGAAGTAAAGGAACAGCTCTTAACTATAGAGAAGAAACTAATGGTTACCAGAGGGGAGGTGGGTGGGGGGTGGGCGAAATAGGTGATGGAAATAAAGGAATGTACTTGTGCTGATGAGCACCAAGTGATGTCTAGAATTGTTGAATTACTATATTGTACACCTGAAACTAACAGAACACTCTATGTTAACTATACTGGAATTAAAGTAAAATAAATAAAAAATTAAAAAAGATAAATGGCAGCACAGAGGAGAAAGGGGGGAATGCAGAAATTAGCAGAAATCTGTCTTAAAGGATGGATGTAGGTCATCACATAGAAAAGGAGAGTATGCTTCTCCCAAGCATTCCTGAATAGGTAATATGTGGAGCTGAGAAAGAACCCCCATCTGCTTCCCAAGAATCTTTTAAGTGCAAGGCAATGGTCCATTCCCATGCTTAGAACAGAAAGTGTGAGAACAGTCTCACCTGTGGCCAGGTATATCACTGGACTCACCAGGACCCAAATAACTTGGGGTTGAGATTGTCTACAATTGATGCATGCATAGACTTAAATAAATTAGTGAAATTATGTAAAGGACAAAGGAGATAATGAGGAAATCTCAAAGTGAAAAAGACTATTTCACATGAAGATCCAGGTAAAGATCGATGGATTCATGTATTGTGGAACTAGTCCTATACCTTTATCCTATGCCTCCTGGGAAGACAGAGGACCTGTGAAATTTGCAAGCCAATAAGCTGTGCCCCCAAAAGTAAAAGCAGATATCTATTACTGTATTTCTGTTGTGTTGGTTGTTATTTCTCTCTCATTTGTGATTTTATTTGAGTCCTTTCTTTTCTTTTTTTCTTCTTGTTAAGTCTGGCTAGTAGTTTTTCTTTCTTTTTTTTTTTTTTCAATCAGCTCCTGGTTTCATTGATTTGTTCTATTGTTTTGCTGTTGTTATTGTTGCTTCTATACTATTTATTTCTTCTCTAATCTCTATCATTTCCTTCTTTCTGCTGGTTTTAGATTTTGTTTGTTGTTATTTTTATAGCTCCTGTAGGTGTAAGATTAGGTTGTTTATTATCTTGCTTCTTAAGGTAGGCCTGGATGGCTATAAACCTCCTTCTTAGAACTGCTTTTGCTGCATCCCAAAAGTTTTAGGCCACTGTGTTTTCATTTTCATTTGTTACCATGTACTTTTTAAATCACTTCTTTTATTTCCTGGTTGACCCCTTCAGTAGCATGTTATTTAACATCCATGTATTTGTGGTCCTTCCAGTTTTTTTTTTTTTTCCTTGTGGATGACTTCTAGTTTTATACATTGCTGTCACAAAAGATGCATGATATAAATTTGATCTTCTTGAATTCGATGAGACTTGTTTTGTGAGCTGTTATGTGATCTATTCTTGAGAAAGTTCTGTGAGCACTTGAAAAATTGTGAATCCTGTTGTCTTAGGATGGAATGTTCTGAATATATCTTTTAAATCCATCTATTCCACTGTGCCATTCAAAGTCACTTTTTCCTTGTTGATTTTCTGTTTAGATGATCTGTCCACTGGGATAGTAAAGTGTTAAAGTCCCCTATTGCTTTTGTATTATTATCAATTGATCCCTTTATGTTTGTTATTCTTTTATGCATTTACGTGTTCCTATGTTGGGTGCATAAATATTTAAGTGTTACATCTTCTTGTTGGATTGTACCCTTTATTATTATACAGTGTCTTTGTCTCTTGTTACAGTCTGTTTTAAAGTCTATTTTGTCTAATATAAGTATTGCTACTCCAGATTCCTTTTGACATCCATTTGCAAGATAGATGTTTCTCCATCCTCTCATTTTCAAACTGCAGGTATGTTTAGGTCTAAAATGAGTCACTCGTAGGCAGCATGTAGATGGGTGTTCTTTTTTTTTAATTTAGTCTGCCGCCCTATGTCTTTTTATTGGAGCATTTAGTCCATTTACATTTAAATTAATTATTGATAGATAAATATTTATTGTCATTTTATTACTTGTTTTGTGGGTGTTTCTGAAGATTTTTCTCTGATACTTTATCTTTCTTTCATGATTTGCTTATTTTCTGTAGTAATATATTGAGATTCCTTTCTCTTTATTCTTTGCATATTTATTACTGGTTTTGATAAATGGTTACCACCATTATGCTTGTATATAACCTCTTCTGCATTTGGTAATCTATATCAAGTCAATGGTCATTTGTGTTTGAACCCATTCTTCTCTCCTCCCCACATTTTAAGTAAATGCTATTATATTTTATATCCCTTTTTGTGGGTTCCTTGACTGATTTTTTACAGAATATTCATTTTTACTGCTTTTCTGTTTCCTACCTTTATATTGTTACTTTGGTATCTCCTTTTCACTCAAAGAGTCCCCTTTAATATTTATTGCAAGTCTGAGTTAGTAGTCATGAACCCCTTTAGTTTTTCTTTGTTTGGGAAACTCTATGTATCTTTCTATTCTGAATGACAGCCTTGCTGAATAAGGTATGCTTGGCTGCAGATTTTTCCTAGTTAGCACTTTGAATATATCATGCCACTTGCAAAGTTTCTGTTGAACAATCTCTTGCTAGCCTCATGGGTTTCCCTTTGTAAATTACTGACTTCTTTTGTCTTGCTGCTTTGGAATTTTTTTTCTTTATCACTATATTTTGCCAGTTTAATTACAATATGTCCTGGTGTAGGTCTGCTTTTGTGGATTTTGATGCAAGTTCTCTGTGCCTCCTGGATCTGAATATCTGTTTCATTGCTTAGATTAGGGAAATTTTCAGCTATTATTTCTTCAAATAAATTTTCTGCCCCTGTTTTTCCTCTTCTTCTAGCACTTGTATAGTACAAATATTATTACATTTGATGGAGTCACTGAGTTTCCTAATTCTGTTCTTGTTTTGGATAATTATTTTTTCTGTCTTTTGTTCAGCTTGATTATTTTCCATTACTCTATCTTCAAGGTCACTAATTTGTTCCTCTGCTTCTTGCCTCCTGCTATTCATTCCATCAACTGTTCTACTTATTTCATTTATTGAGAAGCTTAGCTCTGCTATGTTATTCTTTATCTCTCTGGAAGACTCATGTCTTTCACTCTTTTTTTTTTTCATATCCAGTGAGTATCTTTATGATCACTGCTTCAAATTCTCTATCAGGCATGTTATTTGTATCTGTTTCCTTAGATCTCTGGCCATAGTGTTGTTTTGTTCTTTCATTTGGGATAAATTTCTCTATCTTCTCATTTTGTCTACCTCTCTGTGTCTATTTATGTGTGTTAAGAAAGTCACCTGGTCTTCTACTCTTGAAAGTAGTGACTTTATGAAGAGGTCCTGGAGTGCCCTGGAGTGCAGTGTTCCCCATTAACCAGAACCCGGTGCTTTAGGAGAGTATCTTAATGTGTGTTGCTTATGCCCCGCTATTGTGTCTGAGTCACTTTTCCTCTCAGTGCAGTTGTCTGCACTGACTCTGCCTGCTGTAGGCTATGCTTGCTCTCTTTGGTGTTAGTGGAACCCAGGCAGGCCAACTCTGAGGGGGGCATGTCTTCCAGGGAACTTGGGGACAGAGCAATAGTGTTAGTAAAATTTGTGTTCGGTCACTTGTCTTTCAGATCCCAGGATGCCAGATCCCCATGGCTGGCAGCTAGGTACTGTGTGTGCTGGGGATGAAAGTCTGGGTGTGATGCATGCCTTGGTGGGGGATGCATGGTGGGCATGGAGCAGCTGGGCACCTGGGTGCATAGCTTGCAACAGAGCCTGGGGTACATAGCTAATCATGGCATGCAATGGTGGCTGAGGGTGCACGTGTGGCTTTAACAAAATTTGCCCTGAGTCCAAAGCCAAAACTAGTAGGCTTGGAGCTGGCAAGTTCTCAGGAAAACTCAAGGGCAGGGCACACTGCCAACATGTTATGTAGCAAGTGTCTGTGAAGCACTACCACCCACAGGTGGCTCTGTGTTTATGCTGGCAGTTGGAGGAAGAAAATGGCATCTGTCAGCTCCCTCATTTTTGGAGAAGTCCCTCAACATACTCCAAAATCAGTATGAACAGATATTTCTCCTGTTTGTGCTGACTGCATTTTTATGTTGTCTGTCAGCACAGGCTGCTGTCTCTTTAAGGGCAGTAACTCAGATATGACTTACCCTCAAGTTTCACCCAGTGCTGAGTCAGCTGACTTTTAAAGCTCCAAGTCCCACTGGTTTCGCAAACTCACAGAATTCATCTCCCCTGGTTTTTAAAACCAAATATTAGGAGGATTAGTTTTCCCCATGTGAGCTTCATGGTATGAGAGCCCACTTCTCTGGCCTTTGCACATGCACAGCTACTTCCTTCCTATAGGCAGTTTCCCTCCCCCTTTCTGACCTTCCTATCCTTTCAGATGCAGCTTCTTCTCTATACTTAGTTCTCTATACTTCACATCACTCTCTGGTTTATTGACTTGGATGTGGATGATAGCTAGTTGTAAATATTGGATGGGGAGAGCTCAAGGTCCTCTTACTCTGCCATCTTCCCCTGAAAAAAAAACAGCCAAATTTTAAAAGCAGAGATATCAGAAAATGAAAAAAAAAAAAAACTTACATTGGAAAGAATAAATTAGAATAGAAACATAGGATGTCAGGAACAAAGTTTATTTTTGTTTGGTGTGTTCATCCATTCATTTCATCCAGCAACTAACTTTTAAGACAAATGGGAAGACATGACACTAGAAAAATATTAAAACTGGATTTTGTAGCTGGACATGGATGATCTAAGAGTAAACCAATAAGAAATAACATTCTGGAAGGCCTTAAGTATATATTTTTATCTCATGTCTATTTACCCTGATTTACATTTAATTATCTCATCCAAGTCTCATAACTTACTCATCTGTTTCTTCAATATGTCTTCTACTCATCTTCTAGGACATCTAAATCCTGTATATAAAAGCTACATGCCTACATGCAGCAGGCGTCTCTACTACTCCTATTCCCTTTGGGTGACTGTCCTGCTCCAGTCTAAATGGTAAGCAGTCTGTCACATTCAGTGCATCCTATGTTTCATGTCCTCTTGCCCTTCTATCACAGGGCTGTACATATGGCCCATCCTGGTCAATCATCATACCCAAATTCCTCCTGCCACACTAAAGTGACCAGTACGCCAGTAGCACAGATTGATTGGAATCTTTTTCTGAATTGTATTAATAACATTCAAAGAAAAAGTACCTTTTTTCCAATAAAGTTATTTTTTGTTTGAATGCAGGTCTTCAATATTCAATTTCCCCACAAAATAGGAATATTAAGTTACTGACAGAATAGAGCCAAGAGGGAATCAATGTATTTCTCTCTCAACACATATGCACACTAACATACATGTACACACACAAATGTACCTTAATGATTTTTGAGATTTTGAAATATGTTTGACTGAATTCAAGGCCACCACTGAAATATTCCAGTTTTGTGAAGATTGATCATACAGACCCTTTTTGACAGTTATTTTAGGTTTTGGTATTTTCAAGTATTTTGGTATTTTCAAGCATCCAAAAGAGTTCTAAGTTATATAATGAAGAATCTTTTCATTTCACATGTGTTTCTTATCATTTGAAAATATTAATCATTATCTGTACTGTGAAACAGAAATAGTTTTGCTTTTATTTGCTATTGTTTCTGCCTATTTGTCTTTATAAGTGAACTATGATATCTAAATAAGCTTCTTCACCAAAGGGATTTGACTGTCCATTAAGAAATAATAATAAAACGTTAAAAAGATAAAAAGACATAAATAAATCAAAATGGAAAAAAAATAGATGTTGAGAACTGAGATGAGGTCTGGGGTAAGACTAGTATAGAGAAAAGCATATACACAAAAAGCTGCATCACTGGAGGCTGAAAATTCAGCTCCAAGCTTGTGAAATTCTGAAACACCAAGGTAAAAAAATAGTGTGATATTATAATTCTAAACTTTACACATGAGTTATTGTCAGTAATATTAGTGAGCTAAGTCACTGTGGAGTTACTTAGGCATACATTTATTTGTCCTATTTTATTTATTACTATTATTATTATTATTATTATTATTGTTATTTAAGATGAAATAAAAGCATCTACTTTGATTTCAACCAATGGAATCAGGCATATAAATTATTAAGGAAGAAAGTGTTTCTGTTTTTGAAAAGGGAGTTCTATCAAGAGATATAACAGAAAACTAAAGTATTGTGATTTAAACTTGTCAAGGCAAGAAAAGTTTTATTTAAAAATATCAAATACAACTGCTTTACCCTTGAAACAACTGATTGAAGCAACAAATGCTAAGTTTTTTGTTTCTGTGTCATTCATTGATTTCTAAGTATAATTAGCACTCTCCCTGACAAGCAGAAACAGTTTAAGAGAAAAGATGAAGGTCAGGCATAAAGATAGCAGTAATCAGATCAGGTAAAATAATATATAACAAAAAAGGGAAAATGTTTTTTAATCAAAACAGGATTATAAGTCAATCTATTAAAAATATCTCAAACATCTTTTAAAACATGTTTTTCTTTCTAATGATAGTAATAGCAGGAGCGATAGTTGGCAGTTAGTGGATCTTTGCCATGTTTTATAAGCTTTATCTGAATAACAAGGCCATGAGATGAATCTTCTAAGATTCCTGATGAGTAATTCATGATTAATAAGGAAACAGAGAGAGAGAAGCATTGGAAACTTTGGGAAGTCGTACACCTAATAAAAAACAGAACAGTCAATAGAACCCAGATCTGTCAGATTTGGGAGTCCCCACCCATCTCCACTTCTCAAACTGACTCCCTGGGTTTGGTTGTCTTATTAACTCTGAAATATAGAATAATTTTAATAAGAACAAGAATTTGACCATTTTATCATTATAATTAAGTTTTATATATTGCTTAAGAGAAGTGAAGAGGTCAGATTTTAAAATCACACTCAGTATTAGATATTTTCACACAACTCTAAAGTTATAACATTATCTACTGGACAGTGATATCAGGTGATTGCTGCTGATATTCCAAAAACACATTAGGAAGCAAGTCTTACAATCATTGATTTAAATTTAAATTTCTATTATGCTCTTATTATAATTTTAAACAAAAATAAAAGGAAGTGTTTCTGATGTAACCCACTTACATAAAATTACTCATGATTAAATGGAGCCCATTTTAAAAATTATCAATGTAGAGAAAGGGAAACCCTCTTACACTGTTGGTGGGAATGCAAGTTGGTGCAGCCACTTTGGAAAACAGTGTGGAGGTTCCTCAAAAAATTGAAAATAGAGTCACCAATTTACCCCAATTCACCATTCCTATCATTTCCCTAATGTCCTCCATGTTATTTCTTATGTTCCACAAGTAAGTGAAATCATATGATAATTGACTTTCTCTGCTTGATTTATTTCACTCAGCATAATCTC
>CM052900.1:68991800-69019021 GCA_028534135.1 Potos flavus | reverse complement strand
GGGTATTGAGTTTGAAGAGTTCTCTATAGATCTTGGATATCAACCCCTTGTCTGTGGTGTCATTTGTGAATATCTTCTCCCATTCTGGGGGTTGCCTCTTTGTTTTGTTGACTGTTTCCTTTCCCATGCAGAAGCTTTTTATATTGATGAAGTCCCAAAAGTTCATTTTTGCTTTTGTTTCATTTGCCTCTGGAGACATGTCCTGAAAGAAGTTGCTGTGGCTGATGTTGAAGAAGTTACTGCCTATATTCTCCTCTAGGATTTTGATAGATTCCTGCCTCATGCTAAGGTCTTTCATACATTTCGAGTTTATCCTTGTGTGTGGTGTAAGAGAATGGTCGAGTTTCATTCTTCTATACATAGCTGTCCAATTTTCCCAGCACCATTTATTGAAGAGACTGTCTGGATATTTTTTCCTGCTTTGTCAAAGATTATTATTTTTTTCCTACTTTGTCCAAGATTATTATAGAGTTGAGGATCTATTTCTGGGCTCTCTATTCTGTTCCATTGATCTATTTGTCTGTTTTTATGCCAGTACCATGCTGTCTTAGTGATAACAGCTTTGTAATATAACTTGAAATCAGGCAATTTGATGCCCCCAGGTTTGTTTTTCTTTTCAACATTTCCTTGGCAATTTGGGGTCTTTTCTGGTTCCATACAAATTTTAGGATTGTTTGTTCTAGCCCTTTAAAAATGCCGGTGGAATTTTGATCAGGATGGTATTGAAAGTATAGATTGCTCTGGGCAGTGTAGACATTTTAACAATGTTTAATCTTTGATCCATGAGCATGAAATGTTTTTCCATCTTTTTGTGTCTTCTTCAATTTCTTTCATGAGTGTTCTGTAGTTCCTTGAGTACAGATACATTACCTCTTTGGTTAGGTTTATTCCCAGGTATCTTATGGTTCTTGCTGCTATTGTAAATGGGATTGATTCTCTAAATCCCTTTCCATATTTTCATTGTTAGTGTATAAGAAAGCAACTGATTTCTGTGCATTGATTTTGTATCCTGCCACATTACTGAATTGCCGTATGAGTTCTAGTAGTTTGGGGATGGAGTCTTTTGGGTTTTCCCCATAAAGTAACATGTCATCTGTGAAGAGAGAGTTTGACTTCTTTGCCAATTTGCATACATTTTATTTCTTTTTGTTGTCTGATTGCTGTTGCTAAGACTTCTAGTACTATGTTGAACAACAGTGGCAAGAGTGGGCATCCTTGTCATGTTCCTGATCTCAGAGGGAAGGCTGTCAGCTTTTCCTCATTGAGAATCATATTCATTTTGGGTTTCTCACAGGTAGATTTTATGAAGTTGAGGAATGTTCTCTCTATCCCTGTACTTTGAAGAGTTTTAATCAGGAAGAGATGCTATATTTTGTCAACTGCTTTTTCTGCATCAGTTGAGAGGACCATGTGGTTCTTCTCTCTTCTCTTGTTGATTTGTTCTATTACATTGATTGATTCGTGAATGTTGAACCACCCTTGCATCCCAGGGATAAATCCCACCTGGTCATGGTGGATAATCTTTTTTTTTTTTTTTTCCACTTACTTTTATTTGATTTTTTCAGTGTTCCAAGATTCATTTCATTGTTCATGCACCACACCCAGTGCTCCATGCAATACATGCCCTCCTCAATACCCACCACTAGGCTCGCCCAACCCCCCACCTCCCTCCCCTTCAAAACCTTCAATTTGTTGCTCAGAGTCCACAGTTTCTCATGGTTCATCTCCGCCTCTGATTCCCCCAATTCATCCTTCCTTTCCTTCTCACAATGTCCTCCATGTTTTTCTTTATGCTCCACACGTAAGTGAAACGATATGATAATTGACTCTCTGCTTGACTTATTTCACTCAGCATAATCTCTTCCACTCCCGTCCACGTTGATACAAAAGTTGGGTATTTATCCTTTCTGATGGAGGCATAATCTTTTTAATGTGCTGTTGGATCCTATTAGCTAGGATCTTGAGAATCTTAGCATCCATGTTCATCAAGGATATTGGTCTGAAATTCTCCTTTTTGATGGGGTCTTTGCCTGGTTTGGGGATCAAGGTAATGCTGGCTTCATAGAAAGAGTCTGGAAGTTTTCCTTCTGTTTCTATTTTTTGAAACAGCTTCAGGAGAATAGGTATTATTTTTTCTTTGAATGTTTGGTAGAATTCCCCAGGGAATCCGTCAGGTCCTAGACTCTTGTTTTTTGGGAGGTTGTTGATCACCGCTTTAATCTCGTTAGTAGATATTGATCTATTCAGGTTGTCAATTTCTTCCTGTTTCAGTCTTAGAAGTTTATATGTTTCTAGGAATGCTTCCATTTCTTCTAGGTTGCCTAACATATTGGCATATAACTGTTGATAATACTTTTTGATGATTGTTTCTATTTCTTTGGTGTTAGTCATCATCTCTCCCCTTTCATTCATAATTTTATTAATTTGGGTCCTTTCTCTTTTCTTTTGGATTAGTTTGGCACGTTGTTTATTGATCTTATTAATTCTTTCAATGAACCAGCTTCTAGTTTCATTGGTGTGTTCTACTGTATCTCTAGTTTCTAACTCATTTTCTCTGCTCTAATCTTGATTATTTCCCTTCTTGTGTGTCAGGTAGGCTTAATTTGTTGTTGATTTTCCAGTTCTTTAAGGTGTAAAGAGAGTTGGTGTATTCGGGACTTTTTCAATTTTTTTTAGTGAGGCTTGGATGGCTAAGCATTTCCCCCTTAGGACTGCCTTTGCTGTATCCCATAGTCTTTGGAATGATGTGTCTTCATTCTCATGGGTTTCTGTGAATTGTTTAAGTTCTTCTTTGATTTCCTGGTTGATCTAAACATTCTTGATCAGGGTGGTCTTTAGCTTCCAAGAGTTTGAATTTCTTCCAAACTTTTTCTTGTGGTTGAGTTCTAGTTTCCAAGCATTGTGGTCTGAGAATGTGCAAGGATAATCTCAGTCTTGTGGGATCAGTCAAACCCTGATTTGTGACTCAGTATGTGCTCTATTCTGGAGAAAGTTTCACGTGCACTCGAGAAGAAGGAGTATTATGTTGTTTTAGGGTGGAATGTTCTGTATATTCCTACGAGGTCCATCTGGTCCAATGTGTCATTCAAAGCTCTTGTTTCTTTGTTGATTTTCTGCTTAGATGATCTGTCTATTGCTGAGAGTGGCATGTTAAGATCCCTTATAATTAATGTATTCATATTAATATGACTTTTTATTTTGTTTAACAGTTATGTTAACTTATGTTAACAACTTATGTAGTTGGCTTGCTCCCATGTCGGAGGCGTAAATATTTACAATTGTTAGATCTTCTTGGTGGACAGACCCTTTAAGAATGATGTAATGTCCATCTGTATCTCTGACTACAGTCTTTAGCTTAAAATCTAATTTATCTGATATGAGAATCACTACCCCAGCTTTCTTTTGAGGCCCGTTGGCATGAAAGATGGCTCTCCATCCCTTTACTTTCAGTCTGGCTGTATCTTTAGGTTCCAAATGTATCTTTTTAAAACAGCATATGGATGGGTCCTGTTGTTTAATCCAGTCTGCAACCCTATGTAATTTTATGGGAGCATTTAGGCCATTCACAGTGAGAGTGATTATTGAAAGATAAATTTTTATTGACAACATGTTGCTTGTGAAGTCTTTGTTTCTATAGATTGTCTCTGTAAATTTTTGCCCTATGTCACCCTTGGGTTCTTTCTTCTTTTATAGAACACCCCTTAATATTTCTTGTAGTGCCAGCTTAATGGTCACATAATCTTTTAAACCTTGCTGGTCTTGGAAGCTCATTATCTCTCCATCCATTCTAAATGTCAGCCTTGCTGTATGAAGTATTCTTGGCTGCATGTTCTTCTCATTTAGTGCCCTGGATATGTCTTGCCAGCCCTTTCTGGCTTGCCAGGTTTCTGCGGACCGGTCTGACGTTATTCTGATGGTCCTCCCTCCGTATGTAAAGAATCTCTTCCCCCTAGCTGCCTTAAAACCTCCTCTCTGAATTTATGATTTGTGAATTTCACGAGTAAGTGTCTGGAGGTCTTTCTAGACTTGTTTATCTTGGGGGATGTCCTCTCTGCCTTTGGGACATGAACACTTGCTCCATTCCCCAGATTAGGGAAATTTTCATCTAGGATTTGTTCAACTATATCTTCTATTCTCTCTTTCTCCACCTCCTCAGGGATCCCAATAATTCTGACATCGGAATGTTTCATGGCATCATTTATTTCCCTAATTCTGCTTTCATAGCTTCTAAGCTCTTTTTTTCCAGGCCTCCTCCTGTTCCTTCTTTCTATCAGTTTGTCTTCTAGATCACTAATTTGATCTTCTGCCTTGCTTACCCTAGGTGTATTTAGTATTTAGATTAGATTGGATCTCATTGATTGCATTTTTGAGTACTGCCAGATCAGCCCTCATTTTTACCCTTAGAGATTCTATGTTGCCACTAATGGTCTTCTCCAACGTAGCCATTGCCTGGATAATGTTACCCTGAATTCCCTTTCCAACATATTGTTTATGTCCATATCCAATAGTTCTGTGGCAGAGGTCACAGTCTCTGAATTTTTCCTCAGCTGGGTATTCCTCCTCGTAGTCATTTTGGTGAGAGGTGGTTGAGGGGATGTGTAGCTGAATATATCAATGAAGATCCAGGCAAGGTGCACTTTGGAAGGTTTTGGAGCAATCAGAAGTCACCACCAAAAAGAAAGAAAAAAGAAAAAAGGAGAGAGAAAAAGAGAGAGAGAAAGAGAGAAAAAAAGAAAAAGAAAAAAAAAAAAACAGTCAAAATGAGCCCCCAAAGGAAGATTTATAAGGTATAAAAACGAACAAACAAAAATACCAACAAAAGTAAAAGACAAGAAAAAGAAAGAAAGAAAGAAAGACCCAGCCAAAATGAACCCCAAGAATAAGATTTATATAGTACAAAAACAAAAACAAATACACAGAAACACTGACAGAAGTATAAGATGGGAAGGTGGTTATAAACCCTCCATGTGGGAAGGATTATTTCGGTTAATAAGGTTAATAAGGAAGGTTATTTCAGTTCTTACTGAGTGTACCTTGTTATCTTTGTTAAAGGTCTCAACTTTCCAGAGATACAGGGAAATTAAAACTCGTTTATATATAGGGGTAGTATTGAATAGGGAAAAAGGATTACATTGAAGCTTGATCTATTTATTAAAACAAAAGGGGCGCCTGGGTGGCTCAGTGGGTTAAAGCCTCTGCCTTCAGCTCAGGTCATGATCTCAGGGTCCTGGGATCAAGCCCCGCATTGGGCTCTCTGCTCAGCAGGGAGCCTGATTCCCCCTCTCTCTCTCTGCCTGCCTCTCTGCCTACTTGTGATCTCCCTCTGTGTCAAATAAATAAATAAAAAATCTTAAAAAAAAAAGAAAAACAGGTATATGTATAAAAAAAGTTCAAGTTAAAAAGTTATTATGGAATATGTTGTATTAAACATCTAGTTGTAATGGTAAGTAGGTTAAAAAAATAAAAGAACAAGAATCGTGAAAATGAATTAAAAAATAATAATAAAGAAAATTTGTATCTATGAAATATACAGGTTTTGGGGGAATACTGGGGGCTTAATATATTGTTTTCCCCTGATGTTGGGGTTTTACAGTTTTATGGCGACCCTGTGGTTATTGTCCTCATGTTCTTTTGGCTTGTCTTCTGTGAGAGGGGCCTGCCGCATTGTTTTTCAGTCAGTCTTGCTTGGGCTGAGTCACCCTGCCCCCTATCAAGGGACTGGGCTTGGTGGAAACTGGTTTTTCAGGCTTTCTGTTCTCTGGAGGTTTTTGTTCTTCTGTGGTCTTTTGTGGCTTTTCAGAGAGTTTGTGCAAAGCAAACTGTCAGCACCCAGTCCTCTGCTTCAGAGAGAAGCCTCAGTCTGCTGCCCTCTGGATGGTCTAGAACAAACAGACTCCCCCTCTGCAAACTCCTCTGAACACCGCAACCTCCCACAGGTGGCACACACTCCCAGCCACCATCTCAGTGGTCTCCCAAGGCCCCCACTTGTCTCTGCACCCCCGTGACACTAAAACTGTGAGCAATATTGATCCGGGTGAACCTGAACCTGGTGGCTGCCATTGCCGGGACTGCTGTCTGGAAACCATGCCCATGCCAGCTGCATTCAGACCTAGCAGCTGCAACACAGGTTGTGGAATGCTGTGGGTCCAGGAACCTCCGGCTGGAGCCTGAGCCAGGTTCTCTCAGGTGAGGGTGGGGGCACATGCAGCCCAGTGGTGGTGCAAGCAGTGGAAAGCCATGGGCTCAGGGACCACCATCTGGATCCCCCACTGGGCTCTCTCAGACATGGGTGGGCACCGGCTGTGACCACCCTTGGACCATGGGCTTAGATTTGTGCCTATGGCAGCCCAATTCCGGCAATTGCCCCTTAAGACCCTTTTTTCTTTTTGTGTGCTTTTAACCAGACTTCAAGTTAATGTTGATCCCCAAGCACAGGGCACTTTCATATTGGGGTATTACTTTCCCATGGGTTGCTTTTGGTGGCTCCCTCCCCATTCTGTTTATTCTCCAATATCAGTCTGAGCACTTTCACCCCACTTTTCCTCTTCACTGATGTCTTATGCCCCTGTAGAGATCCTAAAGTGTATAATCTTACACCTCAGGCTGATTTCATGGGTGTTCAGAGTGTTCTGGTAGATATTTAACTCAATTCAGGGGACCTGTTGAAACAGGGTCTCCTACTTCTCTGCCATCTTGCCCCTCATCCTGATACAGTGTTTTACATACTCATTTAAACTAATCAATAAAGTATATATTTTTTAAAATATGATGTTCTTTCTGCTATCATATATTTTCTCTCTATGTCTGGGTTTCCGATTCATGCATGAAGATACAAAGGGAATTTTATTCCATGCCTAGAATTTCATCTTTCCATGAATGTTCTCCTTATCTCTTCCCTTCCAATGGTAGGCAGAATTCTAGGATTGTTCCCAAGGTTGCTACCTATGGCATACACTCTCCATAATATTCTGTTCCTTTGAATGTGAGCAGCACTGTGAATATGATGGGTTATCACTCTCATGATTAGGTTACTAATTTGTTGATTTTGTGTTATCAAAAGGAAGATTATCCAAGTGGAGGTGACCTAATTGGGTAGCCCTTACAAGATACTGGGTCTCCCTGAAGTCAGATGCATGAAGTGTGACAGGGTGAGTGGAACGGCCTTTAGGAAGGTCAGTCCTTGAACAATAATGAACAAGACATTGTGACCTTTGCCCTTCAGGCACAAGGAAGTCAGTTCTGCAACAATCTTGGAAGCAGATCCTTCCCTAGTTGAGCCTCTACTAAAAGCATAGTCACCTGAACCTTGATTTCACCTGGCACCTTGATTTCAACCTTGGGCAGAGGACCACTTATAATGTGTAATGTGCCAGATGCCTAGCCCACAGAAACTAAGAAATGATGTGTGTGCTGTTTTAAGGTGCTTTGTTTGGGGTAATTTGTTACAGAATATTAGAAAGTTTTTCATTCTCTGTCTTTAATTACTCATGGTCATCTCATGCTGATAAAAGTGTATTTTTCCTATTAGAAAATAAAGTATCTACAAGCACTCTGTGAGTAATCTACTTCTGCATTCGTTTCTCAGGTAACCAGGGGCTGTTTTGTCTATTATCTCTTGGTAAGCTATTAGCCACCTTTAGCCTATCTAAAAAGCTGATTAATATTCCTTAAGAAAAGTTCTCTTTGGCTGAGTTTTGCTATTTTGCTGGTTTCTGGTGGAATGAATCCCATCAGTTTCAATCATCCAATGTACACTTGAGTTTGGAGATATATATAATTTTATACATCCAACGTTTTCATGCTTGTGATAAAAAATATTTCCGTAGTTGACAATTGTCCTATAGAGGCTTGTGCAGAAATGCTTATCTTTGAATTACCATTACCAGTAGTAGCTGCTAGATTTGGAGAACCTACCCTGTGTCAGATGCAATACTTATTCTTCATAGGAACCCAGTGAAGTGGTTAGGGTATAAGTACCTCATTCCACAATACTCAGCTAGAAAAAAGTTACATGCCCATTGGATCCCAGATGTGGCTAATTCCATCACCTTGTGTCTATTCAGTTCTCTAAATAAGCAGCACAGAGTAAGGGTAATAAAATGAGGGTTATATAATTTACCACCTAAAAGTGGCAAAAGTCCTCTAATGTTTATAGGAATCTAAAGAAGATTTCTTTTCACTACCTTATTTTTCTAAATGACTCAGACTATAAATAATAATTAAAAGAAATATTTAGACTTTGACATTGAATGCTTTTGACATTGAATGTTAGCATCATTAAGTGTGCAGACTAAAAAGTGTTTTATATACACATTAGTCTCAGGCTTTCAAAACATATTTGGTAAAAAGATCAGATAGAAAACAAAAGCTCTGGATTCTCAAAAGTACTACTCATATAAAGTTTCCCCTTTAATATACATATCCTGGCATTCAACTAATATCTAGTTAATACCCACTTTATTCCATGTACTCTTTTAGGTGTTTGGTATGTATTAAAAATCATTATTGAATGCAAACTACGTTCCAAGGCCACAAGATTGCTTGTTTTTCTCTATCTCACACTTTCATATTCTTGTTTTTCAAAAGCTTATTATTGTTTTAGCTATAATTTTTAATAATGAGTTTATATTATTTCCAGAGTTTTGATTTTCTCAGATATATCCACTCATAATTTATCTTCTCTTATTTAAATGTCATTATTTTTAAAAAGTGGCTCCCAACAAAACAGACACAGAATGAGCTTTTTTGATAACCAAAACCATTATTTTCAATATTTAATTTATATTGCCCTCTTAGTTTGAAATTACATGAGAACAAATACCTAGATGCTAATATCCTTGTCATAATTATCTACTATTGCCCATATACAGATTCTTTCAGTGTTTTCTAAGATGAGGCTCGCTTTTGTCCTAAATGAATGTGTTGCTAACCAACTCACATCTAACATCTCTCATCTTTATGTGCATTCTTGAAAATTCTTTGAACCAAAGATAAGTATAATAGAGGCAATGGTGGTCATCTTCGATGAGTTAATTCAAAAGTGTGTTTTTATTAAATTTATATTAATCAATGATATATACACAATAAACATTTATATATATATATATATATATATATATATATATATATATATAAGATCTATGTTATTTCAATCTCAAAGACTATTTTAGGACTAGGTATACTATTTGTTAACTAATTTATTTAAAAATCAGGAAAAAAAGAGGGGCACCTGGGTGGCTCAGTCAGTTAAGCGTCTGCCTTCGGCTCAGGTCATGATCCCAGGGTCCTGGGATCGAGCCCCACATCCGGCTCTCTGCTCAGCAGGGAGCCTGCTTCTCCCTCTCCCTTTACCATTCATTCCGCTTGTGCTCTCTGGCTCTATCTCTCTGTCAAATAAATAAATAAATAAAATCTTAAAAAAATTAAAAAGGACATGAATTTCTAAAAATAAAATAAAATAAAATAAAAATAAAAATCAGGGAAAGATTAAACACCTGACTCTTCACCTGGGAAGATCACTCAACATTTAATGCTCACATAGCATTACACAAATATGTTTATTTGTGTAATATCTGCAATAAAATCTTCTTCTGACATCTATATACCTTAATATTTACTTCACCAGAACATAGTGTTAAAAACAAAAACAGAAAACAAAAGCAAAAATAATAATTTTGAATACTTATCATGTCCCAGGCCCAGGTATGTACTGTCACATATGAAATCAATCTAACTTACCTTAGCATTTACAATAGGATTATAAATTGGGTATTTTTATCAGCATGATTTTATATTTTATTGCCAAACTGGGCAATTGCTCATTTTGTGCCAGGTACACAGAAATTCTAGGATTTGATTAATTGGTGACTGATAGATATGTAAAGATTTGTTTTTTTCCTCTTTATTTAAGAGGTTAGTCAAAAAGTGAGTTATTTTCTTGTTCTGTGTGAGGTTAAGATGTCTTGACATGGAGATGTAGAGGTTGTAGACATTACCATTCTTTAAAGTTAACTTGAACATCTGTCTTGAATTCAGCTTTTTCACTACATTATTGCTGCCCTGAGAGAAATTGCTAAGTCTAGATTTACAAATGTGAGACTAAAACACATGGTAGTTTCCTGGAAATAGTACAGTGAATGTATTTATTGTTTTATATATATATATATATATATATATATATATATATATATATATATATATATAAAGATTTTATTTATTTATTTGAGACAAAGAGAGAGCACAAGCAGGGGTACAGGCAGAGGGAAAAGGAGAGGGACAAGCACACTCCTCACTGAGCTCAGAGCGTGATATGGGGCTCAATCCCAGGACCCTGAGATCATGACCTGAGCCAAAGCCAGATGCTTAACTACCTAAACCACACAAGCATCTCTGTAATATATTTTTGAGTCATTCTTCTGCTAGGTAAGAAGATCCTGTAGCTGCTATACTTATCAAAAATTCAAGAGAAATTGGTGACATGTTATACTCACTCTAATGAGAAATTGATGATGGTGAAAGTGATGGATACACATCATTTACTGGGTGAGTTCTATTTGTTTTATATTTCTACTTATCACTCTCACTCTTAAGTAACTTCTTAAATTCATATATTGACAGCTTTTAATAAAATAAAATAAATAAATAAAATCTCATCTTTATTTTCTACATTTACTCCCTGGAAATTTCATTCTGGGTCATGGCATTAAGTATCATTTACATGCTAGTTCTCTGATTTTTATCTCCAGGCATGACCCCATTCCTGATTTCCAGACTTCTCCGTACAACTTTCCATTAGACATTTCTATTTTGTTGCCTATCTTTACAAAATAGCCACATGTCAGTTAATCGACCTTAAAACTGGATGAATTCAGGTCAAAAAATGAGCACTTGCCTAGCTTGGCTTCAACATATAAATCGTATTTTACAGTAAGCATTTGTTCAGCTTTTGAGAGTGACTTTCTTTGTGATCATTACAAATAATTAGACTAATATATTGTGATTGAGTCATAGAAACTACTATCTCAGACTCAAATTATGCTCTTTTAGATTTGATCAGAACTTACCTATGAGAAAATGAGGTAAAAGAATACAAAGTAAAAACTAGTATTTTTCTTTATATTCTCTAAGTACAAATATTGTTATCCTAATTAGACTTTCTAAAGCCTACCTGTTAAACCACTATCATCCCCAACTTTAGAAAATTAGTTACACAAAATATGGAGCTTTGCTTATCTCTTTAAGCCTAAAGTTTACAAATGGAGTATGGTCAATTGTTCAGAAGCTTGAAGAGAATTTTGTCTTTGTTTGAATCATTGAGTAGATTACTAATTAGATTTGGAAGGACGCAATTCAAATTTTATCAGGAAAAGCAGCACAAACAACAACAACAACAACAAAATACCAAAAGTCTGCTGGTCTTTAGCCCTCATTATTTCATCTACTCAATTTGACTTAACATATCTCTCCCTTGACAAGGTGACAATAATTAGTGCTGGATGAAATTCATCATGTTTAATATCAAGTCTAAGAATGAGAGAAGCGCCACATTTAACATCATATACAAGAAATGTGAAGAACCAGCTACTTGAGCACATTCACAAGTCAAGAGGTTCAAATACCATTTTTTTCTTTTTGGTGAAGAACTGGAAGTTAAAAAGACAAGGCTTTAAAACATTGGCTAGGCAGCTAAATAATCAGGCAACTGACTGGGAAATAGAATGTTCATATCAATTAGGCTCCCATATCTGTAATTGAATGAGCTTGTTAATTGGCTTTTTTAGCCTATGGAGTGTTCCCAGTGCTCAGCAGCATCCTTAGCTTTGTAGCCACTTCAATCTTCATAAGCAATTTTCTGACTCTGGAACTTTCCTGCAAAACACCTCAGGGACCACAGCCCATACCAGTTTCCTATAAAATTATTCTATTTTCACATTCTGGCATATAGGCCCTTCAAAATGCATGTTTTTCCCATTACCTCCATTACAGAAGATACTCACTAGCCACTGTAGAAACTATATGCTACAGAAGGAGAGCTTATTTGTTGAGACTTTCTTGATATCGTTTGCGATCCATCACTAGAAATGTCCTCTTCCTAATTCATATTCGTCAAAATTCTCCACCTTTTGTAGGATGCACTTTACATTCTTTCTCAGTCAAAATTCGCTTAATGGGCCCATTGATGGTGACCACTCCTGAAGATCAAGCCTCCACGTCCCTTCAGGTGGGCACTCTCCTGATGACCTGTGCTTCTTTTCACCCTCTACATGAATAGCTGTGTGGAGCTATATAAAGGGCTTTCTGGGCTGTAGCTGAATGCTGTAGCACCATACTTGATTATGCTGGCATGGCAGCTGGAGCATTAGGAATGATGTTCCTCTAATAGCTACTGGTTATATGTAGTGGTGATACTCAGGAAAAAAATAACTTTGTCCTATCAGACTATGCTTATTGTTACAATTGAATAAACAAAGCCCTTAGCAATCCATATAATCTACTGACACTTCAAAAGTATATAGTATAGGAGAGGGCCCAAGATGGTGGAGGAGTAGGAGACTTTAATTTTGACTGGTCTCAGGAATTCAGCTAGATAGCTATCAAACCATTCTGAACACCTGTGAACTCAAAAGGAGATCAAAGAAAAGGACAGCTGTAACTCTATGACCAGAAAAGCTACCACTTTCTGCAAGGTAGGAGGTGTGGAGAAATGAATCCTAGATGATATATGGGAAGATAGATCATTGGAAGAGGGAAGCCTCCATCAGCTGGCTACCAGCAATGACAGAGCAGAAGAACAAAAATGAGAACTTTTAGAAGTCTGCTCCAGTGAAGGACATCCCTTTGGCAGCTAAGCAGGATTAGAACCATCACTGGGACAGTGATGGTTCCTTGGGGTCCCAGAAAGATTGGGGGTGCCTGTGTGTGGCAGAGCTCCCATGTATCAGTGTGGGGAAGCCAGCTGCAAAGAGTGAGCTCAGGAGTGGGCTATCAGATCAGGGTTGCCATAAACTGTGATCTTGTGGCATAGTCAGGCCACTGCTCTTTAAGCAGGGTCCCAAAAAATAGAAGAACCAGGGAGACACCCCTTCTTCCCCTAAGAGGAGTGGCATGGGAACATGCCACAAGAGTCTGCTGGGTTTGGAGATTCCAAACAGGGTTGTGTGCCCATGATAGAAACCCTCAGTCATGGCTGAATGAGCACAGAATGGAGTGAAGATTAGGGAGACAGGAGTGATTGACTGCTTTTCTCTGAGGGTTCACTGAAGAGTGTGCCCCAAGCTCTCAGCTTTCATTCTCATCTTATAAAGCTGCTCAGAAAGCCTTCAGGGAACAAAGATCACCTAGAGCAAACCAGAGCAGATTACTTAGCTTGGCCCCCTAGCAAGGGTGGTGCAATTCCACTTAGGGAAAAGACACCTGAGAATCAATGCAACAGGCTCCTTCCCCAGAGGATCAGCAAGAACATCCAGCCAAGACCAAGTTTACTGATCAATGAGAACTGTAAAAACCTAATGCTGGGGGAATACAGCATGAAGAATCCACAGCTTTTTCGCCATTATTCCTCAGTCTTTCAGCTTTAATTTTTTAAAAATTTCTTTAGTTTTCTTTAAAAAAAAATATTCTTTCCTTTTTCAACCAACTTCTAATCTTACCAATTCCTTTTCTAAAATCCTTTTTAATTTTATTTTTTAAGTCACATTCTATCCCTTCATTGTATTTAAACTTACTTTTGTGTATATATATATATATATATATATATATATATATATATATATATTTCTTTTTTTTTTTTTAATTTAGAATGCAGTTTCTTCTAACAGAATAAATATGCCCAAAAGCTAGTGTATGGCTCTGTTCTATTCCCCCACTTGATTGTATTCTTCCTCCCCCCCACTCCAGTTTCAGATCTCTTCTGATTTGTTTGGTGTATATTTCTCTGCCATTTTAGTATTTTGTTCTTTCATTCGTCTATTCTTCTCTGGACAGAACGATAAGATGGAAAAAACTCACCTCGAAAAAGAGAACAAGAAGCAGTACTGACTGTCAGGGACCTGATCAATGAGGACATTAGTAAGATGTCAGAACTACAGTTTAGAATAACAATTATGTACAGACTAGCTGGGCTTGAAAAATAGTAGAAGATACTAGAGAATCCCTTTCTGGAGAAATAAAAGAACTAAACTCTAACCACGTTGAAATAAAAAAGGCTATTAATGAGATGCAATAAAAAATGAAGGCTCTAACTGCTGGGATAAATGAGGCAAAAGAGAGAATTAGTGATATAGAAGACCAAATGATGGAGAATAAAGATGCTGGGAAAAAGAGAGATAAATAACTACTGGATCATGACGGGAGAATTCAAGAGATAAATGATACCATAAAGCAAAACAATATCAAAATAATTGGGATCCCAGAAGAAGAAAGAGAAAGAGAGGCAGGAGGTATATTGGAGCAAATTATAGTGGAGAACTTCCCTAATCCTGTGGGAAGAAAATAGGCATCAAAATCCAGGAGACACAGAGACACAGAGAATCCCCCTCAAAAATCAATAGAAATAGGTCAACACCTATTACCAATCTTAGAGACAAAGAGTAAATCCTGAAATCAGCTCAGGACAATAGTCTTGTAACCTATAAGGGAAGAAACATGAGATTGGCAGCAGACCTATCCACAGAGACCTGGCAGGCCAGAAAGGACTGGCATGATATATTCAGAGCACTAAACAAGAAAAATAGGCAGCCAAAAATATTTTATCCAGCTAGGATGCTGTTCACAATACAAGGAGTGATAAAATGCTTCCAGGATGCCGAAACTAGAGGAATTTGTGATCACCAAACCAGCCCTACAAGAAATATTGAAAGGGATCCTCCAAGCAAAGAGAGAGCCCCAAAGTAATATAGACCAGAAAGGATCAGGGACAATACACAGTAACTGTCACCGTACAAGAAATACAATGGCACTAAATTAATATCTTTCAATAATTACCCTGAATGTAAATGGGCTAAATGCCCCAATCAAAAGAAACAGGGTATCATATTGGATGAAAAAGCAAGACCCATCGATATGCTGTCTGCAAGAGACTCATTTTAGACCCAAAGACACCAACAGATTGAAAGTGAGGGGTTGGAGAACTATTTCTCATGCTAATGAACATCCAAAGAAAGGTGGGGGGAAGGGCGCCTGGGTGGCTCAGTGGGTTAAAGCTCTGCCTTTGGCTCAGGTCATGATCTCAGGATCCTGGGATCAAGCCCCGCATCAGGCTCTCTGCTCAGCAGTGAGCCTGCTTCCCTCTCTCTCTCTGCCTGCCTCCCTGCCTACTTGTTATCGCTCTCTCTCTCTCTGTCAAATAAATAAAATAAGATCTTTAAAAAAGAAAAGAAAAGAAAAGAAAAGAAAGGTGGGTGGGGGGCAATCCTTATATCAGACAAATTAGACTTTCAACCAAAGACTGTAATAGGAGATGAGAAGGAAACTATATCATAACTAAACTGTCAACCTGACAAAAGGATGTAACAATTGTAAATATTTATGTCCCTAACATGGGAGCAGCTAATTATATAAACCATTTAATAACAAAATCAAAGAAACACATTGACAATAATACAGTAATAGTAGAGGACTTTAACATGGCCCTCGCTGCAATCAACAGATTGTCTAAGCAAAAGATCAACAAGGAAATAAGGGCTTTGAATGACACACTGGACCAGATAGACTTCACAGATATATTCAGAACATTCCATGCCAAATCAACAGAATACACATTCTTCTCCAGAATAGATCACATCTGGGGTTGCAAATCAGGTCTCCACCAGTACCAAAAGATTGGGATCATTCCCTGCATATTTTTGGACCACAACGCCTTGAAACTGGAGCTCAATCACAAGAGGAAAGTCGGAAAAAACTCAAATCCATGGAGGCTAAAGAACATCCTTCTAAATAATGAATGGGTCAACCAGGAAATTAAAGAGGAGTTTTAAAAATTCATGGAAACATGGGCACCTGTGTGGCTCAGTCGTTAAGCATTTGCCATCAGCTCAGGTCATGATCCCAGCGAAGGTCCTGGGATCGATCCTCGCATCGGGCTCCCTGCTCAGCAGGAAGCCTTCCTCTCCCTCTCCCACTCCCCCTGCTTGTGTTCCCTCTCTCGTCTCTCCTTCTCTCTCTGTCAAATAAATAAATAAAAATCTTTTAAAAAAATCATGGAAACAAATGAAAATGAAAACAATTGTTCAAAATCTTTGGGATGCAGCAAAGGCAGTCCTAAAAGGGAAATATACAGCACTACAATCCTTTCTCAAGAAACAAGAAAGGTCTCAAATACACAACCAAACCCTACACCTAAAGAAGCTGGAGAAAGAACAGCAAATAAAGCCTAAACCATGCAGGAGAAAATAAATAATAAAGATTAGAGCAGAAACCAATGAAACAGACACCAAAAGAACAGTTGAACAGATCATCAGAATTAGGAGTTGATTCTTTGAAAGAATTAATAAGATTGATAAACTCCTGGTCAGATTTATCAAAAAAAAAAAGAGAAAGGACCCAAAGAAATAAAACCATGAATGAAAGAGGAGACATCACAACCAACACTGAAGAAATACAAACAATTATAAGAACATATTATGAGCAACCATATGCCAAAGAATTAGACAATGTGGAAGAAATGGATGCATTCCTAGCGATGTTTAAACTACTAAAACTGGAACAGGTAGAAAACCTGAACAGACCTATAACCAGCAAGGAAATTGAAGCAGTAATCAAAAATCTCCCTACAAACAAGATCCTAGAGCTGGATGGCTTCCCAGGGGAATTCTACCAAACATTTAAAGAAGAATTAATAGCTATTCTTCTGAAGCTGTTTCACAAATAGAAATGAAGGGAAAACTTCCAAATGAATTCTATGAAGCCAACATTAGCTTGATCCCAAAACCATATAAAGACCCCACCAAATAGGAGAATTATAGACCAATGTCCCTCATGAACATGGATGCAAAAATACTCACCAAAATACTAGTCAATAGGATCCAACAGTACGTTAAAAAGATTATTCACCACAACCAAGTGGGATTTATTCTTGGGCTGCAAGTTTGGGTCAACACACGCAAATCCATCAATGTGATACACTACATTAATAAAAGAAAGGACAAGAACCATATGATCCTCTCAATAGATGTTGAAAAAGCATTTGACAAAGTATAACATTCTTTCTTGATTAAAACTTTTCACAGTGTAGAGATAGAGAGAATATACATCAATATCATAAAAGCCGTATGTGAAAAACCCACAGGGAATATCATTCTCAATGGGGAAAAAACAGAGAGCTTTCCTCCTAAGATCAGGAACATGACAGAGATGTCCGCTCTCACCATTCTTGTTCAACATAGTATTAGAAGTCCTAGCCTCAGTAATCAGACAACAAAAAGAAAGAAAAGGCATCTGAATCTGCAAAGAAGAAGTCAGACTCTTGCTCTTTGCAGATGATAAGATACTCTAGGTGGAAAACCCAAAAGACTCTACCCCAAAACTGGTAGAGCTCATGTAGGAATTTGGTAAAGTGGCAGGATATAAAAGCAGTGCACAGAAATCAGTTGCATATCTATGCACTAACAATGACACAGAAGAAACAGAAATTGAGGAATCGATAGCATTTACAGTTGCACCCAAAAATATAAGATACCTAGAAATAAACCTAAACAAAGAGGCAAAGGAACCGTACTCAGAAAACTATAGAACACTCGGGAAAGAAATCAAGGAAGACACAAAGAAATGGAAAAACATTCCATACTCATGGACTGGAAGAACAAATATTGTTAAAATATTTATGCCACCTAGAGCAATCTACACATTCAATGGAATCCCTTTCAAAATAACATCAACTTTTTTTAATGGGGCTGGAACAAACAATCCTAAAATTTGTGTGGAATGAGAAAAGACCCCGAGTAGCCAACGGAATGTTGAAAAAGAAAACCAAAGCTGGAGGCATCATGATTCTGGCCTTCAAGGTCTATTAAAAAGCTGTAGCCATCAAGAGAGCATGGTACTGGAACAAAAACAGGCACATAGATCAATGGAACAAAACAGAGTCCAGAAATGGACCCTCAACTCTATGGTCAACTCATTTTAAACAAAGCAGGAAAGAATATTCAATGTAGAGAAGACAGTCTCTTCAACAAATGATTTGGGGAAAATAGGCACATGCAGAAGAATGAAACTGGATCTCTTCCTTACACCATACACAAATATAGACTCAAAGTGGATAAAAAAAAAAACCTCAATGTGAGACAGGAATACATCAATATCCTAGAGGGGAGCACAGTCAGAAACGTCTTTGACATTGGACACAGCAACTTCTTGCTAGACACATCTCCAAAGGCAAGGGAAACAAAACAAAAATGAACTATTAGGACTTCATCAATAAAAGGCTTTTGCACAGCAAAGGAAACAGTCAACGAAACCAAAATACAACCCACAGAACAGGAGAAGATATTTGCAAATGACATATCAGATAAAGGGCTAGTATCGATAAAGGTCTTATCAAACTCAACACCCAAAGAACAAAGAATCCAATTAAGAAATGGGAAGAAGACATGAAAAGACATTTCTGTAAAGAAGACATCCAAATGGCCAACAGACACATGAAAAAATGCTCAACATCACTTGGCTGGGAAATACAAAATTAATAAGTCAGGAAACAACAGATATTGGGAAGGATGCAGAGAAAGGGGGCCCCTCCTACACTGTTGGTGGCAATGCAAGCTGGTGAAGCCACTCTAGAAATCAGTATGGAGGTTCCTCAAAAAGTTGAAAATAGAGCTACCCCATGACCCAGCAATTGCACCACTGGGTATTTACCCCAAAGAAACAAATGTGTTGATCTGAAGGGGCATGTGCACCCCAATGTGTATAGCAGCAATGTCCATAATAGCCAAACTATGGAAAGAGCCCAGATGTCCATCAACAGATGAATACATAAGGAAGATGTGGTGTATATATACAATGGAATAGTACTATGCAGCCATCGGAAAAAAAGAAATCTTGTCATTTGCAAGGATGTGAATGGAAGTAGAGGGTGTTATACTAAATGAAAGTGAAATAAGTCCATCAGAGAAAGACAGTTATCATATGATATCGCTGATATGTGGAATTTAAGAAACAAAACAGAATATCATAGAGGGAAAAAAAAAAGAATATCATAGAGGGAAGAGAGGAAAAAATGAAACAAAATGAAACCAGAGAAGTAGACAACCATAAGAGACTCTTAATCTCAGGAAACAAACTGAGGATTACTGGAGGGGAGGAGGGTTGGAGAATAGGGTGGCAGATTGATAAACATTGTGGAGGGTGTGTGTTGTGGTAAGCACTGTGTATTGTGTAAGACTAATGGATCACAGCTCTGTACCTCTGAAATCTGTAATACATTATACATTAATAATAAAAAAGTACAGAGTACAGGATTACTTGTAATATTATAACATTTAGTAATTTTATTTTATATATTAAGCAATTCGAATATAGTATAAAAATCCTTTTTTTATTTTCTTTGGAAGTATATATTGCTACCTTTACTATAAATAGGTTATAAGTATATAGCAGCATCCCTACATCCTCTATTAGTTTAGGAAAAAGAACAATTATAGTTATATATAAAATCACATGTGTGTATGATTTATTAATTATACAGTGCTACTCAAAAGGCATTTGTTGTTTTGGTGTTATCACTGCATTGCCAAATATATTACATGAACAAAAACAAACTCTCTGGTGCATTACCATCAAGTGTCAGTGGCAATCGAAAGATTTTACTTCAAAGGCATGACCTGAGTCATAGACCTGACTTCCACTCCCTTGGAAGGTATGTGAAACAGTTGGAGATGGTGAGGATGGGCTGGTCAGGAGAGCCTTCACAGGTCTCAAAATAGGAAAGTCCAAATCATCCTGACCTTCTTTGGATGACATACTGACAAAATGATGGTAAGAGACACCATTCTTGCCTGATGAGTTATTTTTTCCTTTTATTCTGTCCCCTTTCCATGGGCAAAAGGGCAATATTCCATTAGAGTTTAACTCAATGACTTTTTTTTTTTTTTAAGTTCCTTAATTTTGTTTTTACCACTTTAACTTTTCAGTGGGGAAGCTGGTTTTTCTTCTCACTTTGCTAAATGGTTTTGCTTTTGTGAATGATTTTGACATTGATTATACGTCTTGAATTCCCAAACAACATTCTGGCACAGTTGTACATCTGTTCCTCAAGTGACACACAGATTCTAATACTACTCAAGTGAGACCACAAGCTGTAGAAGTGGAAATTTTTATTTAATAAAGAAATAAGCAATTTTTTTTACAATATATTATGTATTATTTAGAAGATATAAGTTGATGTATAGATAGAAAATGCTATAAATAACATATCCCCATGGGAAAATTTCAGAATGAATCACTACAGGATTATAAAGGCATATGTTTCCCTCTTATGAAGGCCGATAGACTATTTTCCATGAGACTGAACTGGTGTCATCCATGGTGTTATGGGATACAAACCAGGCCATCCAGACTTTAGGCTCTGAAATGGAGTTTGGCAGGAAAGTGAGGGTGGATACCTTCCTCTTCATCAATCGCTCTTAATGGAGGCAATTAAAGTAATGTGTGAAACCAGAATGCTGATGCCTTTTACATTAACAATGAGGATTCTCCCTGATATATGAGATGAAACACATGATAAGCTTGATGAGAATAACTTCTCTGTATAATCAAGCAATATGAGAAGGTAACCATTGTTAATTATTTCTCTGGTGGAAATAAAAAGGATCAAAATTAGATTTTCTTATGTCCTCATAGTACTTTTCAATACAACAAAGAAATTCACAAATTTGGTTTGGTTCGTAAAAATTAATATTCACCTTTTCAAAATTACAATTTTGAAAATTCAGTTCTTTAAACTTTTGGGTTCAGCTTATAAATATTAGTCTAGGTATAAATCTATCAAAAATTTTTTAAAGATTTTATTTATTTATTTGAAGAGAGGAGAGAGGTCACAAGCAGGTAGAGAGGCAGGCAGAGAGAGAGGGAGAAGCAGGCTCCCTGCTGAGCAGAGAGCCTGATGCGGGGCTCAATCCTAGGACCCTGAGATCATAACCTGAGCCAAAGGCAGAGACTTTAACCTACTGAGCCACCCAGGCACCCTAAATCTATCAATTTTTTAACAATTGTATTAATTGGGGCCTTTATTCTACTTATAAACTTAATTACCATTTTAACTGTATTTCTAAAATACGACTTTCTCTTTAAGTACAGCAGTGTTATGACTGAGAAAAGGTACTTTGTATTTGTAGAAATCTTATAAATTAATCGTACTCTTTATATTTGGTAAAACTTATTTTAAATTCAAACATTAAGTTGTTAAATGTTTAAATTTTATATAATCTTTGTAAGACTTCAACTTGACATTGTAAACCTTAGTCAAATTTTGATGTATATATTCTAAATTTCATTCAAAATCTGAATTCTTTTTCTAGTAGGCTAATTTCTGTTATAATTTTTAATCACATAAAACATCAAATTTTCACAGATTTCTAAATACCAGTATATTAATACTGTGACTTTTATTCTTCTAAACACTATATTAATTATTTTAAAAATTCTTTTTTAAATTTAATTTTATTTTTTCAGTGTTCCAAGATTCATTGTTTATGTACCACACCTAGTGTTCCATGCAATATATGCCCTCCTTAATACCCACCACAAATTCTTGAGAAACAATTGATAGCTAACTTCTTGGTTAATGGAGCCATGTATCAGAAATTCTGGTTGAGTTAGGTTCTGGAGCTTTAGATATGAGGGCAAATCTCATCAGTGAGATTATCCTATTGTCTTTTGTAATAGTCATCATCCACAAACTTCCACACTTACAACAGATCTGGGCTGGTACCTCACTGGCCATAGACCTTTCATCTATGCAGGCACACAACTGCAACACACTGTTTGGCCATCTCCAAGTGCACAATTCACTACACTGCTACATCAATGATTCTGAATTTATCATTCTTTATTTCTTAAGAGGCATAAATATATTTTCTTAAGACAAGCACTCTGGAAAAAAAAAACTGAGGTTTACAGAAGGGAGGTGAGTGGGATAACAGGGTGATGACTATTAGTGAGGACATGTGTGGTGATGGGCACTGGGTGTTACATGCAACTAATGAATTATTGAACACTACCACAAAAAACAATGATGTACGTGCTATACAGTGGCTCACTGAACATAATAAAAAATAAAAATAAATAAATAAATAAATAAACAAACAATAAATTAATAAATAAACAAAGCAACAAAAGAGAGTAAGTAAATAAATAATAAAATCTTAAAAAAAAAAAAAAAGAAAAGATGCCAAGGAAAGGGGCATATGATCAATAGTGTTGGGTTTAGTTGAGGTGTAAAATAATGAAATAATTGTTGATATCCAAAAAATAAAAAAAGGCATTTAACTCTACTTCCTAATCTAAAGACATTTGAACCTGATGGAATCCAAAATATAGAATTGTTTTGTAGGACCACATTACATTTATGAATAGTGAAATAGTATGCTATTGAATTCTGTATATCCTGTGTCTTTATATGACCCTTTTATGACCACTTCTAATATTGTCTGATGAGAAGAAATGCCCCAAATCCTAAATATTAAATCCCAAGTGATCCATAAAAGAAATATTTATCATATTAAATATTTAATTGTTAAGATATATCACATAGAATTGCTTTATCTTAGTACATAGAAATATGTCACCAAATTTTTGTGATCTGATCCTTGGTTGGACTGGTCTTCAGCTTCAAGAACTCTTTTTGTTAAGGACTCAGTATACCAGTGCCTCCTCTCTCTTGACCCCAAATGTGGTTCCAACTTGCATTTCTAAGTAGAAGCTGAAAGGGGTGCTTCCCAATCAAGAGTGAGCCATGTCACATACATATGCAGACAACATATTGGGCTCTCTGAACACAGAAAGCCCAAAAAGATGTACAAACAACACATTAATCCTCTATAAATTATTTTATAGATTCAAGGTCACTCCAAAGAAAACCACAGAAAATATTTCTTTTTTTAATTGACAATTTGCAACTTGAACCTAGTATTCATGTGAAAATGCAAATGCCAACTCAATCTTGTAAGGAACGAAACTGGAGAACTTAGACTAGGTAATCTCAAGATATAATGTTATAGTCACTGCCAGCAGGCAGCAGAATGAGTTAGCAAACCAAAGCAAGAGCCCCAGAGCCTCAGTGGTGCTGGTCAATGTCTAAGAATTCTCAACACAACACCACTCTGCAGGAGCAGGGTAGATCCTGCTTAAAATTTGGTTGCATGTCAAGATTGATGACATCCATACATACCAAGAGGGTATGAGAAGATTTGTTATTTACATAATGAAGACTCCAGTGAGTAGCATGGTAAGCTTCTTGAGCAGGTAGTAAATGGCTTCAAAAGGCAGAGAGAGGGGACTGGTTTGGGGTCTTTATCACAATTAGGAGTGGGACGAGAATGAAGACACTATGTGCATGGCTTGATACCCTCACTGACAACAAAGAAGCGAGCACCTAGGCTTTCTCATCAGTTTTCTCAGGTATGGGGCATAAGGGGAAAAGGGAGAGATGAGGCTTAAAAGCTGTTAGCAGTCAAACATCAAAAAATGGAGTCACACTCTATATTATAGCTTTAAAGAAAACAGTTACTGAAATGATAGCAAAGGAAACTGTACAAACATAGCATTGTAGTAAATACTTGTGCACTGAAGAGATAGAGTATGGTATTTACTAGCTCAAATTTAAGCATGCTACTATTGAAAGAAAAATACAAACACTAAAGCTTCTCAAAAGAATTTCCTTACAACTATGAATCACTACACTGTGCTGTATTTCTTTCCATCTCTCTAGACTTCATTTCTTCATCTCCTAAACTCTCTCCTCTTCTTCTAAAACACCACTCAGTATTGAATACCCTAGGGTTTGGTCATGAGCTTCTCCTCTTTTAATTCCTTCTTTCTAGATCAAGTATTGTTAAAATAGAACCCCTGGTCCAAATTCAGCCTGCCACCTGTTTTTGTACGGCCCCTGAGTTGAGAATAGTTTTTACATTTTAAATGGTTGAGAAAAAAAAAAAAAGAAAATCACATTGCATTAAACCTGAAAATAAAATTTCAGTGCCCACAAATGAAGCTTCGTTGGAACACAGCTACACTCCATTTAGGGATTATGTATGGTGGCTCTAACAGCGCTGCTACAACACTGAGGTGCTGCACCAAAGGGGATATAAAGTGCTCCCATAACTCCACTCTGCTTCTTGGCACACTGCAAACAGATGTTTCCATTCATCTATATATAATGTGATGCCAGTTCAAAATGCAATTGTAAGAGTACTTAGTTCATATGTGGAATTTCTAAAATTACACAATTCAAATTTTGTAGTTCTTACATGTATATATGTTTTATTCTTACCACAGTAGAAACATTATACAAAAGTAACTCAACTGTTTTGTTTCACTTTTTAATATATTCAGTCCTACCAACACTCTTTACCTTCAATTTACCAATGAGTGAGGAATCACAATAGGGTAAGGAATTACAGTTGGCTATATCTTTCCCTTTCTTTCAGTGACATTTTTCAGCATAAGTGGTTAGTGAATATAGGGAAATGATATGAGCAAGAAGGGTAAGGATAGGGTTCCCCAGAATGCCATGGTCTCAAAGTCAGTTCTGGTCTGAACAAGCGTAGCCTCCATGGGCTGTCAGTGTTCCCACTTATTCAGTCATAGATATAAAATGCCTATCTTGTACTTTGATTTCACTCATCTCCCATGCATCATGAGTTCACTGTGTCATTGGGGCATCACAAACACTGTATGAAAACAGGGTAACGAGGAATAGTGGTCATTCATATTGCATGTATCTCAAGTTCAAAAAATATTTAAAAATTCAAGGCTGTGACAGCAATGCATTACACCAAGTGCTGGGCACTTCTATGTGTGGAGTCATGCACTGATACATAGGATACATGCCCATGCAGACAATGTTGCCATTGGATTGTAAGTAATGTCGACCTATTTTCTACATGTCATGGGCTGTCAAAAGTTAAAACAAGAAAGCGATCTTAGCTCCCTTGCCCGTTAGCACAATACATATGTGTTACAAGTTCAAACTACAGTTCCAACACTCATATTTCAATACAAATGAAAAAACATATTTATCTTTCAAAATCCATGAATTGAGCAATTGAGGAGCTTCCATTTAACCTTTGAAGGAAGTTAATCTGCAATGCAATGGCATGCTGAAAGTAAAATATCAAGAGAATAATAGACCCAGTAAGCACTTTCCAAAGAGCTAATATACTCAGTTAAGATCATGCACTCATAGACTAATATCAGTATTTGGCAGTCTATCTGTGTGAAAAGATATATTAAATATGAAACGTATAATCTCGTTCCACATTAGCATTATCAATAATAATAGACGAAAAATAGCAATTGATTTTAGAGGCTAGAGAACATTAATTTGTAATCGTAATTATCTGGAATTATATCCCCCAAAAGGATTCCATTCTTCTCATTTGTAGATTTATATTACAAAAAAAGGAAACCTAATTATTAAGTTATGTCTTGAATTTTATATATATACATAAGTATATATATATACATATATGTAATGAGTTTTATTTTTTCTTATATGTAAATATATAAAATAATATATGAGTTTTATCAATAAAATTTTTTTTAAAGATTTTATTTATTTATTTGAGAGAGAGAGAGAGAAAGTGAGAGAGACCCTGAGAGGAGAGAAGGTCAGAGGGAGAAGCAGACTCCCCGCGGAGCTGGAAGCCCGATGTGGGACTCGATACCGGGACTCCGGAATCAGGACCTGAGCTGAAGGCAGTCGCTTAACCAACTGAGCCACCCAGGCGCCCATCAATAAAATTTTTATAAAAGTATGTTATGTTATGTAAAATGTGTTATTTTATGATAAACCTGTTGGATTTTAAGTGCTTTTTTATGTCCATAGATGTGACAGTGTGTTTTGTGACAATGTGTTTTTTGTCTTCTTCTGTTAATACTGTGTATAACAAAGATTATTTTCAGTTGTGTAAACTTGCATTCCTATATACATTTCCACTGGCTGTGGTGTATAATCCTTATTACATGTTTTTAGATTCAGTTTACAAGTACTTAATGAGGATCTGTGAGCCTATATTTCTAAGGGATGTGGATCTGTAGTTTTCTTGTGATCTTTTTGTTTGTTTTTTCATTTTGGAATCAGAGGAATGCTGGCTTCATAAAATAAGAAAAGAGATGGTCCATCCCTTAGCACTTTTGGGGAAGAGTTCATGGTGATTTGTGTTCTTTTTTAGATATTTAGTAGAATTTACCAGTAAGTCATCTTGGCATGAATTTTTGTTTGTGGGAAGTTAACACTAATTCAACCTCTTTATATATTATAGATCTCTTGAGATTTTTATTTCTTCCTGAGTCAGTTTTAGTAGTTTACATCTTTCTATGAATTTGTCCATTTCAGCAAGTTTTTTAATGTGTTGACCATGTAGTGGTTTGTAATATTTCCCTACAATCCTTATTTTAGGTTTCAGTAAACTTTTTAGTGGTGTCCCCTCTCCCATTCTTTACTTAAAAATTTGAATCATCTTTCTTTTTTCTTGGTCATTTTACCTAAGGATTTACTGATATCGTTATCTTTTCAAAAAAAGAACTTTTGGTTTCAGTGATTTTTCTCTGTTGTTTTTATATTCTTTATTTCATTCATTTCCCCTGTAATCATAATCTCATTTTTCCTTCTGTTACTTTAATTTTCTCCTCTTTTCTTATACTTTTGTAGGTGGGAATTTATTATTTATTTATTTATTTATTTATTTATTTATTTAATTTTAATTTTTCAGTGTTCCAAGATTCATTGTTCATTCACCACATCCAGTGCTCCATGCAATACGTGCCCTCCTCAATACCCACCACCAGGCTCACCCAACCCCCCACCCTCCTCCCTTCCAAAACCCTCAATTACTTTCTCAGAGTCCACAGTCTCTCATGGTCCATCTCCCCCTCCAATTTCCCCCAATTCATCCTTCTTTTCTTTCTCCCAATGTCCTCCATGTTTTTCCTTATGCTCCACATGTAAGTAAACCATATGATAACTGACTCTCTCTGCTTGACTTACTTCACTCAGCATAATCTCTTCC
>CM052900.1:68828087-68991300 GCA_028534135.1 Potos flavus | reverse complement strand
CCCCCACCCCCTCCCCTCCAAAACCCTCAGTCCCTTGTTCTGAGTTCACAGTCTCTCATGGTTCCCACTTTCTAATAAATATGAGACTGAGGAGTTGTTTGGGGTGAGTCTTTTCTACTGTCATCCCCTGCTCCCTTTCTCTTGCAGCTGACTTGTTTGTGCCTCATTTTTCTCCCGTGCACCATCAGGAGGCAGCAGAAGTCAAGTGCTAGTGGCCATCAGGTGCTGCAAGAGCCATCAAGAGGAGCTCACAAGGACTTGGCAGAAATCCCTTCCCTTCTGGTGTCAACTCCTTCAGGGACGACTCACTACTAAAACAGCTTAACTCTGAGCAAATGGCACAGGAGGAATTCCTACAGGGTCCAGCTCCATAATTACACATGAGATAATGGCAGGTAGAGGGGTCATAAATGAACATATTCGTAAGTGAATATATTTCACAGTTTACCTCCTCAGCTTCCAGGTGCACCTGTGTACATCATTGAATTTCTCCACAGCAATAAGTCAACTCTGTTTTCACCTAATAAGATATAGCTGTCCTTATTCCAAATCAAAAAATTCTTTCTTTTTCCTTTGAATGAGTAGTATAGTTTCGACAGTCATTATATGTTATCTGTATTCTGACTCTTGAATTGCTAATTTCATTGACGTGATGGGACACAGTGGCAAGTGCTCCATCATACAGCAAAAGAAAGAACATGATCATTTCTACAAAGAATTGTTGCCATACGTGAGTTTTCTTCTAATAGGGAGATGTCATAACAAATAACCAATAGTGCCATGAAATAAATAAACAAGGTAAGAGACGGATATAGAATGAATTTATTTATACTGCTTTATTTATACCAGGTAGTCAGTGGAGGACTTTTTAACGGGCTGAGCCTGGAAAGATGAAAAGAACCAGTCATTGAGAAGGACAAGGAGAGAAGTATTCCAGGAGGAAAGAAAAACAAAACTAAACTAAATAAAAGTTCGAGGATGGAAAATGATCAGCAGAGTTACAAAATAAAAAGAGATTGACAATTTGCCATAGGAGTAATGAGAGACAAAGGTGAATTTGGAGAGATATACAGGAATATGTTCATGCAGCCTATGAATTCAATTTTCTTTCTCTCCAATGTATGAACCAACTGATATCTTGAATATTTAAAAAGTTATTTGCTCTTATTTTCTCTGCATACATAAAAAAGCGAAAACTGATTTGTTTCATAATGTCCATTTAATTTGCTTTTGTTTATTTGTTTGCATTCCATGGTTATATGATGAATTCTTTGCAAAATTATAACCCAATTTTTAGTAATATCTAGAACGGATGTCTTCACATAAAGACTAGAGTTACTTACAAACTTTGATTTTACCATCTAATTAGAACTAGAAATCATCTTAGTAGCATAAATCATTTCAAAGCATTGGGTACTTTGAATTATTTTTAAAGTTGCCAAATTACACAATGAGCCTCTTACATGATGTCACACCAAATGCTAAAGAAAAGTTATTATAGTAAGTCAAAGTATATGTCTATCAATTACTCAACACTTTAGTTATGGTTGTTAAAGTGATCACGTAAGAAAACATTTGTATCAAAGGGAAAGAACAGTGAATGGAAACTACATTATAAAAGTGAAACAAGTCAATGCTAGTGCCCCCAAACACTATAATTCCTATAGAAACTTAGTATTTATTAAAGAAATTGTGAGGAAGTTCAAGTATGAATTTTTTCAAAAGAAGAGAAATAAAAGAAAAAAAAAGAAGAGAAACAGAAGACTAAATCAAGAAAACAAAAACTTTAACGTTTTTTATTTGTTTCACTCCAGCTTCATCAGCATAAGGCTTAAGTTCTATTTTTCACTATGTTTTTTCTAATGAAGGTGATATGTAAACTTAGACTACTTTGTTATGAGGAAAATATTAATGAAAAACATTAATTCAGTAATTTTGTAAATAGAATAAAAGGCACATTTAATATAAAATGTAAATATATGGGGGAACCTGGATGGCTCAGTCGGTTAATGTCTGCCTTTGGCTTAGGTCATGATCCTGGGGTCCTGGGATAGAGCTCTGCCTCAGGCTTCTTGTTTAGTGGGGAGTCTTGTTTTTCCCTTTCTCTGCCCACTCCTCCTTCTCGTGCTCTCTCTCACACTCTGTCTTTCTCTCTCAAGTAAATAAATAAAATCTTTAGAAAATGTAAATATATCAATATAAGGCAGATAATTTACATGACATAAAACTTACATAAAGTGCACATTATTAATGTTGAAAATTACATTTTAATTACTGATGTAAGAGTTTTTACTATTATTTCAGTGATGTAAACCATATTGCACTATACTTTTATTCTCCAATTCATTAGTAAGTATCTGTCATATAACCACACTTCTTCATAGATTCCTTGTTATATGAAAACATGTATGAAATCTTATGAGCCTATTTGAACTGTAAGCTTTGAAGATAAAGATCACTTAGCTGTTATTTAGTTATATTAATAAGAAAAATATTTAGGAAAACAGCTTGCAATTCATATAGAATGATCCTTAGAATTTTAGGCACTGAAACTAAATTCAGCAAACACAAAAAGGAAAACTTATTTAGAACTTCAAATATACTTTACCTTGCCCAAGCACCCTAAATGTATTTTATTCATTTTTCCCTTTATTTTCTTTATTTTTTCCAGTTTTTTATTTTATTTTTTCAGTGCTCCAAGATTCATTGTTCATGCACCATACCCAGTGCTCCATGCAATACGTCCCTCCTCAATACCCACCACCAGGCTCACCCAACCCCCCAACGGCCTCCCCTCCAAAACCTTAAAAAGTCCACAGTCTCTCATAGTTCATCTCCTCCTCCATTTCCCCCCATTCACGCTTCCTATTCTTCTCACAATGTACTCCATGTTTTTCCTTATGCTCCATACATAAGTGAAACCATATGATAATTAACTTTCTCTGCTTGGCTTATTTCACTCAGCATAATCTCTTCCAGTCCCGTCCATGTTGATACAAAAGTTGGGTATACATCCTTTATGATGGAGGCATAATTTCCATTGTATATATGGCTCATATCTTCTTGATCCATTCATCTGTTGAAAGGCATCTTGGCTCTTTCCACAGTTTAGCAATTGTGGCCATTGCTTCTATGAACATTGGAGTACGTGTGGCCCTTCTTTTCACTATGTCTGATTGTAGGGGATAAATACCCAGTAGTGCAATTGCAGGGTTATAGGGTACTCTATTTTTAATTTTTTGAGGAATCTCCACACTGTTTCCCAAAGTGGCTGCACTGACTTGCATTCCCACCAACAGTGTAAGAGGGTTTCCCTTTCTCCACATCCTCTCCAACACTTGTTGTTTCCTGTCCTGTTAATTTTGGCAATTCTAACTGGTGTCAGGTAGTATCTCAATGTGGTTTTGATTTGAATCTCCCTGATGGCTAATGACGATGAACATTTTTTTCATGTATCTCTTAGCCATTTGTATGTCTTCTTTGGAGAAGTGTCTGTTCATGTCTTCTGCCCATTTTTTGACGTGATTTGTTTTTTGGGTGTTGAGTTTGACGAGTTCTTTATAGATCTTGGATATCAGCCCTTTCTCTGTGGTATCATTTGTGAATATCTTCTCCCATTCTGGGGGTTGCCTCTTTGTTTTGTTGACTGTTTCCTTTCCCATGCAGAAGCTTTTTATATTGATGAAGTCCCAAAAGTTCATTTTTGCTTTTGTTTCATTTGCCCCTGGAGACATGTCTTAAAAGAAGTTGCTGTGGCTGATGTTGAAGAAGTTACTGCCTATGTTCTCTTCTAGGATTTTGATAGATTCCTGCCTCACTTTGAGGTCTTTCATACATTTCGAGTTTATCCTTGTTTGTGGCGTAAGAGAATGGTCGAGTTTCATTCTTCTATATATAGCTGTCCAATTTTCCCAGCACCATTTATTGAAGAGACTGTCTTTTTTCCACTGGATATTTTTTTCCTGCCTTGTCAAAGATTATTTGACCATAGAGTTGTGGGTCCATATCTGGGCTCTCTGCTCTGTTCCAATGGTCTATGTGTCTGTTTTTGTGCCAGTACCATGCTGTCTTAGTGATCACAGCTTTGTAGTAAAGCTTGAAATTCAGTCAATATGATGCTCCGAGCTTTGTTTTTCTTTTTCAACATTTCCTTAGCAACTTAGGGTCTTTTCTGGTTCCATACAAATTTTAGGATTGTTTGTTCCAGCCCTTTGAAAAATGCCAGTGGAATTTTGATCAGGATGGCATTGAAAGTATAGATTGCTCTGGGCAGTATAGACATTTTAACAATGTTTATTCTTCGGATCCATGAGCATGGAATGCTTTTCCATCTTTTTGTGTCTTCTTCAGTTTCTTTCATGAGTGTTCTGTAGTTTCTCGAGTACAGATCCTTTACATCGTTGGTTAACTTTATTCCCAGGTATCTTATGGTTCTTGCTGCTATTGTAAATGGGATTGATTCTCTAAATTCCCTTTCCATATTTTCATTGTTAGTGTATAGGAAAGCAACTGATTTCTGTGCATTGATTTTTTATCCTGCTACATTACTGAATTGCTGTATGAGTTCTAGTAGTTTGGGGGTGGAGTCTTTTGGGTTTTCCATATAAAGTATCATGTCATCTGTGAAGAGAGAGAGTTTGACTTCTTCTTTGCCAATTTGAATACCTTTTATTTCTTTTTGTTGTCCGATTGCTGTCGCTAGGACTTCTAGTACTATGCTGAACAAGAGTGGCGAGAGTGGTCATCTTTGTTGTGTTCCTGATCTCAAAGTGAAGGCTGTCAACTTTTCCCCATTGAGAATGATATTCACTTTGGGCTTTTCATAGATAGATTTTACGAAGTTGAGGAATGTTCCCTCTATCCGTATACTTTGAAGAGTTTTAATCAGGAACAGATGCTGAATTTTGTCAAATGCTTTTTCTGCATCAATTGAGAGGACCATGTGTTTCATCTCTCTTCTCTTATTGATTTGTTCTATCACATTGATTGATTTGCGAATGCTGAACCACACTTGCATCCCAGGGATAAATCCCACCTGGTCATGGTGAATAATATTTTAATGTGCTGTTGGATCCTATTAGCTAGGATCTTGTTGGGAATCTTCGCATCCATATTCATCAAGGATATTGGTCTGAAATTCTCCTTTTTGATGGTGTCTTTGCCTGGTTTGGGGATCAGGGTAATGCTGGCTTTATAGAAAGAGTCTGGAAGTTTTCCTTCTGTTTCTATTTTTTGAAACAGTTTCAGGAGAATAGGTAATATTTCTTCCTTGAATGTTTGGTAGAATTCCCCAGGAAATCCATCAGGTCATGGACTCTTGTTCTTTGGGAGGTTTTTGATCACTGCTTCAATCTCGTGACTAGATATTGGTCTATTCAGGTTGTCAATTTCTTCCTTTTTCAGTCTTGGAAGTTTATATGTTTCTAGGAATGCTTCCATTTCTTCTAGGTTGCCCAACATATTGGCATATAACTGTTGATGATAATTTCTGATGATTTCCTTTGGATTAGTCGTGATCTCTTCCTTTTGGATTAGTCGTGATCTCTCCCCTTTCATTCATAATTTTGTTAATTTGGGTCCTTTCTCTTTTCTTTTAGATTTGTTTGGCCAGTGGCTTATCCAACTTGTTGATTCTTTCAAAAAAACAACTTCTGGACTTGTTGATGTGTTCTACTGTTTCTCTAGTTTCTAACTCATTGATCTCTGCTCTATTTTTGATTATTTCCCTTCTCGTGCATGGAGTTGGCTTAATTTGTTGTTGATTTTCCAGTTCTTTAAGGTGTAAAGAGAGCTGGCGTATTTGGGAGTTTTCAGTTTTTTTGAGTGAGGCTTGGATGGCTATGTATTTCCCCCTTAGGACCGCTTTTGCCGTGTCCCATAGGTTTTGGACCGATGTGTCTTCATTCTCATTGCTTTCCATGAATCCTTTACTTTCTTCTTTGATTTCCTGATTGATCCAGATATTCTTGAGCAGGTTGGTCTTTAGCCTCCAAGTGTTTGAATTCCTTCCAAACTTTTTCTTGTGGTTGAGTTCCAGTTTCAAAGCATGGTGGTCTGAGAATATTCAGGGAGTCATCTCAATCTTTTGGTATTGGTTGAGTCCTGATTTGTGATCCAGTATGTGGTCTATTCCGGAGAAAGTTCTAAGTGTGCTCGAGAAGAATGAATATTTTGTTTTAGGGTGGAATGTTCTACATACATCTATGAGGTCCATTTGGTCCAACGTGTCCTTCAAAGCTCTTGTTTCTTTATTGATTTTCTGTTTGGATGATCTGTCTGTTACTGAGAGTGGTATGTTAAGAACTACTACAATTAATGTATTCATATCAATATGACTCTTTGCTTTATGACTCTTTGCTTTGATTAACAGTTGGCTTATATAGTTGGCTGCTCCTATATTGGGGGCATAAATATTTACAATTGTTAGATCTTCTTGGAGGACAGATCCTTTAAGGATGATGTAGTCTCCTTCTGTATTTCTGACTGTAGTCTTTAGCTTAAAATCTTATTTATCTGATATGAGAATTGCTACCCCAGCTTTCTTTTGAGGCCCATTGGCATTTCAGATGCCTCTCCATCCCTTCACTTTCGGTCTGGCTGTATCTTCAGGTTCCAAATGTGTCTCTTTAAAACCGCATATGAATGGGTCTTGTCCTTTTATCCAGTCTGCAACCCTGTGCCATTTTATGGGAGCATTTAAGCTGTTCACGTTGAGAGTGATTATTGAAAGATAAATTTTTATTGACATCATGGTGCCTGTGAAGTCCTTGTTTCTATAGATTGTAAGTTTATGTTCTGTGTCACTCATGGGTTTTCTTCTTTTATAGAACTCCCTTTAATATTTCTTGTAGTGCCGGAATCGTGGTCACATACTCTTTTAGACCTTGCCAGTCTTGGAAGCTCTTTATCTCTCCATCCATTTTGAACGTCAGCCTTGTTGGATAAAGTATTCTTGGCTGCATGTTCTTCTCATTTAATGCCCTGAATATATCATGCCAGCCCTTTCTGGCTTGCCAGGTTTCTGTGGACAGGTCTGATGTTATTCTGATGGGTCCTCCTCTGTAGGTAAGGAATCTCTTCCCCTAGCTGCCCCCAGGACCTCTCCTCTAAAATTATAATTCACAAATTTCACAATGACGTGTCTAGATGATTTTCTAGACTCGTTGATCTTGCAGGGTGTCCTTTCTGCCTCTAGGACATGAACACTTGTTCCATTCCCCAGGTTGGGGAAACTTTCATCCAGAATTTGTTCAGCTATATCTTCTAGTCTTCTGTCTTTCACCCCCTCAGGGATTCCAATAATTCTGACGTTGGAACGTTTCATGGCACCATTTATTCCCTAAGTCTCTTCTCATGGTTCCTAAGGAGTTTGTTCCAGCCCTCCTCCTGACCTTTCTTCTCGACCATCTTGTCCTCTAGATCACTAATTCTATTCTCTGTTTCCTAACTTCAGCTGTTAGACTATTTATATTAGATTGTATCTCACTGATAGCATTTTTATCATCCACCATACTGGTTTTCAACTCCGCCCTTAGAGATTCTATGTTGTCATTAATGTTTTTTGCCATCCTAGCCATTGCCTGGATAATTGTTACCTTGAATTCCCTTTCTGACATACTGTTTATGCTCATATCCAATAGTTCTGAGGGAGAGGGCACAGTCTCTGGGTTTTTCCTCTGTTGGGTGTTCCTCCCCCTAGTCATTTTGATGAGAAGTGGATCAGAGGATGTATAGCTGAATATATCACCCATGATCCAGGCAAGGTGCACCCTGGAAGAATTTGGAGCAATTGGAATTCACCACCAAAAAGAAAGAATAAAGATAAAAAGAGATAGAGAGAAAGAGGAAAAAAGAAATCCCAGCTGAAATGAACCCCCAAAATAAGATTTATAAGGTATATAAACAAACACGAACAAACATAAAGATCAGCAAAAGTAAATGACAAGAAATAAAAGAACCTAGTCGGAATGAACCCCAAGAATAAGATTTATGTAGTACCAGAACGAAAGCATATACACAGAAACACTGACAGAAGGATAAGATGGGAGGGTGGTTATAAATCCTCTTGCAGGCAAGGGAGGTTATTTCTGGTCTTCCTGGGTGTATCATTGTATTAAGCCTCTAGTTGTAATGTTAAGTAGTTTAAAAAAAAAAATTAAAAAACCAAGAATCATGAGAACAAGTGAAAAAAAAAAGAATGAATGAAAGGAAGAAAAAAAAACTTGTATCTATGAAATATACAGGTTTAGGGCATTAATATATTGATTTCCCCTGATGTTGAGTTTTTTACAGTTTTATGGGGACCCTATGGTTATTGTCCTCGTTTTTGGCTTGTCTTCTGGGGGAGGGGCCTGCCGCATTGTTTTCCAGTCAATCTTTGGTTGAGTCATCTTGCCAGCTATCACAGGGGTGGGCTCTGTGGAAACTGGTTTTTTAGGCTTTTGCTCTCTGGAGGTTTTTGCTCTTTTGTGGTTTTTTTTGCCTTTTTGGAGGGTCCAAGCAAAGAATCTGCCCGTACCCAGACCTCAGCCTCTGAGAGAAGCCTCAGTCTTCTCCCCTCTGGGTGGTCCAGAACACACAGACTCCCCCTCTGCAAACTCCGCTCACACCACAGCCTGCCACAGGTGGTGCGCACCCCCAGCCACCATCCCAGTGGCCCTGCGAGGCCCTCGCTAGCCTCTGTACCCTCGCGCTACCACAACCACGAGCGATGAGAGATATTGGTCTGGGAAACTCGCTTCTGGTGGCTGTTGTTGCCTGGACTGCTCTCCAGGCTCCCAGCCCATGCCGGTGTGCTCAGATTCCTGCCCGCTATTGGCTGTGTTCTCTCAGGTGCTGGCTGGGAGCACCCATACTCTGAGGCAGGTGGCAGACGTTCCAAGGTCCTAGAGACCACCAGCAAGGGCTCACACAAGGTCTCTTAGGGGTTTGTGGGAGTGCACCCAGTCCATGGAGTGGTGCACACAGAGGAAAGTTGCAGGCTCATGAACCACACCAGGCTCTCTAAGGCGCTTGCAGGAGTGTGCCCAGCCCACGAAATGGTGCAAACAGCGGAAAGCTGCAGGTTCATAAACCATGGACTGGACCCCCCCGCCACTCTCTCTTTGAGGTGGGTGGTCACCCATGGTGCTGACCTTCCTGGAAACGTGGGCTTGGGCCTGTGCTCATGACCACCCACTTCCACTGGTTGCTCCTTAAGATCTTTTGCTCTTTGTAAGTGTTTTTAACAAGACTCTAAGTTAATGCTGGTCCCCAACCACAGGGCACTTTCCTTTGGGGTATTACTGTCCTTGGGTCACTTCTGGTGGCTCCCTCCCCCTTCTGTTTATCCTCTGATGTGGGTTCGAGTGTTCCCACTCTGCTTTACCTCTCCACTACTGCCTTCTGCTCCTGTAGAGATCCAGAAGTCAAAAATCTTACTTCTCAGGCTGATTTCATGAGTGTTCAGCGTGTTCTGTAGATATCCAGCTCACTTTGGGGGACCGGTTGTAACAGAGTCTCCTACTTTTCTGCCATCTTGCCCCAATCTGCCTAAAATGTATTTTAAATGAGACTATATATATAAAAAAAGATTTTCTCTTTTTGTAACTTTTAGGATTCTATCTCACTCCAAATATAGTGTTAAAACTTGTATGTTTCCAACATAGATTCCAACTATCAAAACCTGTAACTTTTAATAATCGAGCCATCCTGTATATACACCTTTATTATGCAATTATTCCTTTCCTCTTTGGCAATTTTTGTTTAATCTGAACTCATCGGAAAAGCTTTCCTTCTCTTTCAAAATAGTTGCTTCCCAAATCCAGTGGTTTATCTGATTATATTTAAACCAACCTTCCACATTTCCAAGTCTCCCCCTGTCCTGAGCTGGGCATCACCTAGCTGGAAACTGCATGATTTTCAGGTCACTGAGACTTCCCCAGGAACTAAGAGTAACTGTCATAAGTGCCTAGCATCACTAAAACTTTGGCAAAATTATGGAATTTCCCTAACTTTGGGTCTGGAATTTAGTGCTGTGGTCTGTACTGATAAAAATACCTTTGAATTAGCAAAACAAGATAGAGTCAGAAAATACAGAATTAGGGTTTACATGACTTTTTGGGGTCACATGGTTCACAAAACAACCTCTGTCAACAGTCCCTTTCCTAACATTGAGGAGTAACTCTGTCATAAATCCCATTCCCTCATTTCCCTAAACCTCATGTACATAAACAGAGCTCCAATTTCTTAGCTGAAATGCAGCTTTATGCTGGGGCCCTCATATGCAACTTCATATTGATGAAAATTGTATCAACATTTTATCAGTAATGTTCTGAAATAGTCCATGAAAAAAAATTCTTTCTTTTTAAACATTTTTCATAGCATTAAATAAATAGCTTCAACAGAATTTAAAGGCTCCATGTCTTAAATTAGGAGAACTGTCCTTTGAGGAATGCTTTTTAACTGATTGCTATTCTGTCTTTATCTGTCTTATAACTTCATTCCCCATGTTAACTCTTGCCTCTATATTCCACAATTAACATTAGACTTTGCTCCATATAGATGCTCTCCTTTTAGGAATATTTTATTTACTTTTTACAAATCTTATTTAATTTCTTCACTATATCTTTTGTCTCACTACAAGTAAGGAATTCTGCTTTCATAATCCAAGGTGAGAACACTGATAAATTAACTTTTTCCCCCTCTTCTAGTAGTAATTCACATTAACACATCACAGGAAAATGTTTATCTGCTAGTTACAATGTGGAGAAGGAAACTTGTGATGAGGTACTCTACATTTCTTCAAATGGTGTAAAATTAATTTTTAAAATGAGTTAGGCTTAATTATCAACGTTTTGAAAAGTTACTCATGAATATTGACCTTGAAGGTTGTGGATTGCAAAAATTAGACTTCTTTATTAGTTGTTGGAAGGTAATGATATCACTTTACTAAAACTTTTCATCTAATAGATGATCTCAAAGGTATTGTCAATGGCTAAGGTGACATAGTTGTGTCACAAGTCACTGACTATACCTTTAAAATGAAAGATTCTGCTTTATTATACTGTGCCCTTACATTTTGATCAAAATTCTTTAGCAATGCCCAATATCATCTTCTAAATTCTTTAAGTGTTCTTATCAGTTTCCTGAACATAGAGGTGTGTGTGGGGCATGTGAGTGTGCATGTGTTCATGTGTGTATAATTCTGCTGATATGTACTAATATGTGATCATTCTTCTTGTAGATTTATAGCAATAGATTTCGTGCTGCATATTTATACTATCAAAATTATGCAGGATTCCATCAGGCTCAAATAACCTACCTGAACAAAAAACTAGTAAACTATGTCTTAGCCTAATTAACCCCATTTTTTCCTGGTACGTAATAAAAGTTACTTTTGTTATCATTCAAAAATCTCAAAAGGATGCCATGAATAATTTATTTGTGTACATTTATCTATTAACTAGTTATCTTGATGAGGTAAAGTAAGGAAGTCAAAAGAGTAGATATTAAGTAAGTTGAAACTCCCTAATTTTGAATGTTATATTTCATTGCAAAAATCAAAGAAAATTATAAACATATACACATTATTTATGCTTAAGTCAAAATGTCTTTATCTTCCTATTTTTTTTTATAACTGAGCAGACATTTCCAGATAATATAGCAATAAACTAGATTTTTTCCTCCCCAATTCCTAGAATAGAATATTTTTTGGGACAATATCAATTTGTTTCCTATGAAAATTTTGGCTTAAGGGACGCCTGGGTGGCTCAGTTGTTTAAGCGGTTGCCTTCGGCTCAGGTCATGATCCCAGGGTCCTGGGATCGAGTCCCACATCGGGCTCCTTGCTTGGCAGGGAGCCTGCTTCTCCCTCTGCCTCTGCCTGCCACTCTCCCTGTTTGTGCTCTCTCTCTCTCTCTGACAAATAAATAAATAAAATCTTTAAAAAAAAAATTTGGCTTAAGACAAGTTAAATATTTGTGTACATATACATACTGAAAAATATGGTATAAATTTCAATTTTATTAATTCTGCTATCTTGTGAAAGTATGAATTTAATTAATATTAGAATAGTTTTTGTTTGCCTAACTTTAAAAAAATTAGTTTATTTTTTCAAATTTTTATTTAAGTTCTAGTTAGTTAACATACCATGCAATGGTGATTTCAGTGGAATTCAATGATTCATCAATTACATACAACACCCAGTGCTCATCATAATAAGTGTCCTCCTTAATACCCATCACCCATCTAGCACATCCCCCAGTCACACCCCATTAACCCTGAATTTTTTCTTTATCTTTAAGAGTCTCTTATTGTTTCCTTCTCTCTTCCTCCACCCCTGTATATTCATGTTTTGTTTCTTAAATTCCATATATGAGTGAAATTATATGGTATTTTTCCCTCTATCTGACACATTTTGCTAGCCATAATACATTCTAGCTCCATCCATGTCATTACAAATGGCAAGATTTCATTATTTTTGATGGCTGGGTAATTTTTCATTTCCACCTCACTTCTTCTTGTTCTGTTCAACAATCGATGAACAATTGGACTCTCCATAATTTGGCTATTGTTGATAATACTGCTATAAACATTAGGGTGCATGTACCCCCTTTGAATTTGTATTTTGGTATCCCTTGGGTAAATACCTAGTAGTGCAATTGCTGGATCATAGGGTAGTTATATTTTTCCCTTTTTGAGGAAACTCCATACTGTTCTCCAGAGTGACAGCACCAGTTTACATTCCAACAGTGCAAGAGGGTTCTCTTTCTCCATATCCTCACCAACCCTTGCTGTTTCTTGTGTTGTTAATTTTATCCACACTGACCAGTGTGAAGTGGTATCTCATGGTTTCGATTTGCGTTTCCCTGATATAGAGTGATGTTGAACATCTTTTCATGTGTGTCTTAGCCATCTGTATGTCTTCTTTGGAAAAGTGCCTATTCATGTCTGCTGCCCATTTCTTAACTGGATTATTTGTTTTCTGGGTGTTGAGTTTGATAAGTTCTTAATAGATTTTGGAAACTAACCTTTTATCAGAAATTACTTGCAAATATCTTCTCCCATTCCATAGCTGCCTTTTAGTTTTGTTGATTGTTTCCTTTACTGTGCGGAAACTTTTTATCTTGACGAAGTCCCAATATTTCATTTTTGCTTTTGTTTCCCTTACCTTAGGAGACATATCTAGTAAGAAGTCATTGCAGCTGAGGTCAAAGAGGTTTCTGCTTGTGTTCTCCTCTAGGATTTTTACAGTTTCCAGTCTCACATTTGGGTCTTTCATCCATTTTCACTTTATTTTTGTGTATGCTATAAGAAAGTGCCCCAGTTTCATTCTTCTGCATGTTGCTGCCCAGTTTGCTAGAAACATTTGTTGAAGAGACTGTCTTTTTTCCTTTGGATATTTTCCCTGCTTTGTCAAAGTTTAGTTGCCCATAGAGTTGTGGGTCAGTTTCTGGGTTTTCTATTCTGTTTCATTGCTCTAGTATTTGTTTTTGTGCCAGTACCATACTATCTTGAGGACCATAGCTCTGTAATATATCTTGAAGTCTAGAATTGTGTTGCCTCCAGTTTAGTTTCTTTTTCAAGAGTGCTTTGGCTATTTGGGGTCTTTTGTGGTTCCATACAAATTTTAGGATTGTTTCTTCTGGCTGTGTGAAAAATGATGGTGGTATTTTGATAGGAATTACATTAATTTTGTAGATTGCTTTGGGTAGTATAGACATTTTAATAAAGTTTGTTCTTCTGATTCATGTTCATGGAATGCTTTTACATTTCTTTGTGTCTTCAAATTCTTTCATAAGTGTTCCATGGTTTTCAGAATATGGGTCTTTCACCTCTTTGGTTAGGCTTATTCCTAGGCATCTTATGGGTTTTGGTGCAATTGTAAATGGTATCAATTCCTTGATTTCTCTTTCTGCTGCTTTATTATTGGGGTCTTATTTGGTGTATAGGAATGTGACAGATTTCTGTATGTTGATTTTATATCCTGCAACTTATCTGAATTCAGTTTTAGTTCTAGCAAAATTTTGATGGAGTTTTTCATGTTTTCTACATAGAGTATCATGTCTTCTGCAAGTAATATAAGTTTGACTACTTCCTTGCTGATTTGGATACCTTTTGTTTCTTTTTGTTGTCTTATTGCTGAGTATAAGACTTCCAATACTATTTTAAATAGTAATGGTGAGAGTGGACATCTTTATCTCATTCCTGACTGCAGAAGGAAGTCTCTCAGTTTTTCCCCATTGAGGATAATATTAGCTATGGGTCTTTCATTTGTGACCTTTATGATGTTGAGGTATGTTCCCTCTATCCCTACTTTCTTGAGGATTTTTGTCAAGATAGATGCTGTATTTTGTCAAATGCTTTTTCTGCATCTATTGAGAAGATCATATGTTTTTTATCCTTTCTTTTATTAATGTGGTGTATCATGTTGATCGATTTGCAAATATTGAGTCAGCCTTGCAGCCCAGGAATACATCATACATGATCATACTAAATAATTCTTTTAATATACTGTTGGATTCATTTTGCTATTATCTTGTTGAGAATTTTTGCATTCATGTTCATCAGGGATATTGACCTGTAATTGTCCTCTTTAGGGGGGTTTTTGTCTGGTTTTGGAATCAAGATAATGCTGGCCTCACAGAATGAGTTTGGAAGTTTTCCTTCCATTTCTATCCTTTGGAAGAATTTGGGAAGAATAGGTATTAACTCTTCTTTAAATGTCTGGTAGAAGTCCTTGGGAATCCATCTGACCCTCGACTTTGGTCTGTTGGGAGATTTTTGATTATCGTTTCAATTTCCTTGCTGGTTATGGGTCTGTTCAAATATTCCAATTCTTCCTGTTTTGGTTTTGGTAGTTTGTATGTTCCTAGGAATTTGTCCATTTCTTCCAGTTTGCCCTGTTCGTTGGCATATAATTTTCATAATATTCCCTTATAATGTTTTTTTGTATTTCTTTGGTGTTGGTTGTGATCTAGCCACTTTCATTCATAATTTTATTTATTTGGGCACTTTCTCTTATTGATAAGACTGGTTAGGGGTTTATCAATTTTATTAATTCTTTTGAAGAACTAGCTCTTAGTTTAGTTTACCTGTTCTACTGGTGTTTTTGTTTGTTTGTTTCAATATTATTTTGCTTTAATCCTTAGTATTTCCCTTCTTCTGCTGGCTTTAGGCTTTATTTGCTGTTAATTTTCTAGCTTCTTTAGGTGTAAGGTTAGGTTATGTATTTGAGACTTTTCTTGCTTCCTAAGGTAGGGCGTATTTCAAGATACTTCCCTCTTAGGACCATCTTTGCTGTATCTCAAAGGTTTTGGACTGACGTGTTTTCATTTTCATTTGCGTCCATGTATTTTTAAATTTTGTCTTTAATTTCCTGGTTAAGCCATCCATTCTTTAGTAGGATATTTTTTGGCCTCCATGTATTTGTGGTCTTCCCAAATTTTTTCTTGTGGTTGACTTCAATTTTCATAACATTGTGGTCTGAAAATATGCATGATATGATCTCAGTCTTTTTGCACTTGTTGAGGCCTGATTTATGATCCCATATGTGATCTCTTCTGGAGAATGCCCTATGTGTACTTGGAAAGAATGTGCATTCTGTTGTTTTAGGATGAAATGTTCTGAATATATCCGTGAAGTCCATCTGATCAAGTTTGTCATTCAAAGCCATTGTTTCCTTGTTGTTGATTTTCTGCTTAGACCTAACCATTGCTGTATCATCAATGAGTTTCTTTATGTTTGTTATTAATTGATTTATATATTTGGGGGCTCCCAAGTTGGGCACATAAATATTTACAATTGTTAGATCTTCTTGATGGATAGTCCTTAAATACGGTATAATGCCCATCATCCTATATTGTTATAGACTTTGATTTAAAATCCAGTTTGTCTGATATAAGTATGGCTACTCTGTTTTCTTTTGATGTCCATTAGCATGATAGATGTTTCTCCATATTCTCACTTTCCATCTGTGACTTTAGGTGACTTTAGGTCTAAGATGAGTCTCTTGTAGGCAGCATAAAGATGGATCTTGTTTGTTTTTTGTTTTGTTTTGGTTTGGTTTTTTATCCCTTCTGATACCCTATGTCTTTTGATTGGACCATTTAGTCCTTTATGTTCAGAGTGGTTATTGAAAGGTATGAATTTAGTGCCATTTTGTTACCTGTAGAGTTGGTGTTTTTGGTGATGTTCTCTGTTCTTTTCTAGTCTTTGTTGCTTTTGGTCTTTTTCCTCCCACTCAGAGACCCCTTCAATATTTCTTGCATGGCTGTTTTAGTGATCACAGACTCCCTTAGGTTTTATTTGTCTGGGAAACTCTTTATCTCTCCTTCTATTCTAAATGACATCTTTACTGGATAAAGTATTCTTGGCTGCATATTTTTTCCCACTTGGCACATTGAATATATCCTTGCACTTTCTTCTGGTCTGCCAAATTTCTGTGGTCAGATGTGCTGTGAACCTGATCTGTCTTCCTTTGTAGGTTAAGGACTTTTTTTCCTTGCTATTTTCTTTCCTTGTCTGTGTATTTTGTGAATTTGACTCTGATATGCCTTTGTGATGACTGGTTTTTGTTGAACTTAATGGGAATTCTCTGTGCTTCTTGGATTTTCATGTCTGTGTCCTTTCCCAGATTAGGGAAGTTTTCAGTTATAATTAGCTCAAATAAACCTTCTGCCCCTCTCTTTCTCTTTCTTCATCTTCTGGGACTCCTGTGGTATGAATGTTATTCCATTTTAATAAATTTCTGAGTTCCCTAATTCTACCCTTGTGATCTTTGGATCATACAAACAAAGGAAAACCTTTGTTTTCCTCTTCTTTTCAGCTTCATTATTTTCCATGTATTTATCTTCTATATCACTGATTCATTCCTCTGATTCATCAGTCCTCATTGTTATGACATAATTTGGGCTTGCATGTCAGTTTTAGCATTTTTAATTTTGGCCTAACTAGATTTTTGCTCTTTTATCTATGCAGCTAGGGATTCTCCAGTGTGTTCTATGTTTTCTCAAGCTCAGTTAATATCATATAATTGCTGTTTCAAATTCTAGTTCAGATGTCTTACTTATATCTGTATTGATTATATCCCTGGCCATGAGTTATACTTCCTGTTCTTTCTTTTGAAGTGAATTCTTCTGTCTGTCATTTTGGAGGAAAAAACAAAAAGAATAGAAAAGGAATGAAAGAAAGGTAAAATAAAATAATTTTTTGTATTTTTTTAATAAAGAAAGAAGCACTCTATGATCAGTAGACTTAGTGCGTGGAGGGATTTATGCTGGCCTTGTGGGGTGGGACCTGATGCTCTGATTCTCAGGTGGATTTGCACTTGCAGAGGTATGAGGGGCAGGGCTTGTTGTGGCAACCTGTTCTTCACTTGGTGTCACCGTTTAGCTAACTGGGGTCAATCAATGCTGGTGTGCAAGGGGTAAAAATAGCTGCACCTCATTCCCCCATCTTCAGAGCTGGATGTTCACACACACCACTCTCCAGGATGCCTTCACTGATGCACAATGACCCCTCCTGTGTCCTCAGTTTCCTTCAGATCCCCACCTTCACTCTGTCTGTGTTGGAACTGTCTGCCTGAAAAAATGTGCAACATTTCAGTGCTTTATTTCAGGTATTGTTGTGTTTCAAAGCACCACACTTTGGAGGCTCCCACAGTGCAGACCCATATTGATATTCTTGGGGAGGGTCTCCCCTTGCTGTGGTTGGTGCTGGCTTGTCCCAGCGGTTGGTAGTTTATGGTAAATCACAATACACAGCCAATGCTAGTATTTGCTGTCCTCAGTCTATACCTGCATCTTTGTTCCTATACTGGTTAACAGGGTAGCTCAATGGTGCCTGAAGGGTCTTTTGCTTGACAGCTGGCCATACCCCTCTGCCAAATGCACTCCAAGCAGGGAAACTGCTTCTCCCCAGGAGACCCAGTAGATCCTCAGACTGTGCTCAGTGCTCCTGAGGCTCCACCTTGCTTCCCCACCGAAGAAACATTCAAGTCACCAGGCACAATCCTTCCCTTGCGATGCTGCAGACTTCTGAAACTTCATTCAAACTCTGTACTCCCTTGTTTATTAAAAAAAAAAAAAATGGTGGTATTGAAATCCTCTTTAGGATAGTTTTTAAAGGAGCTTCCAGACTAAATAAAAATGACCATGACAGACACTGTTTTTTAACATATGTCTTATAAGAACAGATCTCTCAGTCTGGTAGTTTGTTTCTTAGATGGAGAATTAAAATTGTGTTAAAAAAAATTAGGTAAAGACTATATATGTAGCTGTTAATATACAAGAAAACCAAGATGACATAAAATGATATTGATGAAATGGGGAAAACCTAGTTCTCTAAAACACACTTAAATTTAGGAAAGGTAAATATGATGGGGCAAATAATCAACACTACCAAAATGGACTGGAGACTGCTGTTTAAGGTATTAATGCCATGAAATTGTCTTAAACCTGAAGGCTAAAGAAAAACCAGTATTTCACTTCTCTTAGAGGAAAAAAGACAATATAACATTAAGTTCTAAGGAAGCGTATAAATCATATACAACTTTAAGATGTGTTAAAACTGAATAATGGTAAGATTTAAAAATATGAAAAATAATTTATCAGAAATAAATTAATTTAAAGAAACTGTCTTATGGGAGCAAAAGAAGAAACATTTTTACTGTAGGTATGATAAAATTCAAGACAAATTAAACAGGAGTTCATAAAATGTCCATTCCTGGAAAGTGAGAAAAACAGACAGCTGTTTGTTATAGACAATTTAAGTGTTCTATAGCCCTTAGACAAGAAGCTGGAGCAAAAGCACTCTAAAGTCTCAAAAAATGATACTAAAACTTGAATATGGGGTCACCTAGGTGGCTCAGTTGGTTTAGCACCTACCTTCAGCTCAGGTTATGATCCCAGGGTCTTGGGATCCAAACCTGTGTCAGCGCTCCCTGCTCAGCAAGGGAGTGTGCTTCTCCCTCTCCCTTTGCCCCTCTCCCTGCTTGTTCTTTCTCTCTCGTAACTAAATAAACAAAATCTTTTCCAAAAAATGAAATAAAACTTGGATATGGGGACGCCTGGGTGGCACAGTCAGTTAAGCAACCAATTCTTGATTTCCATTCAGGTAGTGATCTCATGAGTCCCAAGATCAAGCCCCCCATCAATCTCTGCACTCAACACAGAGTCTACTTGGAATTTTCTCTCCCTCTGCCCCACCCCTGCATTCATGCATGCACACCCTCTCTCTCCCTCATGTTCTGTCTGTTTCTAAGATAAATAAACAAATAAATAAATAAATAAATACTTTTAAGAATAAGAATTTTTTTTAAAACTTTGGATATGAAATATACATTCTGAAGATCCATACAAAAATTGATCCATACACAAATCACAAAACACATTAGACTTCCTACCTTTGCTATCTATTGCAAGGAAATATTTTGACTTCATAATAATGCCTAAGCTCATTGCTTTCATCTTTTCAAAGTTATTTTTATTGGATTTGCTAACCATATAATTGTCATCTTTCCATTACGTCATTCCTACAAACATATATTGAGTAACAAATATGACTCAGATGCTGGCAGGTGCTAATGTTACAGCAGTTACAAAGACAGACAAGGTTCTACCCTCATGGAGTTGACAGTTAACTGGGGAACAAGGATTGCATAAATAACTTAATTGTTAACAATATTGACTGAAGAACAAAAACAAAATTTGTCTTAGTAAAAATGGGAGTGGTATATTGATGGGACAAATGTTTTAGTATTCTAACTAAAGCATAATATAGAGAACACTGACCAGGAAAGACCTGGACATGGCATTTTGGGAATGCAACTTTATGAATTATTTTATCTGTAACGTAAATTTTTTTAGATTCTTTGCAAAATAATCTTTCCCCAAATCACAGTTCATTTTTTAAGACAACTTTATTTGTAAATATATTTTGGAGGATTAACTCCTTTGTCATTTTTAATGCCTTTCTTTTTCCCTGACAACTTTCCTTGCTTTGAAGTCTGCTGTGTCTGAAAGTAATATAGTTCCTCCTGCTTTCTTTCAATTAGTGTTAGCATATTAGTGTTTATTTTTCTCCATCTATTTACTTTTAAGCTTTTTGTGATTTTAATTGAACATTTTATATGATTCTATTTTCTCTCCCTCTTGGCATATCAGTAGTGATTGGCCTAGGGTTTGCAGTACACATTTACAATTATTCTAAGTCACTTTCAAAAAAACACTACCACTTCATGGGTGGTATGAGTGCCTTATAACAAAACAGTCCTAATTCCTTCCTTCTCTCCCTTTAATTGATGTTTTTAATTGCTGTCATAAATTCACCTATACATAAGCATCCATAAGTATATATACAAAAACATACATAAGTATATATACATATGTATGATAGAAACATAAGCATGCATAATTGAATATATTGTTCACATTATTTTAGGTAAAATCTAACCTGCTAGATCAATTAAGAATAAAAGAAACATGAGTTTTTATTTTACTTTCTCTTATTCCTTCTTTGATGTTCTTCTTTCTTTGATCCGAGTTTCCTATGTTTATTATTTTTCTTCTCTCTGGAGAACTTCCTTTAACATTTCTGAAAAGACACCAGGTCTACTGCCAACAAATTCCCTCAATATTTGTTTGTCTGAGAAAGTATTTCTCTATCAAAGGATAATTTCTCAGGGTACAGAATTCTAGGTGAGTTGTCTTTTCCTCTTGATATTTAAAATATTTCACTTCCCTCTCCTCTTGCTTGCATGATTTCTGAGAAGAAACTGGATGTAATTCTTAACTGTATTCCTGAGTAGGTAAGATTTTTTTTTCCCCCTGTAGCTTCTTTAGGATTCTTTTCTTTGTCTTTGATTTTCTATAGTTTTCTTTTTACTTTGTTGCTGGGTGGGGAGGGCAGAGAGAGAGGGAGAGAGAGAATTCCAAATGGGCTCCATGCTCAGCGCAGAGCCCCACACAAGGCTAGATCTCACAACCCTGAGATCATGACCTGAGCTGAAATCAAGAGTCAGACACTTAACTGACTGAGCCACCCAGGCACTCAGGTCTTCTATAATTTTAAAATGATATAACTTGGTATAATTTCTTTCTTTCTTTTTCTTTCTTTCTTTCTTTTCTTTCTTTCTTTCTTTCTTTCTTTCTTTCTTTCTTTCTTTCTTTCTTTCTTTCTTTCTTTCTTTCCTTCCTTCCTTCCTTCCTTCCTTCCTTCCTTCCTTCCTTCCTTCCTTCTTTCTTCCTTTCTTTGGCATTTATTCTGCTTGATGTTCTTGAGCTTTCTGTATCTGCGGTTTGGTGTCTGACAATAATTTGGTGGAAATTCTCAGTCACTATTTCTTCTTCTTCTATTTCTTTTTCTCTTCTCCTTTTGGCATTCCCAGAATACATGTGGTTCCACTTTTTGTAGACGTCCCTCAGTTCTTGGATATTCTATTCTGTTTTATTCAGTCTTTATGCTTTTTTATTTTCAGTTCTGGAAGTTTCTATTGGTATATCCTCAAGCTCAAAGGTTCTCTCCTCAGCCATATCCAGTTTACTATTAAACTCATCAAAGACATTCCATTTTTGTTACACTGTGTTTTGATTTCTCATATTTTGTTGTGGTTGTTTCTTAGGATTTTCATACCTCTGCTTACATTGTGCATATGTTGTTGCATGCTGTCTACTTTATTCATTAGATACCTTTGCATACTAATCACAGTTGTTTTAATTCCCTCCCTTATAATTCCAACATTCCTGCCATTTCTGGTGCTGATGCTTGTTCTGTCTCTTCAAATTGTGTTTATGCCTTTTGGTACACCCTGGAATTTTTTTCTTGAAAGACAGACATGGTGTACTGGGTAAAAGGAACTGATATAAATAGGCTTATAGTAATGTGGTGGTGAGTGTTGGGAAAGAGGAAGTGTTCTATAGCCTTGTGATTATCTGTCTTTTAGTCATCCCTGGACCGTGAACTTCACAATCATTTCTTGTTTTTTTTCCCTTCCCACTTCGGTAGGATAAGATGGTTAGAGTAGGCTAGGGGTCAGCATTTCTCTTCCCAGGTCAGTTAGACTCTGAAAATACCCCAACAGGTTAGGTTCTGGTTAACTAGATTCTACTGTGGGCAGTTATTGTTAAGAAGAACAGAGTGGGGTCGCCTGGGTTGCTTAGTCAATTAAACATCTGACTCTTGGTTTTAGCTCAGGTCATAAATCTCATAAGTTATGAATCTCATAGGTCATGAGATCGAGCCCCACATCTAGTTCCATGCTCAATAAGGAGTCTGTTTGAAGATTCTTTCCCTTTGCCCCTCCCACCCACACACTCTCACGTGCTCTTTCTCTCTCTCAAATAATAATTAAATCTAGAAGAAGAAGACGAAGAGGAAGAGGAAGAGGAAGAGGAAGAAGAAAGAAGAAGAAGAAGAAGAAGAAGAAGAAGAAGAAGAAGAAGAAGAAGAAGAAGAAGAAGGAAGAAAGGAGAAAAAGAAGAAGAAAGAGGAGGGGGGAAGGGCAGGAAGAAGAAAGAACAGAGTGATCTGATATGTTTCAAGATGGTTCCTTTTCTTTTCTCTCTGCTGGATGCATGAGGAGATTTTTCTCCAATATTTATTATGAGGACCTGATTGAGCTCCTAGAGCAAAAATCACAAAACTGTACTTATTTGGTAACCCTGGAGTTTTTTAATTCTCAGACTTGACCTTCCCTGAGCCTCCAGCAATTGGTCAACTACAGTTTGGGTTTTCTTACACTGGCCTTGGTTCCTACAGTGGCTTCTGCTCGTGAATCTGCTCTAGTAAGCTTTCACTCCCATGTTCACTGTTGGTCTCTCTTATCTTGGGGGCAGCTGTTTGACTTGTGTCCTTTCCTCTCTTACAGACCCAAGAAGAGTTGTGTTGTTGTTTTTTTCCATTCTATTCAGCTTTTCTCTTGTTAAGATAGAGTGCTGACTTCCAAGTACTTTATATGTGGAATAGAAAACCCCTTCATTTTTTTTTTTTATGCTAAGATTGTTACTTGTTTTATAAAATTTTATTTTGCTGATATAAAACATTGATTTTTCCTTTCTCAATTTAAAGCTGCATTGTAGCTAACATTTAACCTTGGACTTGATGACCAAAAACATTTCCTTGGGTACGAAGAGGTGCTATCAATATTTATGTTGCTTGGGTCTCAGGCTGCTCCTGTTACAGCATTCATTTATAATACTATCGCTTCATCTTATATTTGAATTTAAATAAACCAAGGCCTCTACTAAAAGTACATTTTTGTAGCCAAGAATTATACACTTCAGTGACTTCTTCTCAGCCTAGTTTTCAATATTAAAACCTTTTACTTCTTCCTTAGCAGTACATTATTATTTCAGGAACTCATTATTTCTCTCTGCTCATTACTACAGACATCTTTGAAAAGGAATTCAAAATGTCACATTTTATATGTTCCTAAAACAGGTTATATCTATTGGAAATAATACCATAGTTTTGTTTGATAAAAACCATGGTAAACATGTCCCGTCTTATGTTTCTTATCTTATAGTGCTGCTAATATTTCCAATATTTGTGTTTCTTTTTCTTATGTTTTCTTCATATGCTGGTTCACTGGAACTTATTATGCTTCTCTAAAAAGTATTATCAAAAAACTGATTTTATTCCCAATATTTTAGCCTTTATGTAAAATAAATTAATTTCTTCTTTTCATTTTTAGAATGATTGCCAAGGGTTCTTATTGCTTTCTAGCCTATTTGTAAAAGGGTTTTTTCCCTCAGTAGCTGGGGATTCTCATGTAAGAGAAAGGTTTTGTTTGTTTGTTTGTTTGTTTGTTTTTTGAGAGAGAATGTGTGCAAATGGGGGGTAGAGGGAGAAATAATCTTAAGCAGGCTCCTTGCTGAGCCTGATGCAGGGCTTGATCTCAAGACCCTGATATCATGACCAGACCTGAAATCAAGAGTTGCAAGCTTAACTGACTGAGCCAACTAGGTGCCCCCCCCTTTTTTAAATGAAAAGAGGCATCAGCAAGATGGAAGTATAGGAATTTCAATAACTTGTCCCCTTCTAGAAACATCAATGTGAACAATTCTCCAATACCAAAATACTTTCATAAGAGCAAAGTATACCAGATGAAGTATTGCAACATCTGGATAGAGCATACAAATAAGAAAAGATGCATTGAAGAGGGTAGGAAAGACAATTTCACTTGCCCATCACCTTTGCCCATGTCTGGCCAGCCCAGTGTAGAAGAAGACATCTTTCCCATGAAGGAAGGAAAGAGAAGTGAATGCCTGATTCACCACAGCACCAGTATCAGGCCCAATCAACACCAGACCAACTTTCACAGACCTCCAGACTGGCTCCAGAAAATTCAGCTCCTAGCCTGCCCTGGCACCATGCCAACCCCTACAGTATCAGGCTCCAGGCAGACTCACCCAACTCCAGATTCCTTGCCTATACTAATACCAGGTGAGCCCCAGAAGGGGGAAGGAGGCTCCCTGCTGAGGAGAGAGCCCCATGTGGGATTCAATCCCAGGACCCTGAGATCATGACCTGAGCTCAAGGCAGAGGCTTTAATCCACTGAGCCACCCAGGCACCCCAGCATTCACCTCCTTTTAAACATGAAAAATGTCACCCAATTTATTAGAAGATTGGCTATCCACAAAGAATAAAAAACAGATTCTCTATTAACAATTTTAGTGGAATTTTTTGTAAATCTCTCAGTTTGGTGAAATTATTATAAGGCTGTGTGACTCTGGTTCTCCAACTGCCACAATACATATTTCCCAAAGCCAAAATTTCTGTTTCATTATAGGGTTTAACACTGTCAGATAACACAATATAACCCAATCTTTTTTGTTTGTGTTACTTCACCATAAGTCCAAACCTTGGATAGTCAGGTTTAAGATGCATTTTAGAACCACATAGAGGGTAATTATTTTATCACAGGAGGCATCTAAAGACACATTTTATATCCAAAAATTCCAATGATAACTCCCTAAAATAGTGATTTTTGTAAGTATATTACTTATAGGATTATGTCTTTCCTAAGGTCAATATTAAATTAAAATACAAGCTATTCAGTCAAAAATAATTTCAAAATCATCAAAGACTACTATTTCAACAATGTAAGCATTTGTTCTCATAATATCTATGTAAATCAATGCCATTATATATTGTTTCTTTTCCTTACACTGCTCTTTGACTTCATACTTTCCTGAGTCTCTTTCCTTTACATTCTTTTGAAACCTCCACAATGATTAGTTTATATTTTTAGCCTGGCCTTCAGATCTTGACATTTTTTTCAATGCGTGGCTTCAGATCCCTTGATGCAATGTCAGACAATCTCCTTAGTCCCCCATACTCCAGATACCAACAAGGGATCTGGGGAAAGGAAGGTACTAGAGAGTCGGAAGAATAAAGAGGTATATCAGCTAATGGGAATGGTAGAGAGAAAACCTGGAATGGGAGACTGACAAGGAAGCATGCCAAGAAGAGGAAAAAGATGGTGAGCAAGGAGTAGCAGGAAGAGAAAAATTGTGCAGAAAGGATGGAGATAAACTTGGGAGCTAAGATGGTTATGAGCAACAGTTAAAGATGGGGAGGAGGATGGTTGTAGCAAGAAGCTGCAGAAAAGTGATTCTTAAAACATGAAATAGCAACAGAGAAAATTTAAAAGCAAATAAGTCTGTGTGAAGCACTAACATGTCACTACTGATATCACGATTTAAGCCATATCTCTTTCCACTGGAAATCTATGCAGAACAGATGATGCCTTCTGTAAGCACGAAAAGAGAACACCCAGAAAAGGATGTGAGATTATGAAATCACTCTTATTTCCACAAGCACTTCAGAGGGATCTTCCTCTGCTTTTTAGCTTGGAATGTTATTATGAAGAAATTAAAAGTTAAGCTCAGTTTAGTCTTGTTAATGGGTTACTTGTTTTTGCCCTGATGACTAGTATGTTTTTGATTGTTCTGAAAATCAGATGTGTTACCAGGATGTGGTTATTGATTTAAAATTGCAAGTTTATTTCAAGAAAATTTTCTTGAATCATACATATAAATGATTTTTCAGATTTATTTTCTTTTCTTCAGGAATGCAAATTCTATTCAACTCAAACTGGCTTCTTTTAGTCTCATCTTTGTTTTCATTTGAATATAATTTAAGCTTTTGATCTTTTCCAGATGACTTTACTTAATTTTCTTTCTTCTTTCTTCTATTTTTTTTTTTTTTTAGGTCATCAATATTGCAGGAAGGAACAGAAAGCACAAGTGCTAAGTAAAGCAATAGCTGCTAATCTTTGCTACCTGGAGTTCACACCAACACACACACACACACACACACACACACACACACACACAATCTCAGGTAAACATAGTGAGTAAGAGTGCAAGCTTTGAGAAGGTTTTAAAGATAATTACATAGTAAGCTCCTGAACCTTCCTCCCCATGAGTGCACATGAACTGATGCACATATAGCTATTCCCTCTGAAAGAAACCCCAAAACTAGCTAAGCCAATTCTACACATTGTGTAAATGAGAAAATACTAGCACTGAAGCAAAGGCCAACTCTGATCCTGTCCAGAGACCAGGGAAGCCAATGGACACTTCTCCTGTCCTCTCTCTAGGCCACTCCACATTGCCAGTATTTGCCTGCAAGGAGCTAGTACACGTCTGCACCCAAGCTTTCTGTCTGCTTCACAAAGGATGGGTTCCCTAGATCACTTGGTTCTAAGATCTAAGAGAACTTCCATTCGTGAGTCACACAGAACTGTGGCAAACAAAGAAGCAGTTATTAATTGGCCATCCCCCACCGAGCTCAGCACAGAAATGCCCAGCTCCCAGTCTTTCTCTTGCAGGGGTCAATTTGTATGCTTCAAAATATGCTGCCTAAAGGTTGATCATCAACTACAGGACATATCTAGGGGATGATAGCAATGCTTTCCAAAGAAAGATCTAGGAAGTCTGCAGATACTTTATCTGCTCCCTTCCTTTGGTTCTCTCCAACTCACAATTATCTCCCTAGAAGGAATTTATGCACACATCTGGAGGCCCAAATTTTGCAGCTGCCACCTAGGGAAGAAGCTCCTGGATTGCCTGGCCCTAGTAGCCAACAGGGCATGCACTCTGGAGTCCCAAAGGTTGTGGCAAACAAAGAAGAACGCATCTACTGGACTGAGAGACACACCTCCCCCATGGCTTTACACCTGGGCCAGAACAGATGGAACAAACAAAAAAGCTTACCTCTATTTTTCACTGATAAGGGCCTAATTTCATACGTTCCCAGATGCTGTTATCTGATGGTCTGGCTTCCAAATGGCCAGCATTTAGGTACAGACTATAATCCTACCCTTTGGGACGCAGAGAGATCTTACCATACTATCAATTACCAGGAGCCACTAAGAAAAAAGAAGGTGGCTCAGATAATCAAAACAATTTGAGACATTATAAGAACTATGGGCTGGGATAGTTGGTGAGGTTAATCTCCTGTATGAGATCACTCTATCAAGACTGGGAGATTTTATCTAATGCACAGAAATCAACACAGAGAGTCAAGGAAAATGAAGAAACAGGAATAGCTTCCAAACAACTAGGTAGAAATCCAGAAGCAGATTTTAATAAAACAGATATAAGTGATTTACCTAATAGAGAATTCAAAATAATAGTCATAAAAATGCTCACTGAGGTCAGCAGAATAATGCAAGAACAAAGTAAGAATTCCAACAGAGAAAATATTTTTAAAATACCAAACAGAAATTACAGAGCTGAATTGATTGAATTCAATTCAATAGAATACAATATTTGATTTAAAACTGAAAACTAAAAACTTGAGCAGAATGGTTCAACAGTAAACTAGATGAAGATGACAAAAAGATCAGTGAACTGGAAGACAAGACAGTGGAATTCATCCAATAAGAAGAGCAAAAAGGAAAAAAAAAGAAAAAAGGAAAGTAGATTAATATGGGACACTATCAAATGGAGCAATCTATATATACATTATAAGGATACCAGGAGAAGAGAGAGAAAAAAGTGCAGAAAACGTATTCTAAGAAATCATGGCTGAAAACTTCCCAAACCTGGGAGAAAGAAACAGACATGTAGATCCAAGATGTCCAAAAGTTTCCAAATAAGATAAATCTAAGGAAGTCCATGCTAAAGCATGTTATAATTAAATGGTCAAAAGTTAAAAACAAGGAAAGGATCCTAAAAGCAGTAAGTGAAAAAACAACTTTTTACATAGAAGAAAACCTTATTAAGAATATAAACAGATTTTTTTCCTCAAAAATTTGCTGGCCAGAAGGAAGTAGCAATATATATTCAAAATGCTGAAGGAAGAATCTACTAACCAAGAATTCACTATCAGGCAAAGTTGTTCTTCGGAATTGTAGGAGAGAGAGTTTTCCAGATAAGCAAAAGCTGAAGGGATTCACAACCATGAGACCAGCCTTATAAGAAAAGTTAGAGGGACTTGTTCAAAATGAAATAAACAGTTACTAATTAGTAACAGGAAAATATAAGAAAGTATAAAATAATTAAATTCAGAATACTCTAATGTTATAATGGAGGTAGATAAAACACTAATAATTCTAATATAAATGTTAAAAGAAAAAAGTATTAAAAATACCTGCAACTAAAATAATTTCTTGATGGATATACGATGTACAAAAACGTAAATTTTGATATTGAAAACATGAAATGTTTTCTCTAGACATACTTACTTTCATTGACCAAAGTTGGTCATATAGTTAGGTATTTATAGCTGTCTTGGAAACTCAGAATTCAGATTACTTGTTTTGATGGAAGACAGTGAAGAAATCAGGACTATGTGATGCTGTTGAATAACCATGCAACAAAGTCAGTTCTATGACTAAAAGATGAGGAGGACAAAATGAGGGACAAAGAGGAAAAAGTAACTGAAAAAGAAAGAGAAAGAAAGAAGATCTAATTATCTGGAAGAGAGATATATTTTATAATTCAGAAATTAAAAAATATTTCTTATGCACTTTCCATAACAACCATTGTATTTGATTCATTTTATACTTAAGACCTGAGAAATATAGAAAAATAATTGAAAGCTCAAAAATTCCATATTCATAGCTGTATGGGCTATTAAAAATTACTTAAAGTAGGGAAACTTAAGTGATGGAATTAGCTTGAAGGTTGAATGTTATATAGCCATTTCTGGGTTCTTTGCTTTATCCCTGCTTTGAGGTCTCTTATTTGAAACAACTGTCCTGGTTTTTAGTCATCCAATAACAAAGACCGAATTTAAGTGTAGCCAGGGATCCAGGCCCTGAGGGTTTTCGTCTTTTACCATTATGCCTTGTTGTACTGCTTCTGGATGCACATTAATCTCCTTTGTTGTCAGCTCAATAATACCCATTCTGTTTCACAAATCAATGGGGCTAACTTGTCCTTTGCTCCAAGCTAGAATTAGCTCAAATCTAAAATTGATCTAGAATATAGATCTAGAATTGAAATACAAATCTAGGGTATGGAATCTAAATATAAAATTGAAATCTCAATCTAGGATCAAAGTTCTAGGCTAGGTTTGCACATTATCTCAGTCATAAGACAGCCAGTTTTTCCAACTGCTTTGCCATTACCTAAAAATCATATCCAACTTGTAGCCAAGGTGAGGGAATCCTTATTGCCATCCATGACATTTCAGCTCAATTGATTCTCAATTTTAGTATCAATCTTATAACCACAATTACTACTATCAATTCTGTTATACAATTATATTTCAGATACAAATGAGAGAAATTCATCTTCAAACTAGCTCACAAACAAAAAGGAAATTTATTAAATCATTAAATCAGGAGGTTCAAGTTGTGAATTTTCATGAAGAACTGGATTTAGGGTTTCAAATGATAAAACCAGGAATCTGTGTCTCATTATCTCTTCTTTCTGCATTATTTAGTCCTGGATTTATTACCCAAAAGCTCTCTCCTATGACACAAAAAGAAGGCAATTGTTCCTATAGATTTATATTGTCTTCCAACCACATTTCCTTTATTATCCCACAGAAGCCCTAGACATTCTCCTCGATTTCTAAATAGGTTTTCTAATGATTGTCAAACCAATTATGGAGTCTAGAATTATGGGATCATTTGGTTGGCCAGGATTGAATCATATGTATATCCTTGAGATAAGGCAAAAATTGGGTTATTTATGTATTTTCCTATCAAAAGAATGGAGGAGAAAATAGAATGAATTTATGATGATGACTGTTCTATTCATCTCACTTAAAATGTGTTATGATAGAGTAAGATATATAGATTCTCAAAGTAGTAATATATAAAAAATGTTGAAAAGATATTGATACTGTGTTGAGTCCTCCTTTGATTATTTGTTATTTTATTATTTTGAGACACAATGGCGAAGACACAAAACAATAGTGTTCTTGAAAAATATTTCCCATCAGTTGGTAGTTGTTTAAATTAATAGACTAACAAGGTATTTCATAGAGATAGACCAGCCTATGCCACATAAAGTTATAGATATCATTTAAGGATACTGAATTCTATAAGTAATAAAAATGAAGGATCATCCATGAAACTATATATAAATGATAGAGCTTTCTGAAGGATGTGTGTGTGGGTGTGTATGTGAAGTGGTCATACATCAGAGACCATAGCAATGTATCCCTGAATAATGTTTTTTCTATGTTAATTTCAAAATCAGAAAAAAAAAATCAGAAACAACAAATGTTATGTGGAAATCCATAACATTCATTTAAAGTCACCATAAGTTATAAGAATAAAAGTTGTACATATTATCTAGGAAGATTAATTTTCAGAAACACTTATAATCTAAGTTAAATTCATTCATAGTTCTGAAATAACACTTTTAACTAATCTCTCTGAAATCTTTTCAATGTCATATTCAAGATAATTGAGAAGTTTTTTTCAAAGAAAGCTCTCATTTTTTCCATATGAAATGTACTATCTTCCTACTCAAGATGGTTTATGATATACACATTTTTAGCACCTTTCTCTTTCAATGTTCTATTGGAATAAATGACTACGTATAAAAATAAAAAGTTAATTTATTTCACCATTTTAAAACTAGAAGTGCTACCACCAGATCTGAGCAGTAAGGAATTAATGGACCCAATAAAGCAGGTGAAAAAGAAAGGACATAAAAATAAGTTCACATTTAAGTAAAGTCTGGAAATAATACCAAGACATGAAGCAGCAGAGAACATGGGAAAGAGTCAGCTATGCACTGTTGGTCAGCTAAGAAATGAAGGAAAAAATAGAAAAGTTTGTCAAGTCTTGTGGTACTCATAAGAATGAAGAGATTATCTTGCATTATCCATATGGGTCCAGTATAATTATGGGTTCTTCTAGTGAAAGGGGAAAAGCAGGAGTGTCAGAAGAGAGGTGATGACTAAAGTATAAGTTGTAGTGATGTGACCATAAATTCAGGTAGCCTCTGGAAACTGAAAAGGGCAAAGAATATATTTTCCCTCAGTCTGCAAAAGTAATTTAATTCTGCCAACACCTTGATTTTACCTCCGTAAAACCTATTTCAGACTTCTGAACTCCAGAAATGTAAAATAATAAAAAAAAATTATAAATTTGTGTTGCTTTAAGCCACTTAACTTGGAGTATTTTTTATAGCAGCAGTAAGAAACTAATAAAAACCTCAAAAAATGAATTTTTAATTTTTGCACTTGAGCAACAAAAAGCATGCTTGAAGTTGAAGTTCCTTTTTTTTTTAAAGATTTTATTTACCCATTTGACAGAGAGAGAGAGAGATCACAAGTAGGCAGAGACGCAGGCAGAGAGAGAGGGGGAAGCAGGCTCCCTGCTGAGCAGAGAGCCTTACATGGGTTTGATCCCAGGACCCTGAGACCACGACCCGAGCCGAAGGCAGAGGCTTCAAACCCATTGAGCCACCCAGGCGCCCCTGAAGTTGAAATTCTAATCACAAAGAGTTCTACATGTTTTAGTTTTGTTTTTCTTTGTTAAATGAGAGAGGCAGAATAGTGCTCTACTTATTTTGGGGGGCATATCTGAAATGTCTGCACCAGAAATAACATCCCATTATTGACACCCTAAGTTGGCTGCAAATCCAATCCTCCCACTCCACCATGAGAATTTAACAAAGACACTAAGGCCCTGCATATATTACAAGAAAGCAAGAATTTCTCAGTTAGATGTAGCAAATATGCCCATATAGCAGAGCTTTTTTTTAAAAGGTCGAGATAGAATATGGAATCTAGATTCTAGACCTGACCAATATCTGCAGAAAACAACCAACATATAAGAGAAGCACCAAAGGGGTTCCTGGGTGACTCCGTAGGTTGAGTATTTGACTCTTGATTTCAGCTCAAGTCATTTTCTTAGGGCCCTGATTTCAAGTGTTGCATCAAGCTCCCAGCACAGTGGGGAGTCGGCTTCGGATTTTCTCTTTCCCTCTCACTCTACCTGTCCCCCCACTTACTTCCAAGCATGTGCAAGCTCTCTCTCTTTAAAATAAATAAATCTTTAAAAAGAGAGAGAGAGAGAGAAAAGCATCAAATCCAATGAAGATTTCATTTCAAAGAAAATAATTTAACAAAAGAAAAATTAATGAAAAATTAATGTTAAATTTTCTCAGTACCCAATTAAGTTCATTACATGTGTGGATTTTTATATGTCCACTTCCTTTTTTCTGGAATTGTCTTTCACCATATCTTGAGGTAGCATTCTCTCATTTCATCTGGGATTCAAATTTTACTTCTCATAGAGGATTTTGTAAAATATACTAATTAAAAAAATCTTTGACAGAGAGAGATCACAAGTAGGCAGAGAGGCAGGCAGAGAGAGAGGGGGAAGCAGGCTCCCTGCTGAGCAGAGAGCCCGATGCGATGAGGGACTCCATCCCAGGACCCTGAGACCATGACCTGAGCCAAAGGCAGATGCTTAACCCACTGAGCCACCCAGGCGCCCCTAATTAAAAAAATCTTTGTTTAAGTTTTCCCTTTTGGAAAAAAAAAATTTTCCCTTTTGCTTTTTCTCTTTAAAACTTATAACTCAGGGGCAACTGGGTGGCTCAGTGGGTTAAAGCCTCTGCCTTTGGCTCAGGTCTTGATCTCGGGGTCACAGGATCTAGCCTAGCAAATGGCTCTCTGCTCAGCAGGGAGCCTGCTTCCCCCTCTCTCTCTGCCTGCCTACTTGTGATCTCTTTCTCTCTGTCAAATAAATAAATAAAATATTTAAAAATAAATAAAACAATAAATAAAACAATAAATAAAACGATAAATAAAACTTATAACTCAACTCGACAAACTAGGAATAGAGAGGAACTTCTCAACTTGAAAAAAGGACCTCTAGAACAGCGTATCTAATGGTTAAAAAAAGTACAACACACTTAATGGTGAAAAACAAGATAATTTCTGCCTAAGACAGGGAACAAGGCAAGGATGTCCCCCCTCACCACACCTTTTCAACATTGTGCTATAATTTCAGGTAATTTAATAAGACAAGAAAAAGAAATAAATGGTTTGGAGATTGCAAAAGAAAATATAAAACTGTCTCTGTTCACATGATATCATTGTCTATATAGAAAATCACAAAGATTAATTTTTTTTGAAATTAATAAACAAAATTGCTGGATTCAAGGTTAATATACAAAATTAATCAATTTCATGCACACCAGGAAAGAACAATTGGAATTTAAAAACTAAACACATACACAATTTATATTAGTGCCCCAAAAATGCTTACATGTAAATCTAACAAAATATGTTTAATTGATGAGACTAAAAATTCTGATAAAAAAATCCAGGATGAAACTAAAATTCTATTGAAAAACATCCAGGATGATCTAAATAAGGAGAAAGATATTCCACTTCGTAAATAGGAAGTCTCAGTATTTTAAAGATAATAGTTATTCCCAACTTGATCTAAAGATTCAACGCAAACCCAATTAAAACCTCAGAAAATTACTTTGTAGATATTGACAAACTGATTCTAAAGTTTATATGGAAAGGCAAAATGGCCAGAATAACCAATGTAATAATTTGAATAGAATCACAGTCACCACTTTGCAGGTGTTCAATATGTGTTAAATATCTCATCATATCTTTAGTGAAGAGAAATGAGTATAACCATATAGAACCATTTTATTTTATAGTTTATATGTGTTGGGTCTAAGTTGAAAAAATGAAACGAATATTTTAAAGCCTAGGTTGAGTAATATCACTCCTGTCATTCCTTGACACCCTTTCAAACTGTGCTGTTAGTGTTAATTGCATAAGCTTTGTTACATGAAACACAGAAATACCAATACAGAAAGCAAAGTATGATATGAGAATTGAAGATAAAAGACAAACTGTTAACTGACTAATAATCTCATAATACGGAGAGTTTCTATTTTTCTAAGGAAAACAGCAAACTCTTCTGACTTTGCATTTTGTTGTAGTTTATATTTATTAACTGTTTTTCTTACATGCTGTTCACACCCTGTTACATCTTCTCAATAGTTTAATGCATAGAAAAAAACTACATAATTTTATAATTTGTTATCTTATTTGGAAATACATATTTCCCTCAAAGCCCAGCATTAGTAGTTCACATGAGCATTTTCATAAATCATATACAATTATAATGACATAATTGCTTATCATTATCTTGCATTCATACTTTTGTTCATTGACTCAGGTTCTCCCAGGCACTTGATATTCTGCTTTATTACTGGATCAGTGAACATTAACACAACAGCTTGGATAACATCAATTAACAGGCTATGTCTGTATTGAAAAAGATCTATTACTTACAAGATATACATAAGAGTATAATGTACAATAACATTTTTGTTTGAATGTAAAGATATTGTAGAAATCTGAAGAGACTTAGGAGTTGACAATAATATTTTAGTTTATAGGTTTGAAGTTTTAGTGTACCATTTCTTAGTGATAATTTCACTCATCAAGGCAGCTAAAGAATCTTGACAGAAAAAAGAACATATTTCAAGGAAAAGCAATGACAATAATGAGTATAACTAATATTTACTGAGAAATTATTTTGGACTAGGCACTATTCTACATGATTTTCAAACACTGACTAACTTCCTCAGCAATCCTATGGAATAGGTTATTTTTATCCTTATTTTTCACATTTTAAAAAAAAGTCAAGAGTTTCAGAAACTTCCTCAATGTTACAAAGCTAATAAATAGATAAGGCAACATTGAAATGAGGCAATCTGACTTTATATTAATCACTCTCAATATTACACCATTCTTGTTTGTTACTAAATACAATAAATGATAGCTGTGATCATTTGAGGTAAAAGAGAAGTAATATTAAAACCAAATATACAATAAACATTAGAATATTATATTATATAAGAAAATGTGGTCTAAAATGCCAGTATTGGAACTTTGAGTTTATACTGATGTGGTTTCAGGCCCAGACAACAGAAAACACCTACATGTTAACAATAGCTGTGTCTTGATGGTAGTTTAGTGTACTCTAAAGGTGGAACCCAAGGTATTTTAAAAGTTGTAGTAGACTTTGTAGTAGGCTAAGGTGTCATCTGAGATATTTTATAAATGTAAATAATTATTTCCATGTCAGGGTTATTTTAAAAGGAAAGTAAAAGAATAGAGCCCATCAAGTAGATTATGTAGGCAATGCTAACCAAGAGTTGCAAATAAGAAAATATTTTCCTGATTTCGGAAATGTGTATGATGAAATGAAGTGAAGCAAAAAGGCTATCATTTTAGTGCTTTCTGGAGAAACAGACCATTATGAGACAGATGTACATATATATGAGATATTTATGGCAAGGAATTGGTTCACATGACTTTTGGGATGGCAAGTTTGAAATTCATAGGCCAGGTTGGAAACTTAGGCAGGATTAATAGTGCGGTCATGACGTAGAACATCTTCTTCTCTGGGAAACCTCAGTGTTTGCAATCAAGGCCTTTCAACTGATTGGAGGAGGTGCATCCACATTATGGAGGATAATCTCTTTTATTTAATGTCGATTGACTATAGATATTAACAACATCTACAACATAGCTCCATGGTAGCACCTGGATTAGTGTTTGATTAAACAACTGTGTACCATAACATAGCCAAGTTAACACATAAAACCAACCATAACAAGTTCTACATTTACAACCACAGATTATGGGTTAGTGTTTAAAGTGTGGTAGAAATAAAATAATGAATGTCTATAATGGTCTTAAAAGGATTTAGCAGAAAAACGGAAAAACAATTTAGCAAAGAATAAAATGAGAACTAATCTGAGACTTGTACAGTGGATGGAGGGAGGAATAAAAGAAAATTAACTCCTGGGTGGTTCAGTCATTTAAGTATTTGACTCTTGATCTCAGCTCAGATTTTTTTTTATTAGCATATAATGTATTATTTGCTTCAGGGGTACAGGTCTCTAAATCATCAGTCTTACATAATTCACAGCACTCACCATAGCACATAACCTCCCCAATGTCCATCACCTAGCCACCCTATCTCTCCCCCCTCCCGCTCCCCAGCAACCCTCAGTTTGTTTCCCCAAGATTAAGATCTCTTATGGTTTGTCTCCCAATCGATCTTGATATCAGGGTCTTGAGTTCAAGCCCTGAGTTCAAGTTCAATGCTGGGCATGGAGCTTTTGTTAAAAAAAAAAAAAAAAAAACAAAAAAAAAACAAATTCCTGAAAGACTGGAAACTAATAAGAAATCATATATAGTCATTTAGAAAGAGATTTTATGCATAAGTATTTGAATACTGTGAGTTGTTCATAGGTGAGAGCATGACATGTCAAATATTTGGTGAGTCAGGTATTTCTTAGAAGTATTTTTATGATAAGGTATTGCCTTTCTAATTTGCATTCACTCTATAAGGATAACTACAATAAATTTATAATCATAAACAAAATTATAAGTTTGATAGTTATGTATGAGATTGAAAAAACATAGATACTTTTGGACTAGAAAACAGAGAACTCAAGGATCTCATTTTTGTCAGGAAAAATCCACACTATCAACTTGTTAATGACAATGGCTACTGATTTTCATTTCTTTACAGATCTCAATGGAAAGAAGCTAGTATTAGCAGCATATAAAAATTATCTATAACATAAGAATGAAATTAAACTGTCAAGAAATATATAAGGGAAGGATCCTAGAATGAAACTTTCCCATTACCAACTCCAATTTATTATCTCTGTGACCTTGGGAAAATCATCCAACAATTTTGTACTCTATTTCCTCATTGGTAGATTTGTAATAACGGTGCTTACTTTATACAGTGATATGAAGTTATAATGAGTTCTTATCTAAAGTACTTTTAAGGTCTCTGGCATCATCTGTATAATTAATATTATTAATCCTATATGAGGATCAGTAGTTATTACTAATGTGGAGTTACTACTTACTTGATAACCCATGTTAAAACAAAGTAGAGGACAAGGAAACATGCTAACTAGCCAACAATTCACCTACTTTCAGTCCTATATTCTGGACTTTTCAAATATACAGATTCACACAATAGTGGTCTTTGTGATTTGCTTTTTTCATCTAGCATAATATTTTCAAGATTCACCCAGGATGTAGTATGTATCAGTATTTCATCCCTTTTTAATGACTGAAAATATTCAAATGTATGAATATATCATATTTTATTCACCTATTAATCAGCTCATGAATATTTGGATTATTTTTACTTTTAGGCTGTTATGAATGCTGATGCTACAAATATTCATGTACAAGTTTTTAAATGAGCATATACATTTAATTCTCTTGGGTATATACCTAGGAACAAAACGGCTGGGTCATATCACAACTCTGTTTTTAATATTTTGAGGAAATAGCTGTTTTCAAAGTAGCTGCATCATTTGAGCAATCTCACCATTAGGTAAGTGCTTCCAACTATTCCACAAACTCATTGATTGTTATTGACCATATTTTTATTTTATCTACCCTAGTTGGTTAAAAATGGTACTACCTTTTGGTAGAAAATACATTTCAAGTGCTCATCTGCCAATTATATATCTTCTTTCAAGAAGTGTCTATTCAAATCCATCACTTACTTTTATTTAGGATTTTATTCTATCTTTAAGTTGCAAGATATCTTTGTACATCCTAGATACAAGCTTACTATTATATATGATTTGCAAATATTTTCTCCTTATCCCTTAGCTTGTCTTTTCACTTTTTTGACGATGTCCTTCAAAGTACACACAAAATTTTTAATGCTGCCCAAATTGTCTATTTCTTCCTTTTGCCCTGTGCTTTTGGTGTTATACCTAAGAATTCATCACCAAATTCAAGGTCAGAAAGATTTATCCTCACATTTTCTTCTAAGATTTTAATATTTTTAGCTCTTACATTGAGGTCCATGAAAAATGGACCTAATTAAAGAATATAACATCTGTAAATCAATTAAGTAAAACTTAAGTAAAGTTTTGTACTTGGTATGAGAAAGGTATACAACTTTACTACTTGTGTGTGGATATCTAGTTTTCCCAGTATCATTTGTTGAAGACTCATCTTCCCCATTGACTTATTATGGCCCCCTTGTCAAGTCAATTGACAGCAAATATATAATTCCAAAAAACTATGTGCCTATACGTACATTATTACCACACTGGCTCGATACTGTATTATTGTAGTAATTTTTAAAATCATGAAGTGTGAAAAAATAAAAAAATAAAAAATAAAAATAATATAAAATCATGAAGTGTGAGTCCTCAAAATAAGTTCTTTTTCAAGATTATATTGAGTATTCTGGTTCCCTTACATCTCCACATGAGATTCAAGGTGAGCATTTCAAATTCCTGAAAATTGAAAAGTTATCTGAGATTTCTCTAGGGACTGATCAATTTGGCAATTACTGGAATCTTAACAAATAAATTTTTCTGGTTCATGAACATGGGACTTCTTTTGATCTACTTAGCTCTTTAATTATTCCAGCAAAGTTCTGTAGTTTTCAGCATATGAGTATTGCAATTATTTTTAAAAACATTTTAAGTGCCTTTTTATTCATTTTAATGCTATTGTAAATAGTATTTTTTCATGCTTTCAATTGTTGAGATATTTATTGCATATGTATAGAAACATAATCTATTTTTGTACATTAATTTTGAGCCTGAAAAGTTAATGAACTCATTTCTTAATTGTGTATGTGTGTCTGAATTCATTAGAAATTTCTATATACATGAGCATATTTTGGCAAATAGAATTAACTCTTCTTTTAAAGTATGGATATCTTTTACTACTTTTACTTGAATTGCTACAAGAAATCTTTATCACCAGAGATAATTTAGATCCAAGAAAGAATTCTTGGAATTTAGGAAATTTAGATTCAAGACGGCAAACCTTGTTATTTCTTCACTAATTCAATATCCAAAGCATAATTTTTCAGAAATTTATTGTTTCCTTTTTGTAGAAGGCATAAAATCTTCCTTCTTTGGTTATTTCTTTTTTCTTATGGGGATCCTACATATGCAAAATTATTTTTTTCCCATTTATCTCATGTGAATTTAATTATTAGACTAGCCAAAGCACACAGAAGGCAAGAAGGGATCATTTTTCTGCTCCTGTAGTGCTATGTCTGATGGGGAGAAGACAGCTTTCCCCCATGAGACTTTCCAGGTAAAGCCTTTATAGTTGCCTGTGATTAGGCCTGATAGTTGCAGGATCACATGTGGGTTTTTAGCCAGGAGCCCAACTCCTCAGCGCTATTGTCCCTTCATTCTTCCTGATTTCATTTATTTCAGATTTAATATTTGTTATTTTCTTTCTTTTGCTAGCTTTGTGTTTAGCATATTCTTCTTTATGTACTTTCTGAAGGTGGATAGTAAGGTAATTGACATGAGAGCGTTCTCCTTTTTTTTTTTTTTTTTTTTACAGGTATATAAAGTTATAAAGGCACACTTAATGTCGCCCCACATTTCTGAAACTTTGCTCGTTTTTCTTCATTCTTTTTCCTCTATGTCCTTCAGATTTCATAATCTCTATCGATCTCTTTAAATTAGCTGGTTCCTTCCAGTTCTATCTACCATTGAGCCCCTCTGGTGAATTTTTCATTTTATTTATTCTACTTCTCCAGAATTCTATTTCGTTCCTTTTTTTTTTTTTCACAATTTCTGTCTCTTTACTAATATTCTCTTTTGATGAGACATTGTCATAATACTTCTTTAAGCGGTTCTTTGAAAATAATTACAGTAGCTACCTGAAGTATTAAATCTGACATTAGGCCCCTCTAGAGCACAGGCAATATCTTTTGCCCTTTTATTTTTCTTGTATAAGAATCACACTTTTCTTTCTTTTCTTCTTTCTTTCTTCCTTCTTTATCTTTCTTTTCTTTCTTTCTTTTCTTTCTTTTTTGTATGAATAATAATTTTTATGTAGTACTGAGAATTTTAAATAATATTTTGCAATTCTCAATGCTAACCCAAGCTCACAATAATAGCTACAAAGATACCAACAATACGGCACTTGCCATTCTTATTTTTGTTAGTGCTGGTTATTTATTTAGTGACCTTATTGAAAAATAAGTCTATATTCTGTTGTGTGTGTCCACTGAAGTTTTGTTCAGTTATCTTAGAAGTCAGCAAATGATTGATTAGGAATTTCTTAAATAGCTTGAATCTAGAATTCTCCAAGCCTTTCTGGAGGTGCTCTGTATGCACACGGAGCATGCCTCAGTGGTCAGGCACTTTACAACACTGACATCACTTGCTGCTTATGCAGAGCTTCAAGCTCAGTTAGATGTGAGAGTTGAGAGCTTTCTCAGGTCTTTCTTGGATATTTCTTGGATATATGCACAATTCTGTACATATACATATCTTGTATATTCCAGGGAATATAGTTGACATTTTTAAAACTCCCTATGAATATCTTATATTCCATTTTTTTCCTTTTAAGAATTTTGGTCAGCTTCCTGTTTGCCTAAAGTGTTATTTCTGCTTCAAGTGCTGCAATTATTATTATTTTTTTTTGACAAATGTTCTCAGAGGACAAGTTCAGTAATAAATCTCTGGAAGTGATGCTTTTGGGGAGCACTACATTTATCTGTCTGCTCCATTTCCTCCTAGGCTATGGATTTCACTATGATTGCAGGCCTGTTGGATTTCCAGGCTACTGTGGAGATGGGGAGAAAGCAACAACAATAAGGCAAGTTAAAATGCCACAAAGCTGGCTGTGCTTACTGAGTTGCAACCATTTTTCTTGAATAAATACTCCTCAGATTGTTGCAAGTTTGTATAATTTCTAGGGTTCTAAAAAAGTTGATTTTGGCAATTTTTCCAGTGCTTTTATGGAGGAGAGGGTTATTAAAGGTCCTTACTTTGCTCTTTTTGCTGATGTTTCTTTGTACCTTATTTTTAAAATCTCTAAACAATTGAAGAAATGTCTGGGTCAGCAATAAGTGTTAGTGGTACACACCTATAGTGGCCGAGTTGAATATCTGCCCATCACAAATACATCACAATTATTTTTTTACTCAATGTGGATAAAGAAGGAAGACAGCAGTGTGCATACCCAGAGTGTTTATTGGTGGCTTATGAGGATAATAGTGACAACCATAGTGGCCACTTCAGGAAGTCAGCTATCTATGATGTTGCTGACAGCATAACTCTGGTGTGGGTTTGCTGCCTTTAGAAATGGCTGGAGATAAGTGCCTTTGAATTAATGTTTCAATCAGATTATGAGTTTAAGATGAAAGAATGGAAAAACTAAAACAGCAACAAATGAATGAGTTTGAAAATCAAAGATGTATTTTCAAACATGCACAGTGTGCAATGAAATGATCATCACACATTGGTCTTTCCACAAACACCCCACACAGAGAATAATTGCAGTCAACAATATTATTGCTCAAATGGGAAGGATAACAATGTATTATAATAACAAATTCTCAAAGAAGAAAGAAAATGACTATCATTATATTATCTGGTTTCAACCTGAGTTATTTTGGTCCATTTGCCTTTGCTTTTCAAAGAATTTTGCTTTACCAAAATACTTTTCAAATAAGGGCAAATTCATTTCCTTTGTAATACTTTCAGTCAGTTCCCAGTGACTAGAGAACACCTAGCTATGGGCATTCATTTTTTTTTTTTTTTTTTTTTTGTATGGGCATTCATTTTTAAAACTCAAACTTCATCTCAGAAAGAAGAAAAAAAAATTAAACTCTCCTCAGGAAACAGCAAATAAAGACTAGACTTTTCTATTTTCACAATAGTAAAGAAATTGATTATTCATTAACAAAGCAATTTTCCTGACTATGCCTATTTTTTAAAAAAAATTTATTGAGGTGTAATTGATACAAAACACTATATTGGTTTCAGGTGCGCAACATAATGATTTGATATTTGTATATATTTTGAAATAATCACCAAAATAAGTCTAGTTACGTCCATCAGCATACAGAATTAACTTTTAGGATTTACACTCTAGGCAACTTTCAAATATGCTTTACAATATTATTGACTATAGTCACCATGCTATTCATTATGTCTCCTGTACTTATGTTTTTTTTAACTGGCAGTTTGTACCTCTTGACTCCCTTCATCTGTTTCTCCCACTCCCCCATTATCCCCTCCTCTAGCAGCCACTGTTCTGTTCTCTGTATCTACGATTGTAGTGTAGCTTGGTTTATTCATTTGTTTTGTTTTTTAGATTCCACATTTAAATGAAATCATATGGTATTTTTCTTTGATTTATTTCACTTAACATAACCCCCTCCAGGTCCATGCATATTTTTACACATGGCAGGAATTTGTTCTTTTTTAGAGTGAGGCAAAACAAGCATTCGGTCGAGGAACCTAGCCAAAAGAACCTAGCCAAAGGAACCTGTGTTTTGAGAAGGTTCAGGCTACAAAGAGGAGCTAAATAGAAGTGTCTGAGACAGCTCTAGTGAACACTTCAGTTGTCAACCAGAATAACCACCCAATATATGAATGACTAAACAGTCAACTGATTCCAGTCCCTTGACTGAGACTCTAAACTGAGGACCAGATATTGTGAAAAGGAAACAAATGATCCTTATTGTGCCAAATTTCTGACACACAGAATCTGTAATAATGAGCAATTATTTTACACCATTGTTTTGGCAATTTATTTTGTAGCCATAGTATCTAGAATTATGATTAATATAATTTACAAAGACTCATAAACACCAAAGATGAATTTGAAAACCTAAATTATTTTTGTTAATATTCATATTGGTACAGTCATAAGAGTATTCACTATTGTAAATATTTTGGCATAAATATTTTATGCAACTGTTATTATTATTGATTGCTACAATCTCTTAGGCTGTAGTATTTTTAGCTGTCATAATGTTTCACCTACATATATCTAGAGGATTATTTTTTATTATTATCATCTTCCTCACTTAAAAGCTCTCTAAAGTCTGGGAAGACAGCCCTTATTTTGGTCACCTCTGTATTTTCACACTGCATGGAAAATAGTATAAATTCAATAAATATTTATTGGGTGGGATAAGCAATGTATTTTTTTACACATCATTACTATATAGCATTCAGTTATTTTTTACTATCTAAAGTTGTAAACCTAATATTTGGATAAGTGTTTTCCCACTAAATTTTGTATTCCTTCACTCCACAACTTATATCAGTCATGAATCTTTTTAATTTTGAGAAAACTAGTTGATTTTTTTGCAATATTTCTAATATATCTGTTTTTGTTAGAATAAATTATTCGGTTTTTTTAGGGTTGGAGAAACCTATGCTATAATTTGCCGCTAAGTATTCTCAGGTTGAGAAACAACTTTTGCTTTACTCCTGGGCCCGGTAGAAGCCAGATGCTTAAAGATGGGCACCATGTTGCTATGCAACCTTGGCTGTCCATACAAACTGCATGTTCTCCAACTCACTAAGCATTTCATCATCAAATAGAGGTTATGACCGAGATTGGGCATAAATAATTTTCATAAGTAAATGACTCTGATTCCTATGGATACCCATTCCAGGGGCATTATTTTCCTTCTTACAACCTGTATCAAATATTCTTTGCGAGCTGTGAACTAAGGAAGAACAAATGTTCTCGTGTTTTTCAGATTGTTTACCACAATATTCTGTCACCAGCCAATAGCAGACAGTTGCAGGACTACCGTCCCACTCAGGTGTCATCCTGAAGGACAGTGATGAAGGAAAATCCTACTCCCAATCTTTACCTAGTGAGTAGAATCTTGAGTTGGGCGTTGGATCATTCTTGTTACCTGGAAAGAGAGATAGCCATGTGGATCCATGAACAATGGTTAAATGTCTGAGTCAGTGACCAGGGACTTTGAGGCAACATAATTAGACAATTGGTGAAAAACAGATCTTGAGAAAAGGTAGAAATGAACCTTTCCAAATGGGCACAAAGAGTGAAAATATTTGTAATTTATGTAAATGCTTATTAAAGAGCAGTGTTAGTATAAAATGCTCTCAATGGTCACTTGGACAAGATGAGGTATTAAGAGAATGGAAGGAACCTACTCCCTTCAGCTGTTCCTTACTTGCCCAATGGTCTCATGAGAAAATTGTGCCTGGCAACAGAAATGGGCATTTCAAATGGGCACAGCAGTATTAGCTTCCACTCACAAAGGCTAATCTAATCACGACTGCTGACTGCTTAGCTTAACAAGAACAGGACCATAGCCCTTCAATGGCACTAATATCTGAGGAGATAATCCAGTCACTTGGCAGGTTGATTACACTGGACATTTTTCATCATGAAAGGAACACAATTTGTTTGGACTAGGCACTTAGTCTAGAAGTGACTATGCTTTCTTTCCCTAATAAAAGTATTTCTGCCAAAACTCTCTTCTGTGAACTTACCTAATACCATATTCAAAGTTATGGTAATCCATACCACACTGATTCTGAACATGGACTGATTTTATAGCAAATGAAATGCAGCATAAACGCATGTTCATGAATTCACTGGTCTTACCATTTTATTTATTACTGTGGCACAGCTAGCCCAGTAGAATGAGGGAATGTCTTTTGCTTTGTGTTATACTTTAATATAGGCTGAGTTCTTAAATACAATTTATTTTTAGATAAATTATTATAGGGTTGCAGAAAAATCAAGAAGGTAGTGCAGAGATCCCCCATATACTCCTCATTCAATTTCCCCCAGTATTAACATCTTCTATTAACATGGCACATTTGATATAGTTAATGAACTGATATTGATATGTTATTATTAACTAAAATCTATACTTTATATTTCATTATTTTTTAATTAATTTAATTATTTATTAGACCTTTTGAAGTATTAATGACACTTGTTGGGTGGCAACTCTGGGAGACTAAGTCAGCACTGATATATGGTGCTCAATCTTCCAACAGCCAGGATTTACAAGGTGTTGGCAACGGTACATAATTTTCACTTAATATGCCAAATTCAATTTGTGACCTTAGAAATTTCCATGCTGGTACTATAGCAGTCCCAAGAAGTCAAAGATATAGTTCTTGACTTCAAAGAACTTGCTTTTTTTTTTTTTTAAAGATTTTATTTATTTATTTGACAGAGAGAGAGAGATCATAAGTAGGCAGAGAGGAAGGCAGAGAGAGAGGAGGAAGCAGGCTCCCCACCGAGCAGAGAGCCCGATGTGGGGCTTGATCCCAGAACCCTGAGATCATGACCTGAGCCGAAGGCAGAGGCTTAACCCACTGAGCCACCCAGGCACCCCAACCTAACCTCATTCTTTTGTCCTTACAGACATAATGTTCGGCCCATATGTCACTGGCTTGCCAATTTATCCATTCAAGAACACTTTTCTAAATATCCTCTATAAATATTGCCACTATTGATTGCTTCTCATTCATAAAAGTCAAGTTCAAAAATTTTTTCCTGTTTTAAGCCTTTTTGAATAACTGCTTGGAATTTACTTACTCCCCCCAGTATGAAAAAAAAAACAAAAACCAACAACTTCACTTATGTCTTTTATGAGCTTTCTTGCTTGTATTAATTAATAAATATTGGAGATATATATTAAGTACATATATAAAATACTTACTATATTAAATATGTATGTTATTCAATATATTAGTCAATTTATGCTAATATTTGCTATATTAAATATTTAGCAAATTAATATTTATGTAAAATATTATTAAATGCTCAAACATTTCTAAAATATAAAATAAAATTATTAAATATGAAAATGTATTAAATATTTACCATGGTAACTATATTACTATATTAATACATATTTATACAAATATGTATATTTCTAACAATTATGTATATAGATTCTTCCTAGGAAATGAAAATAATAGGTTTTAATTCCAACTGTTCCCCATACTAGCCATGAAAACTTGAGCATGAAAGAAGCTCTCTCAAGCTATTAGTCTTAACTAACAGTTAGTTTTATATAATGCCATCAGTAAGGCCACATGGTAGATAGTGAACTGATGCAGGGCTGGAGCTCATGACCCCAAGATCATGACCTTAGCCAAAACTAAGAGTAGGACACTTAACTGACTGAGCCACCCAGGCACCCCTGCCCAAAGTAAATTTGAAAATAAAATTTACTTTTATGCTTTCTTTAAAAAAAATAAAGTAGTGCTTTTAGTTGAAGTAGTTTCAGAATTGAATTAGATTAAAAATCATTACTTTCTCAGGAGTAGAAAAAAATATGCAACCTAATGAGGGGGGGTGAACACTAAAAATACATAAATACAAGTAAAATATATTATCAAATACTTCAAGTGATTTGAAGATGTGTAAACCAAGGAAAGGGGATGGGGATATGGGATGGTGCATTTTAGAGTAAGCGGTCACAAAAAAAAAAAAATGCTTCTGAGAAGGTGCAATGAGGAAGAGAGATGTGCAAATGTCTGGGAAGACAGACCTGTTCAATTGAGACCTGTTCAATGCAGGTCAAATAGCAATGCAAAGGCACTGAGGTAGGGTGATCCTGCTGTGTTGGAAGAATAGTAGAGTCCAGTGCCCCTTGAGGAGAGACTGAGGGGCAAAGAGGGATTTTTGAGGTCAGGGAAATGACTAGAGCTAAATAATTTAGAGTGATATAGTTCAGTATAGAGTTTAACTTACACTCCAAAGGAACTTAACACTTGCAAAGGAAACCATACATCTTTTCTCTTTACCTATTTTGTTCTTTGTTCATGTCTTCTCTATGTCTAACTTCTTTTGGATCAATCAAATAATTTCCATGATTTCATTTTCATTTCAGTTCATAATTGCTCAATGAAGCATTTTTTGATGACTGATTTGAAGTCATAGTCTAATAATTCCATCATCAGTATCATCTTTGTGTCAACATATGTTGATTGCCTTTTCTTATTCAAACTGAGATTTTTGCTTGACTGTGGTATGCTAGGTGTTTTTGATAAGGACCTGGACATTTGGGGTACTATGTTATGAGATTCTGGATTTTATTTAAACCCATTACATTTGACTTTGTCTGACAGTGCTGTGATGGGGAAGGTGGGTATTGCCTTGTTGCTGCCAGGGGGAGGTAGAAGTCCAGGCTGCCCCCTAGGTCTCTTTCAACACTCATGGGTCAAAATTTTTAATTATGGTTGGAGGTAGAAGTTCAAAGTTTCCATTAGGTTTCATCGATGCTATCCTTTGCTAAGGGCATCTCTTGTTACTTATGTCATGTGGCCTCCACTGACATCATGGTGGGAGGAGTGTGATTTCATTACACCTGGGTTGTGGTGAAAGTCCTGGCTCTCCACTAGGCCTTCTCTGACATCACCCTATGGGGACAAAGAAGAGTTTCTCACATCACCAGATTGGAGTAACAGTCCACACCACCCATGTGATCTCCATTGAAACTGTGAGGCTGGAGTCTTTTTACTACCCAGCAAGAATAAAAGTCCTGGTTCCCCATTAAGGCTTTCTGGATTAATTGTGCTTAATTTCAGCAGGGGTGTTGAACCTTTCAAAAGGTTCACTTAACTGCTATCTATAAATTAAATTCCATTAAAATGCAAAGACCATAAATGCTAGCTATTTCTTCCCTTTGAGCAATCTATGGCCTGCAGACCAAATCTGGCTCATGGTTTGTTTTGTGCAGCCCATATTATAAAAATATTTTTTTACAGTTTAAAAGGTACTTTTTCTAAAAAAGAAAATACAACAGAGGTCTTTGTTGCCTGAAAAGCTTAAAATATTTGTGTCTTACCTTTTATAGGACAAGTTTACAAGCCTCTGCCTTACAGCAAAAGAAGGCAAACAAGCAAGAAAACAAAACAAACACATTCTAGCTTAGCTACTTGCAAGTATCATGAAAGTACGATTCTTGGTTTCCAGTCTTACTACAGCTCAGTAGCATGTGAGAAACGTAAGCCAAAGACACACAAAGACCCTAGTCTCTCATTTTTATTTTATCGGCCAGAGGGAAGTAGGCACAAATAATATATAAAAATGTCAAGTTCTTAGATCTGGGAGCATTCTAAATAGAAGTAAATCCAATTTGTTTTTCCTTTCACTAGCACAACCATTATGACAGGTGCCCCATGCTTTTCCTCGATCGTTTCTCTAGATCCTTGTCTCCATATCCACTCTGGGGAAACCCAGACCTAGACATTCATATTCCTTCATTCAGCCCTGGCAAGCCAAGAATAACTAAAGTCAGAGGTTTGTAGTCTCTAAAAGGTGTTAGTACAAAATGTCCTTAATGAAGTGCCTGGAAGAATAGGCGACTGTTGACACAGGTGTTCTGAAAATCCAATTGCTGAGGGTGACCATTACATCTTGTTACATGAAAATAGGTTAGCACCTTTTTATATGCATATTACCAAAAGAATGGGGTTGTCTACAGTTATTCAATATCTTTGCATAATATCATTGATTTTCAGACTACTTCTATCCAGTGAAGAGGACATAGATTATGTTTATTAAAAGGAAAAAAAACTTAGTTCAATGTTGACTTAAAATCTTGAGCATGTAATTTTGACATCGAAGTCCATATTTTTTGTGTTTTGTTTTACCTTATTTATATTTCTTATTTAAATTAAATTAGGCAATGTATAATACATCTTTAGATTTTGATATAATGTTCAATAATTCATTGGTTGCATATAACACCCAGTGCATATTTTTTAAGTTTTTATTTTAATTTCAGTTAGTTAGTGTACAGTGTTATATTAGTTTCAGGTGGCTGAAGACCACCTATTTTTTCAATAAAAAATAGTTATTTACTAAAAGTTATGAATTATGGTGCTCAAACTCCTTGATGAAAAATAACTCACAATAATATTGACTTGGCTGTAAGTGATTCAGTTTATTAAAAAGAGCTGAGAAATTTCTTATGAAAATGACAAAGCATGTATTTCCAACTCACTAAATATATTAAGATGATATGATTCTAATAGGCTAATGTTAAAATAGAATGTGTTGAAAGGAAAATTCAGTTATTGAGCTTCAGTAGAGAATCCATGAGAAGTTGTCAATTGACATTAACACTGGTTTGTCTCCTCATTTGCTTGATATATCCCTAATCTTAACTGGCTGGTCCATTTGGAGAAAAAACTGAGTGTGCTTGGCTCAACCCATTCTCTCCTTTTCTGTCCCTCCCTCCTCTGTATATTTCCAGGGTGTATCTCTGCTCTTTTGGTATCTGTGCTATAGGCTGTCTGTCCCTAAAGCCCAGAATTCTCTGTTCATTTCAGTCACTAGGGAGGAAAGTGTGTTTAATTCAAATGCAGAGTATGAGTAAGCTCAGCAAGGACATGATTCTTGGCTAAATTCCAAAGTCAGCCCTACTAATAAGGATGTTGCTGTTCTTTGCATCTATAAGGTCTTTGTATCTATTTTTCCACTGATTTCTAAATTTGAGGCTGGAAGGGGGAAAAGGGGTATTATTTATTAACTAACCAAAATCACAGGAAAATGTTAATAGATTCAGAGTTCACACCAAAATAGAATTTGTTTTATACAAAGCGACTTAATCATTTTTTTTGAGAAAACAGAAAAATTAGACTTTAATTTCTGTTACTTTTTTCCCCCTTCTTTACTATTTTCTTCTTGTTCTCCTCAATTCCTTTTGTTACTCTATACTCAAGTATATTTGTTGATAAACTACCTCAAGTCTACTATATGCAATCGTATATTCTTATGGTTAATATTGTTTCCAGGAAAGATGGTTTGTGGATGTGGAGATGTAGTCAGGAGCCAGCATTCACTGAAGGCAAATGATATACTTGGCAGTTGGGAAGATAACTCAAGGTAACTCAAGATGCATAGGATCTTAAGTATATTTCAAATATAAAAAGGCCTTAATCTAAAATTTACCACAACTTACGGGGGAGTCTTGTCTGGGTTTCCAATGGTTCACAACTCCTATCTGAATATACTAAATTAGCTAATGTTTCTACTTTGAAGTCAAACAGACCTGGGTTTGAAACCAGCAATGTTAATTACTAGCTAGGTCTTTTAAGAAAGTTATAAGTAACTAATGTCTCTGTGTCTTAGTTTCTTATTTTGCAGAAAAATAAATCTTTAATCAGGCCTGACATATATAAACATTCATTATATTTTAATTGACAGTGAAATCACTGTTAATCCACATCATTAGACTTCTCTTAAGTGTGACTTCAGTGATTAAAAAAATAAAATTATTTTATAGACTGAAAGTTTAGAAAAGACAAGTAAAGTTTTAGAAGGGGCATGTGGGTGGCTCAGTTGGCTAAGTGTTCAACTCTTGACTTGAGCTCAGGTCATGATCTCAAAGTCTTAAGATCAAGCCCTGCTTTGGGTTCTGGACTGGGCATAGAGGCTGCTTAAGAGTCTCTCTCTCCCTCTTCCCCTCCCTGCCCCACTTGTACTCTCTCTGTCTCAAAAAAAAAAAAAAAAAGAAAGAAAGAAAGAAACGTTTTAGAAAAGACAAAAGCAGGGAAATGCAACTGATACAGAAAATTATAATTGAGCAACTGACATTTGCAAAGTGAATTGCATAAAATGAATTTATTGCAGTTTAGTAAACTAAGCTAAAAGGTAAGCAAAATTATATCTGTATGAAAGGAATTGGCTTGAACTCAATGTGAATACAATAAAAAGCTACTGCTATAATTAGAATTATGTTATGCCTTTACTTTCAGCTGAATTAATATTTGATCTTTCTGAGAATAACATAATTTTGAGATTCTATGTTTATGAATAAATAAGCGTATCATAATTTACCAAAAAATTAGGAGTGATTACTTTGAAAATATATTGGCACTTTTTTTAATGTATTCAAGTGTGTCCTTTTTTAGTGATTATTTGTTTGCTTATTTCACTTTACTAGAAAACTTAATAGAAAAATGAATACATCGAACCTGCAAGTCATTTGAAATAATGCAAAGAAATACCATTAGGCAGAGCATTTGCAATAATGGGATTTCTGTTAAATCTCTTGTTAACACATATCAACTGTAATCAGAATTATTTCCTTAAATCTATTTTACTTTGGATTATGCGTGTATATGTAAAATCATGTATATTCAAAGAAATCATTATACTATAAGTTACAATATACATATGTACTTATACATACAAACTGGAAAGAGTGGGTGTGTGTGTGTGTGTATGTGTGTATAAGAAAACTTTACTGATAGGTACATAAATTTAACATTTTTAATTTTTTTACTATAAGCTTTTTTCATTTATGAGAAACTGTAGACATTTTTTTGTAAAGATTTTATTTATCTATTTGACAGAGAGAGAGATCACAAGTAGGCAGAGAGGCAGGCAGAGAGAGAGGGGGAAGCAGGCTCTCTGCTAAGCAGAGAGCCTCATGCGGGGCTCGATCTCAGGACCCTGAGATCATGACCTGAGCTGAAGGCAGAGGCTTTAACCCACTGATCCACCCAGGCGCCCCACTATAGAAGTTTTTAATAAATCAGTGTAACATTTTAAATCTAAAGTTACACTTTACCATACATTAGACATCTTTGTCATTATCCTGAGGATTTATTTATTTATTTATTTTTTCTAAGGATTTTTCTAAATCTAGCAAAATGTATGAATTTTATTAACTTTTTTATTCTGAAAGTTAACTAACTTTATTTTTTTTTGAAAGTTGACTAACTTTAAATAAGGATTCTGAGAATAATCTTATAAACACAAGTCACTCAACTGTACCTTTGAAATTATATATTAGAACAATCTATTTTTTAAATTTTTAGTTGTGGTAAAATATATATAACAAAATTTTAGTAATAGTAATTTTTAAGTGTATAGTTCAGTAGTGTTAAGTGCATTCATGTTGTTGCACACTCAATCTCCAAAACTTTTTATCTTTATGATTTAAACTCCATACCCATTAAAAAACTCCCCTTTCCTCCCTCTTCCAGCCCCAAACACCATTTTACTTTCCGTCTCAAAAATCAGACTATTCCAGGGACCTCATATATATAGGATCATACATATTTGTGTTTTTGTGACTAATTTATTTCACTTAGCATGATGTTCATAAGGTTCATCTATGTCATAGTATATGCCAGAATTTTCACCCTCTTTTAGGCTGAAAAATATTCCATTTTATGAATATACCATATTTTGTTTAATTATCCATCAATGGGCAACTTGGGTTTCTTCCACCTTCGGTTATTATTAATAATGCTGTGTGAACATAGGTGTGTGTGCAAGTATGTCTCAGAGATCCAGATTTCAGTACTTTTTGTTATATACCCATAAGTCAAATAGCTGGGTCATATGGTGATTCTATTTTTCATCTTTTGAGGAATGTCCCTTTGTTTTTGATAGCGTCTGTACCAGTTTACATTCCCACCAGTAATAGTGCATAAGGGTATCAATTTCTCCATATCACCTCCAAAATTTGTTACTATTTTTTCATGATAGCCTTTGAAAGAATGTGAAGCAGTATCTCATTGTGGTTTTGATTGGCATTTCCCTGATAATTAGCAACTTTTTTTTTCATGTATTTATTAACCAACTTATGCTTTTTGGAGAAATAGCTATTCGAGTTCTTTGCTGATTTTTTAATTGAGTTATTTGCTTTTTGTTGTTGTTGAGTTGTGCTTCTTTTTATATTCTGGATAGTAATAATGATTCACAAATTTTTACTCCAATTCCATTAACTGCTTTATCATTCTGTTGATTGTCCTTTGGTACACAGACCTTTCTAATTTTTATATAATCCAACTTAACTATTTATTATTTTTTTTAAAGATTTTATTTATTCATTTGACAGAGAGAGACATAGCGAGAGAGGGAACACAAGCATGAGGCATGGGAGAGGGAGAAACAGGCTCCTTGTGGAGCAGGGAGCCTGACGTGGGGCTCGGTCCCAGGACGCTGGGATCATGACCTGAGCTGAAGGCAGACGCTTAAAAACTGAGCCACCCAGGTGCCCTTTTGCCTATTTATTCTTTTGTTATCCTTACTTTTGGTGTCATATTCAAGAAAGTGCTGCAAAATCCAATTTCACGAAGTTGTTTTGTTTTGTTTTGTTTTGTTTTGTTTTCAAAAACTTATCATGTGTTTTATGGTGACTAACACAACACAATAAAATTTAAAAAATAAAGTTGTACACTTTAAATATGTACAGCATCACTTGTGATATGCTCCAATAAAGTACATAGAATTTAAAAATTCTAGTGGTGCATGGCTCAAGGTCAGATCTGGAGTACAAGTAGCTGAGTCACACCTATTGGAGAGGGAGAATTGTCTTCCAACTGTGATAAAGAAAAGGTTCACATGTGGATATTAATATAATGAAATTAAATTAAGACAATTCACGTTTGATAAAAATCATTTTTTCTCATAAACTTGAAGATTAACCTACATATATAAACAGAGTTAAATATCATAAATTGTTTGAAGACGAAGTTTTTTACCTATATTTTCTTCTAAAAGTTTTATAGTTTCAGCTTTTATGTTGAGATGTTTGACTCATTTTGAGTTAAATTAGGTATATGTTGCAAGGTGAAGGTCCAACCTCATTCTATTGCATATGAATATATAGTTTTCACAATGTTTATTTGGTGAAAATACCATTCTCTCCTCATTGAGTAGTTTTGCATTCTTTTCAAAAATTATTTACTATATACGTGAAGGTTTATTTCTGCTCATGGATTCTATTTTATTCTACTGGTGTGTATTTCTTTATTTATTTTTTTTTAAAGATTTTATTTATTTATTTGACAGAGAGAGAGAGATCGCAAGTAGGCAAAGAGGCAGGCAGAGAGAGAGGGGGAAGCAGGCTCCCCACAGAGCAGAGAGCCCGATGTGGGGCTCGATCCCAGGACCCTGAGATCTTGACCTGAGCTGAAGGCAGAGGCTTTAACCCACCGAGCCACCCAGGAGCCCCTGTATTTCTCTTTCTAAGCAAGTAGCACACTGTTTTGATTATTGTAGATTTGTAGTAAGTTTTGAAATAAGAAAATGTGAAACTTCTAATTTTTTTTTTTCAAGATTGCTTTGACTGTTTAGAGGCCCTTGAGATTCTATATGTTTTAGGAGGAATTTTTCTTTTTCTGCAAAAACAGCCTTAGGATTTTGATAAGGATTGCATTGAATCTGTAGCTCATTTTGTATAGTATTTATATCCTAATGACACTAAGCTTTCTAATTTGTGTACACAACGTGCCTTTGTGTCTTTTTAATTTCTTTCAAAAACATTTTGCAATTTTGCCTGTACAAGTCTTTTGCCTCTTTGATTAAGTTGATCCCTAAGTGTTTTTTTCTTTTTGGTGCTATTGTAAATTGTTTCTTAATTCTGTTTCAGAATGTTCATTGTTAGTGAATAGAAACACAAATGATAAGTAAGTTATAAGTTAAATCTGAATCTGTCCTGCAGCTTTGCTAAATTCTTTCATTAGTTCTAAGAGGGCTTTTTTTTTTTTTTTTTTTTTTTGGTAAAATCTTTAGGATTCTGTAAGAATGTGTTGGAAATTTTTACTTATTTCATTCCAGTTTGGGACAATTTGAATGTTCTATATTTCTTTTTCTTGTCTAATTACTCTGCCTAGGACTCCCGGACTTTATTAAATAGAAATGTTAGTAGCAGGCATCCTTGTCTTGTTCCTGATCTTAAAGGAAAATTTTCAGCCTTACATTATTGAGTATAATGTCAGCTGTTAGCTTTCCATAAGTGATATTTGTTATGTTAATATTTTCCAGTCTTGGTTCATTGAGTATTTTTAATATAAAAAGGTATTGGATGTTGCCAATTATTTTTTTGCAACAATTGATATAATCATGTGATTTTTCTTCTTTATTCTGTTAATCTGATATATTTATTGATTTTTATATGTTGAACAATTCATGAATTTCAGGAATACACCCACTTGATCATGGTGTATAATTTTTAATATATTGTTAAGTTCTGTTTGCTAGTATTTTCTTGAAGATTTTTGCATCGATATTCATATGAGACATTGGTCTGTAGTTTTCTTGAAGTGTCTTTGTCTGGCTTTGATATCAGGATAATGCTCCTTCTTAGAATGAGTTAGGAAGTGATTCTTTTTCTTAAATATTTTTGAAGGGGTTGAGAATTGATATTAATTCTTCATTAAACGTTTGATAGCATTCACCTGTGAGGTCATCTGGTTCTGGACTTTTCTTCGTTGGGTTTTTGATTATAGATTCAGTTACTTTACTAGTAATAGATCTGTACAGATTATCTATTTTTTTTAACAATTCAGTTGTGGTGGGTTGTATGTTTCTAGGAATTTATTCATTTCATGTAGGTTTTCCAATTTGTTCGGATAGAATTTTTCCTAATATTCTCTTATAATTATTTTTATTTCTGTAAAATCAGTTGTACTATTTTCTCTTTCATTTCTGATTTTCATTGGTCTCTTTTATTCTTAGTCAATCTAGCTGAAGATTTGTTAATTTCATTAAGCTTTCAACAATAAATTCTTGGTTTTATTGATGTTCTCTATTGTTTTTCATGTCTGTATTTTTTTTATCTCTACTCTAATCTTTATTATTTCCTTTACATCTGCTAACTTTGGGTTTAGTTTGTTCTTCTTTTTTTGATTCCTTGAGTTATAAAGATGGGTTTGTGATTTTAAAACTTTTTGTTTGTTTTTAATTGTCTCAAGATTTTTTCTAATTTCCCATGTAATTTTTATTTGCCTCATTAGTTGCTTAAGTGCATGTGGTTTAATTTTCATGTTTGTGGATTTTTCAGTTTTCCTTCTGCTATTTATTTCTAGTTTCTTTCCATTATAATCATAAAAGAGACTTTGTATGTTTTCAATCTTTTTAAATTCATTAAAACTTATTGAGTAGCTTAACATTTGGTCCATCCTAGAGAATATTTAGTATGTGCTTGAGAAAAATGTGTATCCTTTTGTTGTTTAGAGTGTTCTGTATATGTCTGTTAGGTCCAATTTGTCTATAGTGTTTTTAAATCTTCTATTACTTTATTGATTTGTCTAGTTGTTCCGTTATTGAAAGTGAGGTATAAACTTTCCTACGTTATTATAAAGCTATTTTCCCCTTTAATACTGTTCGTGTTTGTTTCATATACTTAGGAGCTCTGATATATATATATATATATATATATATATATTTAAAATTTTATATTTTGTTCAATTGAATATTTTATCATTATATAATATTCTTTGCCTCTTGTAACAATTTTTAGCTAACAGATTATTTCATATTATATTAAAATAGCCACTCCTGTTCTCCTCGGCTTGTTATTTGTATGGAATATCTTCTTCTATCCTTTCACTTCTACTTATGCTTGTCCTCAGGTTTAATGTGAAACAGTATAGTTGGATCCTATTTTTTAGTCTATTTTTGCAAATTCTTTTGACTGGGAAGTTTAATCTTTTACATGTAATATAATTACTAATAGAGAAGTGCTTACTTTTGCCATTCTGTTAATTGTTTTCTGTAAGTCTCTCGTTTTTGTCTCTTATTTCCTTGCTTGTTGATTTTCTTTGTGTTTAGTTGATTTTTTTCTAGTGACACATTTTGATTTTCTCATTTCCTTTTGTGTATATTTTATATATATTTCTTTGTGTTTACCAGGAGGATTACATAAAATATACCAATGTTGCAACACTCTGTTTTGATCTGACAAAAATTTAACTTCAATCACTTATAAAACTCTGTGCTTCTTACCCCAGTTTTTTTGTTACTAATTTTTATTAATTATATTTTTATATATTGCATACCAATTTAAAAATGTGAAGTTTTTATGTTTTTACCTTTTAAATTTTATAAGAAAGTGGAAAGGGAAATTAAAAATCAAAATTAATTGTCTTTTTTGTAAAATTGTTACCTTTATCTGAGAGCTTCATATTTCATTGCTCCAAGTCACTCTTGGTTACTTTTTCATTTGAACCTTAAGATTTCCTTTAACATTTCTTGTAGAGCAGGTGTTCTAATAATGAACTCCCTCAGTTTTTATTTGAGAATGTCTTAGCTTTTCCACATTTTTGAAAAACAGTTTTGCCAGGCATAGACTATTTGGTTAACAGGGTTCTTTGTTTGTTTGGTTTGATTTGGTTTGGCTTTTGGTGTTTGAATATATCATCCTTTCTACACCAATGGCTTTCTGACTTATAAGGTTTCTGCTGAGAAATCCATTAATCATGTTATAAGAGTTTCCATATATATCACAAACTATATTTCTATTGCTGCTTTGAAGATTTTCTCTTCATATTGACTCTTGACAGTTTGATTATGATGTGTCTCAATGTGGGTCTCTTTGAGTTTCCCTATTTAGAGATCATTGGTATTCTTATATTTGTATATCCATTTTTCCTCAAATTTGCATATTTCATATTCTTTAAATTTGACATATTTCTTCAGATAAGCTTTGTGCACCTTTTTCTCTTTTCTCCTTCTGGGTCTCACATAATGTATACATTTGTCTGCTTGATGGCATCCCATAACTCCCTTTGACTCTGTTCACTTTTCTCCATTTTCATTTTGCTCTCAGACTCCATAATTTCAAATGATCTGTAATTAAGGTCATTGGTTTTTAATTTTGCCTGTTCAAGTATGCTATTAAACCTCTCTAGTGGATTTTTCAATTCAGTTATTGTATATTTTTAGCTCCAGAATTTTTGTTTGGTTTCATTTTTATAACTTCTATATCTTTTTTTATATTCTTTTTGTTCACATATTGTTTTCCTGGTTTAATTCATTATATGTACTCATTACGATATTCAAGACAGATGTTTTATAAGTCTTTGTCAAGTAATGCATAGACCTGTAGTTTTTAGGGTCAGTTTCTAGAGACTTACTTTGTTCTTTTCAATAGTCCGTGTACTTTATCTCTTTATATGCCTTGTTATCTTTGTTGAAAATTGAAAATTTGATGTGATTATCTGTTTTTTTGAGTGTTGAGTTTGAGGAGTTCTTTATGATCTTAGATATCAGACATGAACAATGAATCTTGGAACACTGAAAAAATAAAATTAAATTAAAAAAAAAGAAAATTGAAAATTTGAAAAAAAAAAAATAGTTCTTCTAGTTTCCCAAAGAGTCTGCAGTACTCCTGAAGCTTTCTGGCATCATGGCATTCACCACTGCTTTCAGTAGACTCTAACCTAATATCCAGTCTTTACTAACTGTTCTCCTTAGCTTTCCAAGTCAAACATAAACCAATTCCTTGGCAGCCCCCAGAGAAGTCAAAATATTGCAAGTGTCACTTTTTTCCTTCTGTTCTTAAAAAGGAACTTGAAATTGAGTAGCTTATTCCCCACTGCACGTAGTCCATCGGAGATGGGAGAGGACAAGGGCAAGCAAAAATGCCATGAAATTTCCTGGCATTTTGATCGTGACTCTTTATTGGTTGCACATTTGCTTGATTGTTTCAGCATCTTAACTACTCTCTGGGGTTCTTACAAAGCTACTTTGATCTGTATGTTGGTTTTTATTTAGTCTTTCCATGGGAGCGAGGGCTTGGAACTTCTTGTCTGACATCTTGCTGACATCACTCCAGAAGAATCCATTTTTATACATAATAGGTGCTAACATAGCATAAATCTATTAAAATATTCTTGCATATCAAATATTGTGGTATGATAGTCTTTGATGACTAAATTACAATAGATCGTTGTAATGCTTTCGATTAAATGTACGCCAAATGTTCTGACCTTGAGATTATAATGAATAATGATTAGCACAGTTACTCCTGAACATAACTTAAAACAGTGTAAAATGTACTCTGATTATTCTTATCAAACCTGGAAGAGCACTATACTTTTCATGGCACTTAAAAAAATCAATAAAGTTCAACTCTACTATTTCTGATAAATTTTCCTCACGTAAAAATCACCATAGGAAAAAAAAAAATCACCAAAGGGGTCAAAATGGGTCAAAGCCCTTTTTGACTTGGTCTATGGAAGCTAGATTCTGCATGACTCTTCATGTTCTCTCAGTGTATGAAACAACTTTAGATATAAAACAAACATATTTTTTTTCAAACTATCTCAAAAGGTTTTGGAGACAAAAAGTTTGTGGGATTAAAGACTTTTATTACAAATGTGAAACTTATTTGTACCATCTACATATTAATGAACCTTATTGCCTTTATATCACATCATATATATATATATATATATATATATATATATATATATATATATAGTTCTTTTAGTTGCAGTCTATCACAAAGTGTAGAATTTTTAGGGCTCCTTCAGGAACAATATGAGATCTTTAAAAATCAGAACAATAAAGTTAAGCAAGACATCTGGGAACATGAAGACTGTGACAATGTGATCAGAATGCTCTGTCAAAATGAGAACAATGAAAAACTATTTCTAATGGCTCCCTAAACAGACTCATTGGGTGACATAAAGTTGTAGTACCAAAGTGAAAATGAAAATTATTTTTTCCCTAGCATTATAGTAACATTTATCTTACTGCCTTTTGGTTTTACATTTCTGTATGCTCCACAAAATATTGACCTATTTATTTGAGAACAAGTTCAGCATGTTTGTTTGTTTTTTACTTTTGTTTTTTTGCCACAGCCTATTCTGTAATGTCTGACACATAATAAACACTCAATTGGTATTTATTGAGTGAATAAAGGAAGTTAATGTTTTGCTAGACACATTTTCTACTGGAATAACACATTGGCCAATTAGAAATTAGAAACCATTTACAAATATATGATGAGGGGAATTAGTAGATTTCAAAATATTCTTTTGAGTATCCCAAGCTATTAATTGAATGGATATTCCAAAATCATGTAATGGAAATTACTGAAATGGGCCCCTGAATATAGGGACCATCCTGTGTAACTAATGAAATTATATTTAAGATGTTAGACTCAAATTAGAAATATCAGAATTTGACTCTTCCAGAAATAATAAAAAAACTAAGTTTTAATATACTCAAATTAAATCTGAGTTATATATACAAATACTGATTAGCTATCTTTAGGTTTTTCTTATTTGCAGTTTTCCATATTATTTGATTTTACCAATCATGATCACAATACTGGTGGCGATGATGATGATATTTATGGTGATTTACCCACATGGGATTTACTTTGATAATGTGAAAATCACTATTGCAATTTAATCTATAATACAGGCAATTTAATCTATAATAATTTCCCTTAATCTTATTTAACAATTCAATTATATTGAATTTTCCATAAACATGTAGCAGCTCACTCATCTAAAGTTTATAGAACAGAATATAAGCTGAAAGGATAACATATTGTAGAAAATTAAAGAACAAAAAAGACATACAGAGTCAAACAGGGTTAGAGAGACCCTTAGAACAGGGAATTTTCTCCAAAATACCCACAGGGATTTATATTACCCTTGGGAATGTATCATTGTCCAGGATTTTGCCTTCTTTAGTTTTGAGGCTCACAAACCCAATTTCATGGAAAATATTTTAGGTTAGGACTAATGTTAATCTAATTTGTGAATCTGGCACAGTAAACCTACAGATTTATTTATTGATTTTACATGAGGTGTGTTACTATAGCATGGACTCAAATTCTCATGATGGCATAGTCCATATATTTTTTTTAAACCAGGATGTGTTAGCTTGAGTTCCTCGAAAATGGACTCTGAGATAAGAATTTGTGTATAAGTCATTACAAAAGTTTCCCGGAAGAAATGAGTCAGGGAGGGAGAAGTGGTACAAGGAAGTGGGGGGACTACTGATAGACCCTCAGAGTCTCTGAGGAAATTTGGGTTGTACCCAACCTCAGAATTGTCTCATCCAGGAATAAGACTTCTGGGACACCTGTCATTGCACCTGTCAATCACTAGTTAAGCTTTATGCTTGTACGGATGCAAATTCGCAGGCAATTTTGTTCTCCAGTCATGCAACTAATGAGGGTTCCCATGACACTTGGGGATCCTTCCAGAAAGAATGAGTTGCAGGTACTGGCTGTTGGAAGCAAAATCACACAGAAGCTTTGGGAGTGCACAAAATGACTAAAAGGAATCCAAATGGTTCTGGGCAGAGCACCAGTATAGTTGTCTCATGCACATAGACATGTTTGAGAAGCTAATTCACGATTGAGCAAACTATAATTAAATTTTACTTATAGACTGGATCATTTCATGTTATAAGGTAAAATAATCTGGTACATTAGTGTTTAGAGGTAGCATGGTGTTTCCCATAAGGAAAGAAGCAAGTTGGAAAGGTTTTCCCTCTCCTGTAATCTCAGATTAGCTGGCATAAGCACAAGGCAGGAAAAGATTGAAAAAGGTTGGAAGGTGGAAGTTATAATAAGCAAAGAGAATTTACATGGGAGGCTTGTCTTGGGTGGCAGCTAGATAAGCAGATCCCCACATCTGCCCCTGCATCTTAAAATTTTATAAAGAGGCCTTCATTGGTTTTAGTCACCATACACCTTGCAGGTGCTTTCAACACCACATATCTTCTCAAGGCTCCGTTCCAGAGCAGCCTCTGAGAACGGAAAAAGCAAAGTAGAACCACATTGCAAGGACAGGAGAGGGGATGGAGAGCCTCTGAATGCCCAGAGGCAACACACAGGTCTACAGCCACCTCTCCCAACAATTACTGCATTTTCTCTATGTTTAAAATGTAACTTTCAGAGGGAACAGTCATTTCTAAGTTATTGGTAGAGGCCACAATAGTGTTCCAAGTACTTACAACATACACTGACACTGCATGAATTTAGTAAAGCTAATTTAGTTATTTTACTTTGATCAGAGCAAAAAAAAACAAAAAACAAAAAACTAAACAAACAACAAACATAGATGGTATGAGAATTTTAATCCATGCTGTCATAACATACCTAAGGTTGCATTAATAAATAGGCACTTCTAAAAACTTATTAAATAAAAAGCCAAGTAAAAACTTCCAGTTTCAAATGTCTCATCTTTAATGAGGTGGTTCTAGCTAAGATGGCACTATTTTTCCTCCCCCTATAAACAACCGAAGCACTGGGCAAAATATATGATAAAGCTTTTCACCTGTTGGACAAGAGGCATGCAGGACTGTGATCCATGAAGAAGAGAAAAGAAGGGAGCCCACAACAGTGCCTGCTCACTCTCAGAGAGCACCTTGGACCTGGGGGCAGGGAGGGACGGTGGGGGAGATCCCCAAGGAGAGAGCCAAAGCTTCAGAGACCAGGAGGGTTAGGGAAGGAGTCAGGGAAGAAGGAGGTGGATGGGAATTAAGTGCTGGAGTAGTAAAGAGGAAGGAACCCTGCAAACAAGCTCAAAAATCTGCATAAAGAACTCTTAGGGTGTGTGGCATTAATACTGAGTCCACGTAACACAGAGTGAAACATCATGTAGCGGGCAAAAAAGGGACAGGAAGTATAATAATTCTATCAGCTTGCACAGCCTGGGGAAAGTTGGTGTTCTGGTCAGCAAGGTCAAAACTCCTCATTAAACTCCCTGGGCATTCACCACAGAATTGTAATAGCAGGGTGAAATGTTTCCTCCCAAAACTATACTGAAAAGCAAGACTTGGACTTGTCTGGTTTACTCTTGCTTTCTTAAGAAGCCCTATGATGTAAAGTCCATGTTACCAATCATTTGCAATTTATACTAGCTTTTTTGTAATTATCATAGCTTTTTTACTATTCTAAATTTTTGTATTTGATGTTATCCTACTATCTACCCAGATTGCCTTCCCTGAACTATGCTAGAGTAATCCTATTTTCATTTTGCCTTTCTACTGTTTTTTAGTGAAAAATGCCTGTATTTTTGCCCCTGTTTTATTTAATCTACTTCTTACTTATTTGCCAACAAATTACTTAGTTTTGTTTTCTTTAACAGAGCCACATTTGTTTATAATAATAAATGATATTGTTATTATGAACACATATTGTAATAAAAGTCAATGAGTCAGATTATTTTTAGAATAGTCTTGATCAAAATACTTCCTTTCTGTTATATTTCACAATGGACATGAATCTCACCATGATATATGAGTTCTTGTCTTAGTACTAAAAATTGCTGGTGTGTCATTACACATGCAGTGGTTTTCCTTGTCTCATTGCCCGTGAAACAATATAATTATGGAAAATATTGTGTTTGCCTGTGCATAATATTTCCCAAATGAGAGATAAATGTCTAGATTTCTGCCATATTATGGTGTTTTGTCTGAAATATTTTCATATTCATTGAGTACTATGTGTGCAGAGTTGGGTATGTATGAATATAAATGCTACATGCTTTTCTCTAAATTTAATTAGTTCTGCAAAGAATATAGCTCTTTATTTAAAAGTATAAAAAGTAAAAAAAAACACTACAGTTTCAGCATTCTAAAAATCCCTCAAAAATATTTTTACTAAAATATATAACCTGTACAAAAAAGGAACACAAAATACAAACATACAGTTTAATGAATTATCATCTTGGGAAAACAGCATCCAGCCCAAGATATCGGGTATGACGGTATTCAAGAAATTATCATACCAATCACTGGGCCTTTGTCTTCCCTAAAAGTACCTAATGATATAACTTACAAACCTCTATTCTACTAATTTTGTGCTTTATATAAGTGGGATCATAAAATGTGTATTATTTTGTTTCTGGCTTCTTTCACTCAATAGTATATTTCTTGAGATATATACACATTGTATATGTGCCTGAAGAGCATTCGTTTTCATTACTGTATAGTATTCATTTGCATGATTTGACTACAATTTATTTAACCTTTGTACATTTGATAAATATTTGGATTATTTTCTGTTTTAGCTTTTGTAAAAAATGCTAATAGGGACATCCTTACCCTTGTTGGTTGGTGAATTTATTTCTGTGGTTTTCTGGGGTATAAAACTCAGAAAGTGATTCCTGAATCGTTGCTGTGAATATATTCAAATTTAGGACATAATTCCTGAGAGTCTGTACTGATTTGTACTTACCTTAGTAGTATTGAGTACTTGAGTATTCCTAATTAATACACAGCCTCTCCTACCCTTGTTATTTAATTTATCCATTTTGATGATGTAGCATGATGTCTCATTATAGTTTTAGTTGACATGATTACTAGAGAGATTGAGAAATACTTTTAAATTATTAATATAAATTCACCAATATTTTCCAATATTGATAATGCCTTTTATGTCCAAGTAAAGAAACATTATATTACACTGAGATCATGAGGAGTTTTTTTTACTGTATTATCTTCTAGAAACTTCACTATTTTGCATTTCAAAAATTAGAGTGAAGTTGGATTTATGTCACTTCTTTTCATAATGGTATTCTACTGATAACGCACTTTTTTTTTATGAAAGTCATCCTTGACACACTGCTCTATACAACTACCATTGTCACAAATTAAGTGTTCAAATATGTGTGTGTCTGTTTGGGGACTTGCTGCTCTGCTGCTCTGCCTCATCTTACTGTGCTTTTTAAATCCTTGCACAAATTTCATACTGTCTAGAATTTAGTCTAGACTAGTCTTGGAATGTAGAAAGGAGACCCTCCCAACTTACTCTTAATAGCACTAGAATGGACAGAAAAATGGTCTTGCCACATATGTACGCATTCTTTTTTTTGTTTTTTAAGTTTTTATTCTTGCATACTCTGCTGACTGAGCTAGCCAGGCATCCCTAAAACTTTCAAAAAAAAATAAATAAATTCTAGTTAGTTAACATACAGTGTAATATTAGTTTCAGGTGTACGATTTAGTGATTCAGCACTTCGATACAATATCTGGTGCTAATCACAAATGCACTCCTTAATCCCCATCACCTGTTTAACTCATCCCCCCATCCACATCCCCTCTGGTAGCTATCAGTTTGTTCTCTATAGTTAAGAGCACATGTACAAAAAAAAAAAAAAAAGAGCACATGTACACATTCTAATTCCCATATATTATTATATATGTTACTTTACGTGGCAAAAAGGGACTTTCAGATGTGATTACATTAAAGAGTATTTTTTTAAAAAGGGAGATTATCTTGGATTACCTATGTTGGTCTGATGTAATCATAAGAGAATTTACATGAGAGAGGAACAGATCAGAGAAGATGTGACAATAAAAGACCACGGTGGTGCAGTATGATACCATGAATCAAGGAGTGTGGACAACCTCTACAAGCTGGAAAAAGGCAAGAAAATGAATTGTCTCAGAGCCTCTAAAAGAAATGCAACTCTAGTGACACCTTGCTTTTAGGACTTCCTACTTCCAGAAGAGTAAGCTAGTAAATTTATAGGTAATTTTATAATTCATTATATGTATTAATTTGTTAAGTAGTAAGAGAGAACTAACTCAAGTGTCTACATTTCTTGGGCAATTTTTATATCCATATAAATTTGAAATTATATTTTCTGTTGGAATTTTGATGAGGATTGCATTGCATTGTAAGTTCCATTGGAGATAATTAGCATATTAAGTGTTCAAATTCATAAACATGCTATTGCAAACAATTTAGTTGGAATTTTCTTAATTTCTCTCAAAACTAATTGTAGTTTATTATTTTCTTATTGCTGGTAACCATTTCTGAGCTTTATCATTTATTTTAAAATATCTATTTCACCTTTCTTATAGATTAGTATATCCTTGTCTTAAATTCCAGTTTTTCCTGTTTTCTTTTTAACACTTTGAGATATAGTTTTATTCTCTTCTGGCTTATATCACTATTTTTGAGAATTCTAATAGTCTAACTTTCTTATTTGAGTATGACTTTCCTTCTTTCCCCTTGACTTCCTTGAGAATCTCTTTAATTTCTTTTTTTTAAGAAATTTAACTCTGATGTGCTTATGTGTGGTTTTCTTTGAATATATTTTGCATTGGTTCATATGTCTTTTTTTTTTTTTTTAAGAATTTATTTATTTATTCGACACAGAGAGAGAGTAGGCAGAGAAGCAGGCCGAGGGAGAGGGGGAAGCAGGCTCCCTGCTGAGCAGAGAGCCCGATGAGGGGCTAGATCCCAGGACCCTGAGATCATGCCCTGAGCTGAAGGCAGAGGCTTTAACCCACTGAGCCACCCAGGTGCCCCAGGTTCATATGTCTTCTTAAATGTATCACTTGATGTCTATGAAGAAGATATTCCTCCTTTTTATCTCTTCAATTATTTTTTTGCCCCATTTTAGCTCCCTCTTCTCTAATTATACATGTATAAGATCTCCTGTCCTCTATCTCTTATGTGTTCTGCTTTCCCTTTTTGTCTTGAAACAATTGTTCTTGGTTGTTTTTTTAACTCATGTATTTCTTTCTAGTATGCTTCTATAAAAATGAATGCATATCTAAATCAAAGAGAAATTATACTACAGGTGTTTCACATCAGATTTCTTCTCATATCTCCCAAGTCTTATAACTCAGAGTATATTTTAACCAAGATAGACAGATATTTTAAATTTTATTAAAAATAATTGCATATCCTGTTCAACCATTTCTCAGAATAAAATAATATGTTTTAATAATTAGTCAAATATTAAAGGGATTATTATAGAGAATGGCAATACAACCCTAAAATATAGTATTTAAGGCTGATGGAAAAAGAGTAGTATTTAAAAATCTACCAGAATAGGAGAAGCATGATGGTTACCATATCAATAAATATTTCTGAAATGAATATCTTTTTCTAATTCAAAAACATTGCAAAATATTTTTGCAAGGATGTTATGAGAAATTATTGGAAAATTATGGAAATAGTTGGATAATAAACAATTTTGGGGCTCACTAAATACACTTTAGCTTGAAATAGAGCTTTGGCAAATTATATAAGATTACAGTGGATTGACCAGAAAATGAAGGTCAAGATACAAAAAATAAACGTATATTGCTGTTAGAACTTCATCAGCGTTTTTTAAAATTTTTCTCTTACTTCCCATAATAATAAAAGAAATTTCCTTATTATAGACTTTGAAATTCACTAATAAACTAATTTAATAAGCTAATAGCCTCAAATTGATTGTTTGATTCTTTTTAATTAAATGAAGGACAAAATTAAAGTGACTTATAATAAGTTTTGTACTAAGAAAAAGCAACAGTGTTTGGTTTTGTCTTTTGGAGGGGAAATTATTTTATTATAACTTATACTAAAGTAGCTGACTTTATTCTGTGGAACAAAATGTTGTTTTTGCCACCACACAACAATATTTTCTGTGGAGCATTTTACTGGTAATACACTACCTTCAAATAGGTTTATAAGGAATAATTTCAGAGGGTTTTTTGTTGTTGTTGTCGTTGTTGTTGTTTGTTTTCTTTTAGTTTTATTTAAGTAATCTCCATCCCCAACGAGGGGCTTGAACTCATGACCCTGAGATCAAGAGTCACAAGCTCTTCTGATTGAGCCAGCCATGTGCACTTAATTTTAGACATTTTAAGTGTATTTATGACTTGTAAGTTTTGAAGGCTTTCAATAGCTCTTAATTGATAGAAATGTCTCTGGAAATTAAACTACCCAAAACAATAGGTAGACAGTGAATATAATCCAATTTTCCCTTTAAAAAGTGTATATTAACATATATTATAGATTTTCAACAGAATTTTCTTCTACAAAATATGTAATAGTTCTTTTTTTTAAGTTTTTATTTAAGTTCCAGCTAGTTAACATATAGTATATTATTAGTTTCAGCTGTACAATATAATGATTCAGCATTTTCATACAATGCCCAGGGCTCATCACAGTTATACTCTTTAATCCCTATCACCTATTTCACCCATCCCCCACATATCGTTCTCTATAATTAAGAGTCTGTTTCTTGAGTTTCCTCTCTCTCTTTTTTTTTTCCCCTTTGCTTATTTGTTTTGTTTCTTATGTTCCACAAAATCTTATAGTATTTGTCTTTCTCTAACTTACTTTGCTTAGCATGATACTTTCTAGCCCCATTCATGTTACAAACGGCAAGATTTCATTCTTTTATGGCTGAGTAATATTCTTGTGTGTGTGTGTGTGTGTGTGTGTGCGCACGATATATACACATATCACATCTTCTTTATCCATTCATCAGTGGATGGACACTAGGGCTATTTCCATAATTTGGCTACTGTAAATAATGCTGCTATAAACATCAGGGTGCATGTAGCCCTTTGAATCTGTATTTTTGTAGCACTGCAATTGCTGGATCATAGAGTAGTTCTATTTTTAACTTTTTGAGGGAACTCCATACTGTTCTCCAGAGTGGCTGCACCATCTTACACTCCCACCAACAATGCACAAGGGTTCTTGTTCCTCCACATCCTCACCAACATCTGTTATTTCTTGTGTTGTTGATTTCAGCCATTCTGACAGTGGAGGTGATACCTCACTGTCATTTTAATTTGCATTTCCCTGATGATGAGTGGTGTTGGCATCTTCTCATGTGTCTGTTGGCCACCTGTATGTCTTCTTTGGAAAAATATCTATTCAAGTCTTCTGCCCATTTTTTAATTGGATTAATCATTTTTGGGTGTTGAGTTGTATAAGTTCTTTATAGATTTTGGCTACTAACCCTTGATCAGATATGTCATCAACAAATATCTTCTCCTATTCAGTAGGTTGCCTTTTAGTTTCTTTGGTTGTTTCCTTTGCTGTGCAGAAATTCTATATTTTGATGAAGTCCCAGTAGTTTATTTTTGGTTTTGTTTCCTTTGCCTCAGGGGACATATCTAAAAAGAAGGTGATGTGGCTAATGTCAAAGAAGTTACTGCCTGTGTTATCTTCCAGGATTTTTATAGTTTCAGGCCTCACATAGATCAATAGAGCAGAATAGAAAACCCAGAAATGAACACAGAACTATATGGAAACAAAGTGGTAAAGAGTATCTACCGGGAAAAAGAATGTCTTTTCAAAAAATGGTATTGGGAAAACTGGACAGCAACATGCAAAAGAATGAAACTAGATCACTTTCTTATACTATACACAAACATAAGTTCAAAATGAATTAAATGCCTAAATGTGCCATAGTTCTTTACCATAGTTACTGTTATTCATATTACATGCAAGTTTTGAGTGGCAATGGATGAGAATCTATAGAAATCATCATTGACAAATACTATAAATTTGAAAGATTTTATAAATTTGAACAAGTCTTGTTTTTTTTTTTAATACATGTATTTCTTGTTAGAATTTTAATCTCCAGAGAATGTGTGATGCATATATAGTCCAAGTTATATGATGGTTTACATTCAGGCAAAGGTCATGTATGTAGTTGAGATTACCAACAAGAGAAAATGAGTTTTTCTGAAATTGAGAAAACCAAAAGTGTGAGACCTCCTGATAGGAAGCCTCAGGTAACAGCCTTCCTTATAACAATAGCAGGTCATATTTTTCTTCTGATATCCAAGAGAGGCAAACTTGCTCATGAAACACCATGTGGAGCAGCCATTTGACCCTGCCTAGCAAGGAACAGAGTTCTTTCAGCAAAAGAGCTACAACAAACTCACTCAGAAGAGTCAGATGAAGGCAAAAGAGCAGTGTGAATGTTAATTCTCTTTTGCTTGACTTCCTTAAAAAAAACTGACTAAAAACAATTTTCGAGAGCACCATAATATTTATTTAGTTGCTTGGGCCAGAGTTTTCCTACTTGGATCCCCAGTACCTTTCAAATTTCATAACAGTCAATTAGAATATTGTTAAATGAACATTTAATGCCATTCTCAGCATTCTTATTTTAATCACTGAAGAAAAATATCCTAGGGATAATATACTATAAGGTTTTTCCTAATTTGAATATAAGATTTAATCCAAATCTTAATATACCTAACATTCCTAGCTTCTTTATATGACAAAATCTAAAACTTCATAACATAAGGTACATCTTTAGGAATATAACTTCGAGCAAAAACAGGATCAAAATTATACACAGTATACTTAGAAAGTTTAATTAACATTAGATGAATGCCTTATGTGTACCATCTCATTAATGTATATAAATAAAAAGATCCATATGGAAAACCTTGTATAATGAATTAAAAATTTTATCCTGGCTAAATTCAGGTTTTTTGCAAATATGACTATAATACTATAGAGACACAGGCAAAGGGTATATGTTACTTTACTGCAGTAAAATATTATGTGTGACTCCTTAGTGCAGAGACATAACAGTATCCAAACAACATGGAAAAGTTTCTGAGGCCCCCAGGCCCAGCTAAAATGGTGAGAGGCTGTTGCTATCTGTGGTCTGTGAGGATAATATGGGATCTTGTCAAATTTCCTGGTCTGTATTTTGCAATAGTATTTTTTTAAGATTTTTATTTAGTTATTTGACACAGAGAGAGAAAGAGATTACAAGTAGGCAGGGGAAAGGGGGAAGCAGACTCCCCACTGAGCAGAAAGCTCGATGCAGGGCTCAGTCCCAGGACCCTGAGATCATGACCTGACCTTAAGGCAGAGGCTTAACCCACTGAGCCATGCAGGCACCCCAAGAGTATTTTTTATATACCTCTCTCTTACAACTATTCTAGAGAAACTGACTAGTCCTTATTATTCTATGAGGGAAGCCCACCATCTTCTAGGCATGTGGTTTTCCAATCATATTATCTACCCTGCAGGTCCAAGCCCAGGTTCATCTAAGGCTAGTCATGATTAAATAATAATTGAAATGTTGGATGCAATAGTGGCATCAAAATTCACCAGAAAAAGGAAAGAATGAGGAAGTGCACAGAAGTAACCTTCAGTGCTATGTTTCCACAACTGGAGACAAGCCTTTACTTGCTCAAGTAAAAGAGAAAGCCATCATCTTCTCTTTGGACCATTTCTGAACATCTATATTGGAAATTGAATGAAGATTCATTAACTCTCTGCTTTATTTTCCCCAAGCTCCATGTTGTAAAATATTTGAAATGTATTTCATGTAATATTCCATATAATTATATTAGAACAAAAGAGTAGGCTATCTACGAAATGCTAAGGTGTTGTATTTTTAGAGCTATAAAATTGGTTCTCCAATTGGTTTCTCCTAAACAACAGCATTTTATAAAGAATTCCAGATTTACGAGTTATAAGAAGAAAAGGGGCCATAGGAATTAGATATATAAAATGAACGGGGTTTATTGAAGGAGGACATGGAGGCCTTGTTGTCTTTAAAAACCTTTTGATGGTATTTTGATAGAGATTGCATTGAATGTGTAGATTTCTTTGGGTAGAATAGACGTTTTAACAATATTTGTTCTTCCAATCCATGAGCATGGAATTCTTTTCCTTTTTTTGTGTCTTCCTCAATTGTTGTCATAACTGTTCTATAGTTTTCAGAGTACAGATCTTTTACTTCTTTGCTGAGGTTAATTCCTAAGTATCTTATGAGTTTTGCTGCAATTGTAAATGGGATCTACTCCTTGATTTCTCCTTCTTCTGTTCACTGTTAATATATAGAAATGCAGCTGACTTCTGTACATTGATCTTATACCCTGGGATTTTGCTGAATTCTTGTATGAGTTCTAGCAATTTTTTGTTGAAATTTTTAGGGTTTTCTACTAGAGTATCATGTTGTCTGTGAAGAGTGAAAGTTTGACTTCTTCTTTACCAATATAGATGCCTTTTATTTCTTTTTGTTGTCTGATACAATCAACATTTTTCACAGAACTGAAATAAACAATCCTAAAAATTGTATGGAACCAGAAAATATCCCTAATAGCAAAGGAATGTTGAAAAAGAAAATCAGAGCTGGAGATATCACAATTCAGGACTTGAAGCTGTATAAGAAAGCTGTAATCATCAAGACAGTATGATATTGGCACTAAAACAAATACATAGATTAATGGAACAGAATAGAGAACTCAGGAATGGACCTTCACTCTATGGCCAACTCATTTTCAACAAAGCAGGAAAGAATATTCAATGGAAAGAAAATAGTCTCTTCAACAAATGGGACTGGGAAAATTGGACAGCCACATGCAGAAGAATGAAACTGGACCATTCTCTTAGACCATACACAAAGATAAAGTCAAAATAGATGAAAGACCTAAATGTGAGATAGGAAGCCATCAAAATTCCAGAAGAGAACATTGGCAGGAACCTCTGTGACATCAGCTGCAGCAACTTCTCACTAGACATGTCTCCAAAGGCAAGGAAAACAAAAGCAAAAATGCAGTTTTGGGACTTCATCAAGATAAAACATTTTGCACAGCAAAGGAAACAGTCGACAAAACCAAAAGACAACTGACAGAATAAGAGAAGATATTTGTAAATGGGCTAGTATCCAGAGTCTATAAAGAATTTATCAAACTCAACACCCAAAAACAAAAAATCCAGTCAAGAAATGGGCAGAAGACATGAACAGACATTTCTCCAAAGAAGGCATTCAAATGACCAACGGACACATGAAAAAATGCTCGACATCACTCGGCATAAGGGAAATACAAATCAAAACCACAATGAAATACCACCATGCCAGTCAGAACGGTTAAAATTAACAACTCAGGAAACAACAGATATTGGTGAGGATGCAGAGGAAGGGGAAGCCTCTTACAGTGTTAGTGGGAATGCAAACTGGTACAGCCACTCCGGAAAACAGTATGGAGGTTCCTAAAAAAGTTAAAAATAGAACTACCCTACAACGTAGCAACTGCACTACTAGGCACTTACCTAGTAGAATACAAAAAACAAAAAACAAAAAATATTGATTTGAAGAGGCACATGCAACCTGATGTTTATAGCAGCATTACCAACAATAGCCAAATTATGGAAAGAGCCAAATATCCATTGACTGGTGAATGAATAAAGAAGAGCAATATATCTGTGTGTGTGTGTGTGTGTGTGTGTGTGTGTGTGTGTATACACACACAAATATATATATAATAAAATTTGATGGAATATTACTCAGCTATCAAAAAGAATGAAATCATGCCATCATGGATGGAGCTAGAGTGCATTATGCTAAATGAAACAAGTCATCAGAGAAAGATAAATACCATATGATTTCACTTATAAGTGGAATTTAAGAAATAGAACAGATGAACATAAGGGAAAGGGGTAAAATAAAGACAGGAAAGCAAACCATAAGAGACTCTTTACTATGGAGAACAAACTGAGGGTTGATGGAGGGGACGTGGGTAGGGAATAGGCTAAATGGGTGATGAGCATTAAGGAGGGCACTAGTGATGAGCACTTGGAGGTTCCTCAAGAAGTTAAAAAGGCAGTCAACAAAACAAACAGGCAACCCACGGAATGGGAGAAGATATTCACGAATGACTCTACAAAGGGCTGGTAACTAAGATCTATAAAGAACTCCTCAAACCCAACTCTCAAAAAACAGATAATCACATCAAAAAATGGGCAGAAGATATGAACAGATACTTCTCCAAAGAAGACATACAAATGGCTAACAGACACATGAAAAAATGTTCATCATCATTAGCCATCAGGGAGACTCAAATCAAAACCACATTTTGGATACCACCTGACGCCAGTTAGAATGGCCAATGTGGGAATGCAAGTTGATGCAGCCACTTTGGAAAACAGTGTGGAGATTCCTTAAGAAATTAAAAATAGAGCTACCCTATGGTCCTGCAATTGAACTACTGGGTATTTACCCCAAAGATACAGATGCAGTGGAAAGAAAGGCCATATGCACCCCAATGTTCATAGCAGCAGTGGCCACAATCGCCAAACTGTGGAAAGAGCCAAGATGCCCTTCAACAAATGGATAAAGAAAGTATGGTCCATATATATAATGGAATATTATGCCTCCATCAGAAAGGATGAATACCTAACTTTTGTATCAACATGGACGGGACTGGAAGAGATTATGCTGTATGAAATAAGCCAAGCAGAGAGAGTCATTTATCATATGGTTTCACTTACGTGTGGAGCATAAGGTAAAACATGGAGGACATTAGGAGAAGGAAAGGAAAAGTGAATCGGGGGAAACCGGAGGGGGAGACAAAGCATGAAAGACTGTGAACTCTGAGAAACAAACTGGGTTTTGGAGGGGATGGGAGTGGGTGGTTGGGTGAGCCTGGTGGTGGGTATTGAGGAGGGCATGTATTGAATGGAGCACTGGGTGTGGTGCATAAACAATGAATCTTGGAACACTGAAAAAATAAAATTAAATTTAAGAAAAGAAATTAAAAATGAAGATATCCTATGACCCAGAAATTCCACTTCTAGGTATTTATCTGAAGGATACAAACATAGTGATTCAAAGCGATACATGCACCCCTATATTTATAGCAACAATGTCCACAATAGCCAAAATATGGAAAGAGCCCAAATGTCCATCAACAGATGAATGGATAAAGATGGTATAGACAGATAATGGTTGATAGTTAGATGATGGATAGATCGATGATAGATACATAGATAGATAGATAGATAGATGATAGATACATAGATAGATAGATAGATGATGATAGATGATAGACATGATATAGACATAGATATATAGATATACATATGTAGGAATATTATTCAACTATCAAAAAGAATGAAATCTTGCCATTTGCAATGACATGGATGGAACTAGAGGGTATTATGTTAAATAAAATAAGTCAATCAGAGAAACACAAATATAATTTCTTACATTTCACTCGTATGTGGAATTTAAGAAGCAAAACAGTGGTACCTGGGTGGCTCAGTCAGTTAAGCATCTGCCTTTGGCTGAGGTCATGATCCTGGGATCAAGCCCTGCATTGGGCTCCCTGCTCAGTGAGGAGCCTGCTTCTCCCTCTCCCTCTGCCTGCCTCTTCCCCTGCTTGTGCTCTTTCTCTCTCTCTCTCTCTCTCTATCTCTGTCAAATAAATAAAATCTTAAAAAAAATGAAAAAAATAGATGAACATGAGGGAGGGAATAAAAATAAAATAAGATGAAAACAGAGAGGGAGGCACAGCATAAGAGACATTGAACTCTAGGAAACAGAATTTTTGCTGGATGGGAGTGGGGGGAAGGGATAATTGGGTGATGGGCATTAAGGAGGGCACTTGATTTAATGAGCTCTCAATGTTATATGCAACTGGTGAATCACTAAATTCTATCCCTGAAACTAATAACACTTTATATGTTAACTAAATTGTATTTAAATAAAAAATATATAAATAAATGAATATAAAATTAAAAAAAAAAAAACCTTTTGAGTATCTATTATATACTAAATAAAAAAATGCAATATCTGCCCTAAAGGTTATATATTAAGTTGGTCCCTTCTCCCTAAGTTCTTGAAAAGTTTATTTAGCCTAATGATGAAGAATCTTTAAGTATGTTAAAACCACTGCAGTCCATGTTATTAAATTATTCTTAAATAAGCAGGTGGATGTATTCTTTAAAGGTCCTGGCTGAGTGCAAGTGAATGTGGAGATACTTTTACCCTAAATGTCAGTAATTTTGATGGGTTCATGCTGTCAATTTAAATTAATTGTTTTATTAAGAAGTGGTATTTAGGCAGAATGTTCCATGAGCCTCCTCATCAAATTGAACTATATTACCTCATAAATTTTTGAAAGCACTTGGAAATAAATCCACATTTTAGGAGAAGATAAAATCTCTGATACGCACAGCAAGTTAGGAAAATGGAAATATCAAAGTGGAACATGATGATAAGGGAGTATGGAAGGAAAGTTTAATAAACATCATCGCTTATATGGAATTTTTATTTGTTTTCTCTTTGATGCACATAAATTTTTTGAGTATTATTTTAATTATATTTTGGTCTTCATTATACTTCTGAGATATGTTCTTAATGCCTGAAAAAAGATATGAGTTAGGAAAGAGAAAACTGTCATTGAAAGTCTTTCATATAAGAATGTTTAGATGTATTTAAATTGAGATTCAAGAAAATCCATAGCCATGTTGCAAAAATAAACTTTGAGTTTTGGCTTTATTAAATCAAACCAAAATATGACACAAAAAAGTGCACAAGACATAAATGTTTAGCTCAGTGAATTATCACAAGGGAACAATCTCTGCCTGTGAAACCAGGTGGAACATTGCCCACTGCCCAGAATCTCAACTCATGCTCTCTTCCAATGTTTAACCCCTCACTTCTCAAAGGAAAGACTTTTCCACCTGCTTTCTAGGCAGCTTAGATTGGTTCTGCTTATTTTGAAAGTTACATTAAATGGAATTATCAATGTATATGCTTTTGTACCTGCTTTCTATATTTCTTAATTTGTTTCTGAATACCTCCCACTTAGGAGCACATAAGGGTAGTGTTTGCATTTTCAAAGAGGCAGAGTCTTCCAATGCATGTAAGAACACAAGTATGTAAGTACATATATGAACGAATTCTACTCCAACTTAGCATTCAGGTTGTCTAATGCACTAGGGTTTTTACAAGATATACAGTAATAATTATTGTGCATATTTCTGAAGTACATATTTATGTATTTTTGTCAAGTGTGTTCACTGAGTGATAACTGTTGGTTTTTTCTTAAAGTGAGTCTCCCATAAGAAAGTGTATTTTACTCTTTTTACTTTTGCCCATTCTTATAGATTTATACTAGTGAATCATTAAGGTTTTAATTTGCATTTCTCCAATGTGTAACAACACTGAAAACCTTTCTTGTAAATTAAATAACCATTTTAATGTGCTATTTTTGAAGTTCCTAATCAAGCCTTTTGACATTTTTAAGTATTCTCTTTTTCTTATTAATTTATAGAAGTTCTTGCTTTTGTTTTGTTTTGCTTTGTTTCAAGTTTTTATTTAAATTCTAGTTAGTTAACACATATTGTGATATTGGTTTCAGGAATAGAATTTAGTGATTCATTACTTACATATAACACCCTCCTTAATGCCCATCACCCATTTAGCCCATCCTCTGCCCACTTCCCCTCCATCAGGTTTCAGTTTGTTCTCTATAGTTAAGAGTCTCTTACGGTTTGCCTTCCTCTCTTTATTTTACCCCTTTCCCTTATGTTCATCTATTCTATTTCTTAAATTCTACATATAAGTGAAATCATATGGTATTTATCTTTTTTCTTATGACTTGTTTCACTTAGCATAATGCACTCTAGCTCCATCTATGATGGCATGATTTCATTCTTTTTGATAGCTGAGTAATATTCCATTACACACACACACACACACACACACACACACACACACACACACACACACTCTACTCTTCTTTATCCATTCATCAGTCAATGGATATTTGGGTATAGGCTCTTTCCATAATTTGGCCATTGTTGGTAATTCTGCTATAAACATCAGGTTGCATGTTCCCCTTCAGATCAGTATTTTTGTATTCTCTTTGTATTCTACTAGGTGAGTACCTAGTGGTGCAATTGTTGAGTCGTAGGGTAGTTCTATTTTTAACTTTCTGAGGAACCTCCATACTGTTTTCCAGAGTGGCTGTACCAGTTTGCATTCTCACCAACAGTGTAAGAAAAATACATATAGTTATAGAATTTTGCTGATATATGCAGGTTTGTTGTCAAACCCGAATATAGTTATCAATTTTCATATGATACATAACATCATATACTAGACTGCATTTATAAGCTAGCTTATGTAAAGTTTGAAATTATAAAAAAGTAATTATAAAGTAGGCATTGCAAGTATACAAGAAGATATAAAATCTAAGAAACAGTTAAGGTGGAGGAGATATTAAGAAATCTGAGTAAAGAACCATACCTAAATAAAAAGCTGATATTAGATCCCAGCAATTGGATATTTAACTGATTACAACCAAAGTCATGACAAAGTATGTTGGAAATATTTTCATACTATACTAGCAATGCTCTGTATAAGCCCAGAATTTTTCCTGTCTTCTGAGAACTGCATTTCATTTTGTCAAAATAAATGTTCTATACTGATAGAAGGCTGGAGCATGGAGAAAGGACACCATCAAAGTATCACTACATACATCAATTTACATAATTATAGATAATAAAGAGAAATGAAGGAGGGGTAACCTTATAAACACTGTATTATGTTAGGAAGTGTTGGGAGGCTCCAAAGACTCCATAACATGTACAACCATTTTCCTTACTATGGCCAAAGTGCCTCAGGAAGGCATATAAATGAAAGTCCTTTATATCACTCTGGTGACTGGGGGAAACCAGATTTGTTCTCATGTTAATCTCCCTATACATATGTAGAATATATTGTTTGTATTGGAAGCAGAATATTGATAAATGTATACAGGCGCTAAAGTAATTTAAAATGACTTGAGGAATTTAAACTTAAGAGAAATAACATAGTATCAGTAGTTACATATTTTAAGAAATGAAAGCCACACAATAGTAAACTTAAAAACAGAAATCTTAATAGACAATAGAAAATCAAAATGACTTTAACATTTAAATATAGTGAGCATTTTTACTATAAACTTTCTAATATTCTAATTTGTTTCAGAAGAATAACTGTTAAAATTTCCATTCATAATCAAAAATTGTTTTTATTTAAGAATGAATATATTTTCAAGAATAAACAATCATGGGGCACCTGGGTGGCTCAGTAGGTTAAGCCTCTGCCTTCCACTCAGGTCATGATCTCAGGGTCATGGGATTGAGCCCTGCATTGGACTCTCTGCTCAGCAGGGAGCCTGCTTCCCCCTCTCCCTCTGCCTGCCTCTCTGCCTACTTGTGATCTCTTTCTCTCTGTCAAATAAGTATTTAAAAAAAAAAAAAGGAATAAACAATCACTTAACTGAGCAGTCAGTGGGAGAAGATTTAGTGATTAATTCTAATAGCTGTAGTAGTAATAGTTGGAGTAGCAACAACTATCACTGAAGAGCTCTGGACAGTTTCTGGGCTGTTAAACAGACACAAGTAAGTTAGAATGGAGTCTTAATTTAAGGCACAGGTTACTGAACTCCAGAGCAAGCATACTCTTCCCTGTTTGAACTCTTATTATTGTCTCTAATTCTACAATAGAAGCATATTTAATTCAGACTTTCCAATGAAACAAAAAAATACTGAAAAAAACAGACAAATAGAAACTTGGCCTACCTCTCTTACCCAGGCAAATATGTAAATTACTAGAGCTTGGGTAACATATTGCCTTTGACACAATAATTTGGGGTAGGGGATAAAGATTAATAAGTTTCTCAAATATTATTAGAACAAATAATCTTTGTTGAAAATTTATTCTCTTATTCAAGTCTACACACCAACTATGTGTAAAATACATATGTAAGGAAGAATAATCTTAAAAATATGTGTGCAGAAGAAGTAATTTTAAAATACAAGGTGCAATATGTAAGAATTTATGCAAAAATATCAGTAATGGTCAGATGCTCTTGTTATTAGAATTAAAATATAAATTCAATTCAATAATGCAAGCATTGTTAACTGAATAAGAAGAGATGTATTTTAGACTGCCTTGTATAAAGCAGAAAAATTTGGACATTTCTGTTTTCTAAGAATTGTGCGGATTAGAAGTAAAAAGTAAAGTATAACTTTTTTGCTGTGAAGAGGATGTTCTTCAGGATTGGATTGGAGAAAATGTATTTTGGAGCTTCTGGAAGTAATGAAAAAAGGACACCTTAGGGATTTAAAAATTACAAAAAGAATAAATAGGGAAGAACTCATAAAAATCAGTTATTGGAATCATGAAAATGGTTAAATGAGATATTACCTGTGGCAGGTTACAGTCCTACCCTAGGAAAAGGACTCTGTCTTCTTTAATTCCATTAGCTCCTTGAGTTCTTTAAACACACATGCTATTCAAGTACATTGAGAAAACAGGATTATAAACAAAATAAGAGGAGGAGAAAAAGGAAAAGAGAAGGAGGGCTCTTATCTTCCATTGGCTGACCTATGTCTGATTGTTTCACCTCTATCAAGACAGTTATATTAGAAGATTATAAATAAATGCAATGGACTTATTTACTCCTAAGAGACAAACAAAGGAGCTGGGTTATATTTACTGTTACCTCAACTATTTTTACTAAATATTAAATGTTATTAAATAACATCTTTACCTGGCTCATATATTTTTATGTACACAAAATTATCTTTCATTCATAGACTACTTTAAACAATAATCCAATTATCTAATAAAATCTTAAATATGTTTTTTTTCTTTTTTTCCAAAAGAAAAAAAATGTTATACTAATTTATGTTTTTATACACAGACCAGCATCACAAGGTTGGCAACAAGGTGAGATAATCCCAAAGAGAACTTTAGGAAATCTGTATAGCATGTGAACCTCTCTCTCTATCCGACCACTGAGCCTCCTCAGAGCTGGACTTCATAGACACAGCATTAGAAACACCATCATGTTCTTTTTATTTTTTTAAATTTTTTCATGTTCTTTTTTTTTATTTTAAGATTTTATTTATTTATTTGACAGAGAGAGAGCAGCACAGGGAGAGGGAAAAGTAGACTTCCCACTGAGGAGGGAGCCGGATGTGAAACTCGATGAAGGCAGATGCTTAACCGATTAAGTCATCCAGGCACCCACATCATCACATTCTGTACTGTATTTTGGGGACAGCCACATGGAAACTGATGGACTGAAATAATTTGCCCATTTCAAATCATCTTGGCCTGGGATATGTGGACTGGCCATCTTAGGCTTTCTCATCACACCAGAATTTCTATACATAGGATGCTGCCATGATGTTGCTGTCACCTTGCAAGTCTGAGTTGGAAAAGTCAGTCATGTACAGTATTTTGAGTAGCTTCTAAAGTATGAATGGTAGTTTCCGACTCTTGAAAACAGGCTGCAGAATACATATTGCCATATGATTAAAAGTTATTTTCATTAAATAAGCAAGGATCAAAAAAGTAAATGGGAAGTCTGCCTCACTTTAGACACACTGGCGGAGTACTTAATAGACATTCACACTTGCAGCCAGCTGCATTTGGCTATGCTCCCAGAGCCCCCAGAAGTTCTCTTGGACCTCAGGATGCTTTTCGGAGGATGCACGAGGAAGAGTCTGAGAATCTCTGTTTAATTGATTTCCACCTTCTTTCCTTGCTTTTTACCTCTTTTATCAGTATCTTTTCATCACACAAACCACTTCTAACATGACACAACAACAACAAAAAAGAGACATGGTAAAACAAATTCACCCTCAAGTTCCAATGATAATTTATTTATGTGAAGGCATAATATTAAAGAGTAAGTAAAGAAATGCAACACACATCCAGCACATTTTCTTCTTCGTAAACAAGAAAATGTTCCAGTATAATAGTGGCAGCTTGTAACCTTTCAAAGATTGTTCAGATCATCTTATAAATGCAACTGACCTCAATTCTTTAAAGTATAAAAAAGATATGTGATATATTACACATTTCTATAATGACTCTTTGGTGTAAAAAAAAATGTGTGATCTTCCATTGTATAATAATAACCATATTACATTTTGGGGGTGTCAATTGTATTATTTATATACTACTCCACACAAAGTTATTAGTGTTTTTCTTATTACATTTTAAATATAAGGAAATTAAAGTACAAAAAAAGTTAAGTGTCTTCTTAAAGCTCATCAGTCTTGTGTTTGTATCTTAGAGAGTAAATATTTCAATCTAGTTGTGTCTGATTCTGAAGCCTTGCTTTAATGACCATCCATTAAATATGACATTAGATGAGAATTTAAGCATAATATGAAAGTGTAAAGAGGAAAATAATTAAAATTTTGGTCTTCATGATCATAACTTATTTTAACAAACAGTGCATATATAGAAGAAGAGGATTAGTTTAAAGAGTTTTAAATCAGGTTTAAATCCTGTCAAGAGCAATTAATTTCCTTATCTTCTTTAGAGAGATAAACACAAATAAAACTGTTCAGTATACACTTTTGGAAGTTTGAAATCCATAATTTTGTCTGTCCTGAATATGTTTATGATCCTATGACTTCAGTGGCAGATCAGAAGTTTGCCCTGATACCCTTGGTCGAATTTGGAAATCAGCTGAATGTCTTGGCAGTGGAAGGCATATTTTATCCTCAAGGCTATCAGCCACTCTGTAAAAGCCAAATTTATTTGTTCTTATTTTTACACATTCACTGTGGAGTGAATTTTATTCCTTCTAAACACAACCCATTTGAAAAGAAATGTAGCTCTAGTGGAAGATGGGAGAAATTTCTCCAACAGGTTTATTTTCCATTAGATTGCCTATCTACTGCCTCTGTTTAATCTTACTTTCAACAAAGCCATTTATCCGAAAGGCATAATAGCTGTCTTTCAAGAACTGGAAATAGAGCAATATAAATTTTTATCAGTACGGTGTGTGTCTATCTGTGCATGATTAATTGGAGGCTTCAGCTACTAACAGAATGATGTAGGAGATTTAGTAGATACTCATTTAATCAAATGAAGATCAACAATGTATGTCTTTTAATTCTCATTCCCTAAGTGTCTGTTTGTATGTAAATCTCATACTAGGTCCTTGGTAGCTCTTCTCTTCAATCCCCTTTGCACTACATCTTCTATCTACAAACTCAAAGTGTGTGTGATAGAGGTACATACTTCAGGAGTGTAGAACAGCTGTAAGCCCAGGGGGCAACTCAACCTCCGAAAAAGAAAAAAAAGTATCTGAAGACCTGAAGCCCCAAAAGAGTTTGACCTATGTATGCATACTACTGAAATGTTATGCAAGTCTCTGTCCTAGCTTGATTATTGAGAAATTGCCTTACATGTTAATTTTGTTTCAATTTGTGTATATTTTGAAAGGTATTAAATGAATTGTTACTGTCATTTAGCATTTAAACTAACAATTTTCAAGATGTTATATGGAAGAGATTTGGCCTTTTTTCAAACAACTCCTCAAATAAAATTGCCAATAATCAAGAAGTTAAATACTCTATTAGTTATGTAATCAGATTTTAGTGTATCAGAATTATATATTAAACATAAAATGTTTGTATAATCTTTTCTCTAATTTTATGTTTCCCTTTTGAATAAATGAAAACAAATTTTTAATTTTATTTATTTGACACAGAGAGAGAGATCACAGGTAGACAGAGAGGCAGGCAGAGAGAGGGGGGGAAGCAGGCTCCCTGCTGAGCAGAGAGCCTGATGCGAGGCTCGATTCCAGGACCCCAAGATCATGACCTGAGCTGAAAGCAGAGGCCTTAACCCACTGAGCCACCCAGGCGCCCCAGAATAAATGAAAATTTTTTGCAATCTCACCAATTAAATAATTCTCTAAATATTTCTTCTCTCGACACTTTTTCTGTCAGAGTCTACATTTATCCCAACCTGATCAATTCAAATTGCTAAAATATTCTTTATATGAATTAAGCAGAGCTTTTCAATACTTACTCTTCATAAGATACTGTGTTAAACATTGAGAGGGAGACAAGTTTTAATGTCCAAACTTCAGGTAGTCTGCTGATCTAGTGATGAAAATAAAAGAAATGTACATGAGAAGAAACTAATGCTCAGACTGTAAACTATAAGTGATCAACTGTGTGGAAATTTAAAATGCCTTCTTTCGAAGCATCATTTTTTTTCTATAATGTACCTTCAGTTTTACTGACAACCATTCCTTATGTCTCATTTGTGTATATTTATTGTTGTCATGTCTACTTCCCTTCTTCTCATGTTTCATCTATCCAACATTTGCATACAGAGTAATTGTCCAATAAGAGGAATTTTATTGTAGACTCCTAAAGCTAAAAGTTGTCTTAATACTCTCATAAAGAAACTGTTTCTTGCTCATCTTTGTATTCACTCCAGCACTTAAAACAGAAGTTATCACATGGTAGAAACAGTTATTTTCATTTGCTGAACTGGGTGGCTGAGGTTCTTACCCTTCCATAATACTTTTCTGTGATTCTCCCTTGTTTTCACAATGTTCTCAAATTTATGAGACTGAAGTTTAAGGTCCATTATTATATGTGTTCAGTTTACTTATCAATCTTATCTAATATGACTCCACAGAACCATTCAGCCATTTCAACCAAATGATTGTCTCCATTATCCCTGGAATATACTATTTTCCTTTTATAGTCTTTGACCTTCTCCACACTGTTAAATTTAATAAAATCTCACCTGTCCTTTAGCAGAAAAAAAATGAATGTTTGTGTTATACACACACATACACACACATGCACTGGAATATTATTCAGCCATGAGAAAAAAAGGAAGTCATGCCATTAGCAATAATTAGAATGGACTTTGATGTTATTATGCTAAGCGCTGTAAGTTAGGGAAACACAGATACTGTATTATCTCACTTACATGTGAAATCTGCCAAGCCAATATGATAGAAACAGAATAAAATGGTGATTACCACAACCTGGGGTGTAGGGGAAATGGGGAGATGTTGGTCAAAGATACAAATTTGCTCTTAGAAGGTAAATAAGCTCTGAGGATGTATTGCACAGCATTGTGATTATAGTTAACAATACTTTTATTTGTATTCTTGAAAGGTGCTTTTATTAGTAAATCTTAAGTGTTCTCACCACAAAAAAGGAAATGGTAATTATGTGACATGATAGTAATCTTAGCTAACATTATGTTGATAATTATATTGCAATATGTAAGTATATCAAATCAACTTGTGTACACTTTAAACTTACACAATGTTATTTGTCAAGTGTATCTCAATTTAAAAAGGATGCTTGTAAGGGATTACTGAGTGAATGAGAATCTTCAGATAATTTCTGTGAAGCCTAGAGAATGCTGAGTAGCATCATTAATTTAGTAGAGACATGTCAACACTTATTCATCAATTGGTTTGTTTTATTTTTATTTTTATTTTTTTGGTTTGTTTTAATTATTAATTAAAGCCTCACTATTTGCAAAATTCTCAAGATTCAGAAATAAATAGATATGACCTCTGTCTTCACAGACCTTACAGTCTAATGGGAAAAAAACATTGAATGAATAAGCACATGGAATGTCTATAAAAGTCTTCACTTTCCTAGATGGCTCTTATAATTGTATTCCTTTAAAAAATTTACTGTTTTAATTTGCTGTTCTCTAATTACAGCAAAATGAACATTTTAAAATTAATAATTAATTGATGATTTTATTTTTGTAAACAAATAAGGATTGATCTTTTCCTTTGTAATTTATTACTCTTTTTCCCAGCTTCATTGAGATATATGTGACATATAATATTGGGTGGGTTTAAGGTGTACAACCCGTTCATTTTATACACATATAGTGTTTGCCAACATCATCATCATGTCACATAATAAACATTTCTTTATTGTTGTAAAAACATTTAAGACTTACTTTTTTAGCAACTTTCAAGTATATAGTAGAGTACTGTTAACAGAAATTAGCGTTCCTTACATTAAAACCCAAGAATTTATTCATCTTGTAACCAGAAGTTTGTTTCCCTTAAATAACTCCCAATTTCCCCCCAATTCCCAGCCCCTGAAAACCTCCATTTTAGTCTCTTTATCTATGACTTGATTTTTAGAATCTACATAATTGAGCTCATACAGTATTTGTTTTTCTGTCTTATTTCACTTAGTATAGTGTAATAAAAGTACAACCATGTTGTTGCAAATAGGCAAAATTTCCTTATTTCTCCTGGATGAATAATATTTCTCTCTTGCTTTCACTCTCACTCTCTCTCCCTTTTGCACTCTCTCTCTACTGGTTTTACATATATAAACTGTTCAGCTATTGGGGTTTAGAATGTTTCCTTATGTTGGCTGTTATGATAATAGCCAGGCAACAAACATGAGCATGTAGATATCTTTTCAATACCCTGCTTTCCTTTGGATATGTACCCAGAAGGGGGATTGCTGGATCATATAGTAATTTTATTTTTTATTTTGGGGAAACCGCCATACTGTTTTTCATAGTAGCTATATCAATTTACATTTCCACTACCAGTGCAAAACTGTTCCCTTTTCTCCACATCCTCACCAACACTTGCTATTATCTTTTTGATGATAGCTGTTCTAGTAGGCGTAGGGTGATAGATATCTCAGTGGTTTTGATTTGCATTTCCCTGATGATTAATGATGTTGAATACCTTTTCTTGTACCTGTTGGCCATTTGTGTGTGTTCTTTGGAAAAACTTATATTCAGTTTCTTTGTCCATTTTTAATAAGACTTTTTTTTGCTATTGTGTTATGTAAGATCTTATGTATTTCCTTACTAACTCCTTATCAGATATATGATTAGTGAATATTTTCTCCTCTTCCATAACTGGCCTCTTCATTTTGCTGATGGCTTCTTTTCCTGTGCAGCTTTTTAGTTTAATGTAGTCCCAATTGTTTATTCTTGCTTTTTCTGCCTTTGCTTTTGGTGTTAAATCCAAAAGAAAAAAAAAAAAGAAAGAAGAAAAAAGATCATTGTCAAGATCAATGTCAAGGAACTTTCTCCCTGTGTTTTATTATAGAAGCTTTGAGTTGATTTTTATGTAAAATATAAAATAAGGATCCCCTTTCATTCATTTGTATCTGGCTATCCAGTTTTCCCAGAACAATTTATTAGAGAAACTATCATTGTCCAATTGTATATTCTCGACTCCCTTGTCATAAATTAATCACATATGTGTGGATTTATGTCTGTGCTGTCTTTTCTGTTCCATTAATTTCTGTGCCTGTTTTTATGCCAATACCATTCTATTTTGATTACTATAACTTTGTAATACATCTTAAAATCAGACAGTGTGATACCTCCAACTTTGTTTTTTTCTTACAATTATTTGACAGTTTGGGTTTTTTGTGGTTCCATACAAATTTTAGAATTTTTAAATAAGCCATTGTAATTTTCATAGAGATTGCACTGTATCTGTGTATCACTTTGGGTAATAAGGACATTTTTTTTTTAAAGATTTATTTATTTATTTATTCGACAGAGAGAGAGAGATCACAAGTAGGCAGAGAGGCAGGCAGAGAGAGAGGGGGAAGCAGTCTCCCCGCTGAGCGGAGAGCCCAACCCAGGGCTCGATCCCAGGACCTGGAGACCACAACTCGAGCCAAAGGCAGAGGCCTCAACCCACTGAGCCACCCAGGTGCCCCAATAAGGACATTTTAACAGTATTATTTCTTCCAATCCATGAGAGTGGAATATATTTCCATTTATTTGTGTCTTTAACTTTTTTCCTCAATATCTGTAGTTCCCAGTATACAAATCTTTTACTTCTTTGGTTAAATGTATTCCTAAGTATTTAGGAATGTATATTTGGCCTCAAAAATTGTTTGGAAGTACTCAACTCATTTTTTGGAAGAGTTTGAGAAGGATTGGGGTTATTTCTTCTTTACATTTAAAGAAGGTAGAATTCACCAGTTGAAGCCATCTTGTCCTGAACTTTGTTGGGAGGTTTTTAATTACTGATTCAATTTTATCACTACTGATTAGTCTGTTCAGATTTTCTATTTCTTCATGATTCACTCTTGGTACATTTTAAGTCTAGGAATTTATCCATCTCTTCTAGGTTGTGCATTTTGTTAACACATAGTTGTTCATAATAATCTCTTCTCATCCTTTCCACTTGTGTGATATCAGCTTTTTTAGCTCCTCTTTCCTGTATGATCTCATTAATTTGAGTCCTAAGTCTAGCTAAAAGTTTACCTATTTCATTTATAAAACAAAAACAAAAACAAAAAACAACTCTTAGTTTCACTGATTGCTTTTTACTGTTTTCCTGACCTCTGTTTCATTTACTTCTGCTCTGATCTTTGTTATTTCCTTCATTCTACTAACTTTAGGCTTATTTTTTTTTTCTTTCTTAGCTTCTTGAGAAATAGGTTATTATTGGAGATCTTTTTCCTCCATATCAGTGTTTATGATTATACACTTCTCTGTTAGACTTCAGTTTACTACATAAGTATTGGAGTTTTGTATTTTCATATTCATTTGTCTCAGTATACTTTCTCATTTCTTTTTTGAATTTTTCTTTGACTCATTGGTTGCTCAAGAGCGTGTTTTGTTTTGTTCTGTTTTTAAGAGCATGTTTTTTAATAGCCACATAATTGTGAATTTCCAGTTTCCTTGCAATTTATTCTAGTTTTATGCCAGTGTGATTGGAAAAGATGCTTGATGTGATTTTAATCTACCTAAATTTCTTAGACTTTTTTTGTGGTCTAACACGTGATCATCCTGAGAATGTTTCATTTATGCTTAAGAAAAATATATATTCTTTGCTGTTGGATGGAATATTTTATAAATGTCTTTTTGGTCCATCTGGTCTGATGTATAGTTTAAGTACAATCATTCTGACTAAATTATCTGTCTGTTGTTGAAATGAGGTGTTGAAGTTCTCTACTATTATTGCATTACAGTCATTCTCTACTTTCATATCTATTCATATTTACTCTATATATTTAGTTGATCCCATGTCGTTTGTATAAATATTTACTAATGGTACATCCTCTTGATGAATTGAGTCCTTTGCCATGATATAATGAACTCTTTGTCTCTCATTACTGTCTTTGGCTTAAAGTCTATTTTGTTTGAAATAAGTATAGCTACCTGTTTTCTTTTAGTTTCTATATACAGAAGGTAACTTTTTCCATTACAGCATTCAGTCTATTGTCCTTAAAGTTAAGATGAGTCTCATTTAGGCAGCATATTGACTGGAGAATTGTCTATTTGCATTACAATAATGATTGATAGGTCTGAATTTATTATTGCCATTTTGCCTTTTTTTTTTGTAATCTCTTTGTTCCCCTGTACTTCTTTCGTTCTCTTCCCTTGTGATTTCATGATTTTGTGTAGTGCATGCTTTGATTCATTTCTCTTTTTTGTATAGACTATATGTTTTTGCTTTGTGTTTACTATGAAGCTTATCTATAACATCTTTTATTTATAACAGTCTATTTTAAGCTATAACAAGTTAGATTTAAACACATAACAAAAGCTATACATTTTTACCTTCCCCTACACATATTTTAAGATTTTGAAGTCACAGTTTCCATCTTCCTACATTAGTATCCATAAACAAATTATTGTAGTTCTAGTTATTTTTAATACTTTTGTCTTTTAACATTCATACTAGTTATGAGTGATTTATCATAACATTGGAGCATTCAGAATTTAACTATATATTTACATTTGCTGGCTATTTTTATACTTTTATGTTTTCCTACTACTAATTTATGTTCTTTTGTTTCAGCTTAAAGAACTCCCTTTAGCATTTCTGGTAAGATTGGTCTCACAGTGATGAACTCCTTCAGCTTTTGTTTCTCTAGAAAACACTTTATCTCTCCTGCTTGTGGGGAGCAAGGTGAGACAACCCTGCACAGAGAACCACACAACTAGAGAAGAAGGTCTTGCAAGGTAACTGTATAAGATTGCTCATGAAGAACATATTGGGGGAAGGGCTGGCAATGAGTGTTGTCACCATTTCAGGTATATGTTCATTGAATGTATTCTTCCATTTGTCACCCGGAAGGTATTCCTATGCTTGAAATACAATTTTGTAACCTCACCTAATCCATATTAAGTTGGGGTGAGTTCATGATCTTTTATTAAATTCTAAGAAATTTAAGTGATAAAAAGACTTTAATATTTTAAGGCAAGGGAATCACATGAATTAGAATAATAATTCTGGCGATCATCCAAAAAGTTGGATGGGAAATGAAAGCACCAAGAATAGCACCTGTTAGGAAGATGGACAGTGATAAGGGAAATGGAGATAAGGAAATGAATCTCCTGGGAAATCCAGGAAGCTAAGTGGAGAGAGCTTGGTGGCTAAAATAATGTGAGGAGTATTATGTTTTCTAATTTGAACAATTAATACTTTTTTTTAATACTTTTAATCACTACTAAAAGTATGGTAGAGGAAAATATGCAAGGTATAAGAAATAGTGGGTTTCATTCAGATTATAAAGTACTTGTTCAACTTCTGGTTAAACTATGGTTTAATAATAGCAATCATACCAATATGTCTGCAAACATCATAATAATCCCCTCAGGCAAGACAAATGCCAGCATACTGAATTTTCCAATAAAAAAGGAGAATTAATAATGTCTACATGACTTATTTTTAGCCCCATTTCTATAAAGACTTCCAATCCCAAACTAATTGTTCTGCTTGCTAACTTGCCAGTGGGTTTGGGGATTGCATAGCCTTTGGAAGCAGCAAATGACTCTCACATACTGATTAGAAAAGAGCATTCTGCTCTTCCATGTCTACATACATCTCTTGGTATTCTTTGAAGTCCATGCCTTTAATACTTTAATACACAATGAGTAACTATAACATCTTATACTTCTCCCCTGAATAGTTCTAGGCTTCATAGATATACCTCCAATGGTCTGAATATCTTCTTTTGCATATTGCTTCAGTTAAGCTTTCTTTTCTTATAAATTGAGAAAACATCAACTCCAGATGACTTAGGCAATAAAGGACTACACATCGGAGTTAGGAACAGCTTCAGGGTTGGTTTGATTCAGCATTTCAACAATGACGTAAAGACTTAATTTCTTTCCATCTCTCACTCAATTTTTTTAAGACTGGCTTCCTCTTGTGGTCATGAGATGAATGTTAGCAATTACCTTGGCTTTCTACTTTGTCTTTGGGGAGAAAAATTTGCATTTGTGCTCTTGCTCAGCAGTGGAAAAGTGCTAAGGTCTTTGCAACTTGACTTTATCTTGTCCTATTTCAATGACTCTTGGACAGGCTCCCAGTCTGCCAGCAGTCATGCTTCTTGGACAAATGAGCTTTGTATTCCTAAGAGGAAGATGCATTAAGTAGACACTCACTTGCTGATATTGACTATTTTCAGGTAGTTTACATGGGAAACATTAAGACTGCACTTTAGTCTTCGGTAATATGTCATGTGATAGTAAAGATTTAGTATAAACAATGTCCTCCTCAGACAGAATTTAAGTAACATGAGTAGTTCTTTTAACACTTTTCTTCACCCTGAGAGATAATAGAGTTGCTTTGAAAGCTTTTTCAGACAGGCAAGGAAGTTTCATTCCCCATAAACTCTCATTAAAATTTTGTCCAGAGGAGCACCTCATTGGGCTCAGTCAGCTAAACATTGGACTCTTGGTTTGGGCTAAGGTCATGATCTCATGGGTCATGAGTTGGAGCCCCCCGTGGGGCTCCACGCTCAGTGGGGAGTCTGCTTAGAGATTCTCTCCCTCAGGTCCTCTGCCCACTTGTATGCACATGCACACTCTCTCCCTCTCTTTGTCTTTCTCTCGCTCTCAAATATATAAACAACATCTGTAAAACAAAGTTTTCTCTAGGCTCATTGGTTAAAAATTGGTCATATCCAACACTGAAAGGATAAATGGTAGTAAGAAATGGGAGTTTCTGACTAGGGTGGGTCTGGGCTATATCTTAGAACCAGAAGTAAGAATAGTTTCTTGGAACAACATGAGCTGTTGTCAGGGAAGAAGGGACTTGACCAACAGTTTGGGATGCTTGTGAAAACAAGTGATCTGGGTGTTGAGAAAACAACACCCAGACAGTCAAATAATAAACAGTTCTTACTTTTATAAATCTAAAACAGAATGTCGCATTTTCTCCCACCATTAGTCTTTCTCATCTCAGTTAATGGAAACACAATCTAGTGCCGATGAAAGAAAGAAAGAAAGAAAGAGAGAGAGAGAGAGAGAGAGAGAGGAAGGAAGGAAGGAAGGAAGGAAGGAAGGAAGGAAGGAAGGAAGGAGGGAAGGAGGGAAGGAAGGAAGGAAGGAAAAGAAAAAGAAAAAAAGCCCAAGAGACACTCTTTTACCTTCACACCACTTAAAACCAATGTGGTTTTAAGTACATCCATATGGTTCTAGCTCCAACCTAGTGTTATCTCTCCAAGCTCACTGCAGAGCATCTTTGACCAAGTCTGTCGCAGAGCATCTTTGACCAAGTCTGTCACAGACCTCCCTGGTATGCCTCCACATCTGCTGCTCTATACTTCATTCTCCACAACTGAACATAGATTTCTTGCCTGCCAGAGCTCAGGCACAACCAGTAAGATCAAGATGTGGAAATATAAGATGCATAGAAGACCATTCTTAAGATATAAATTACAAATCTGCCTGCTATTCCCTCACCACCACATGTAATAAATAAAAACGGCCTGTCTTTTCTCTTTACAACTGACTTCTCATTCAAATGAAAATTTGTCAGTAAATATGCCACCTGATGTGAGCTATTTTTCAAGTGATCAAATAATAATATCATTATTTGATTTATTTGCCAACTTTATCAATGGTGAATGTTCTTTCTTCAAAACAGTTTAGCCATTACCTAACTGTAAAGCCATTCAGAAATGTTTATTGGGTTGCAGTTTTAAAATAAAAAGTAAAAAAAATATAATTGTAGACCTCAGCAATAATTACAAAAAATAACAACTGTCATCAAAGTAAATAACAAAAGGACATCAATAATGACTAAATCAAGAAGATAAGCTTAAAACTATGATAGTAAGTGAAACTGACTCTGGTTAGGAGGTGTATGTGTATTTCATTGGTTTTACATCTTATATATAACAATGATGTAATGATTGTTTATGCATCTGAATTTTAATGACTATGTTGTTATCCATCACTGTTTTTTATGTCAGTCAATTAGAATTCTAGCCCTGGCTTTGTAAATACCAAGTGTGTAATTTAGAGCAATTTGTTAAGCTTTTCTGAATTTCAATGTCTTCATCTATAAATGCTTACTTTCCAGTGTTGTTGGAAGATATTCAAGAAATATCCATTATGTTTATATCTAAGCAAATACTGAGATAACTTTACAATTAAAGTTTTCATATTATACCACAATTAACATTTTTAATAATTTATGTCAATTTTTTTACTCCTCAGTTTTCTCTATTTTTTTTGTTGTTGTTTGTTTGTTTTTTTCATTACTAATTTATGGAGCACATTTTTGTTAGACTATTACAGATATGGACTATTCCCCTCACTAGCCATAAACAATTGGGTGAGGAAAGAGAGGCAGAATGAGGTGGGGTATCCTCACCTTGTGGTATTTTAATATGCAATTGAGAGAATTTTTTTTAGAAGTAGTTTCAGTGTGTATTTTCTAGCAACTTTTTTTGTCACTTATATTGCTACTGTGGTATTTATGATATTATGTAAACAGCGCCTTTCATTTGTTTGTGGTCGAAAAAAACAAAAGAATGAGAAGAAACCTGTTTGTGGGTTTACTAAGTATGTTAGGCATTTCAAAATATCTTCCCATTTAATAATTGAAATACTCTAGATAATTCGACAAACTGTGGTGTTGTTTTTTTTTCTCCAAAGGAAATACTCTTTCCATAACTCTAAACTAGTTTTGATTTTGATTTGAATGGAAGGATGCTTTATCATTTTTTTAACATTTATTTATTTATTTATTTGAGACAGACGGAGAAAGAGAGAGAGAATGAGGTAGGGGAGGGGCAGAGGGAGAAGCAGATTCTCTGCTGAGCAGGGAGCCTAATGAAGGCTAGATCCCAGGTGCCTGAGATCATGACCTGAGCCCAAGGCAGCCACTCAACTAATTAGGCCACCCAGGCACCCATGCTTAATCATTTTTTATATGATTCAGAGAATTACAAAAATTATAATTGGCACAGGCACTCGTAATGCACAAATATTCATTATTACATTATTTATCGAGTACTTATAATATGTCAAGTATTATTTGATCTGATTTAAATGTTTCATCTCATTTCAGTTTCAAAATCAACCCATTAAGGTGGTATTTCTTTTCTCCTCATTTTGCAGATGACAGTGATTTAAAAAGTAAGTAAAAGAAATGAGTCACTGAGAAATAACACAACCTGTTCAAACTCATATAGGCAGTAAATAATAAAACATACTCTGAATGACAGTGCCATGCTGCCAACAGTAAATGACTCTATTTTCTTATTTTCAGACTCTTTTAATAACCAGAATTTTTACTATTTTACTTATGGTGTTGCAGACAACTATTAAAAAGATGTAAAACACACTGTCTTATCAAAGACAACAAAGTAAAAAGAAAATAAATAAGAAAGAATTCTATCCTACAATCAAGAAAATTTGATAATTGTCCTGCTTCAGCCAGTAAGAAATGATGGGAAATAATTGCTTTTGCTTCATTAAAATAAAGAAGCTGACCAGATTATGTCCATAGTCCTCTCCAGCTCTAAATTTTAGGATTCTCTCTCTTTGACCCATGAAAATTATGTAGCTTTATAAAAGCTCAGTATTGCTAAAAAGATTATCCATATAACCAGTCCTCCAATGAAGACAGGGATTTCATCATCCCAGAAATTTCCCTTTTATTGTCAATTACCTACTCTCATCCTTCTCAATCACGAGTCTGGCCTCTGTCCCTATAGAAATTCATGTAAACGAAATTATGTTACACATACTCTTTCACATATGGTGTACTTACTCAATATAATGTTAGTGACATTAGTCTATATTGATACATGCATTATCAATAGATGCATTTAAAAAGAATTTGTCTGTTTGTAACAGTTTATTTTTCCCTTTACATGGTATATTAGCTCAGGATGCTGTAACAAAACACCATAAGCGGGTGCCTTACATAGCAGAAATTTATTTTCTCAGAATTCTGGAGGCTGAAAGCCCAAGATCAGAGTGCTAGTGTCATAAGTTCTTGGTAGACTTTCTTTCTGGCTTAAAGATGATTGCCTTCTTATTGTTTGCTCACAAAGCAGAGAGAGAGTGAGATCTCTGGTGGCTCTTCTTATATGGACATCAATCATGTAGGAAAAGGGCCCCACTCACATAAGAACCTCATTTCCTTAATTATCGCCTTATTGGCCCTATGTCCAAATGCAGTCACACTGGGGGTTGGGATTCAACAAAATTTCAGGGACACAATTCAGTTGATAATGCATATTGACCAACAGGTGGTTTCCGGTTTGGAGTGATTCTGATCAAAATGCTATTAATAATCCTGTCCAAATTTTTTCAGGACACATGCTTTCATTGCTTTTAGATCCATTCAAGAAGCAGAATTCCTAAGTTCTAGTTCCTAAGATAGTATACGGTTATGATTACTGAAGAACTACCAAATTCCTTTCCAAGGTATCATTTTACACTCTAATCAACAATTTTAATAAGGTCAGTTGTTCAAAGTCCTCAAAAACCTTTTCATTATTCAGATTTTTAATTTTAGCCATTCTAGTGAAAGTGATGTGATATTAAATTGGGGGTTTACTTTTCATTTATCTGATCTCTAAGGAAGATGAGCATCTTTCCAAGTATACTTTGGTTGCTCATATATCTTCTGTGAGGTTTCTCTTCACATTTTTACACATTTTAATTGGGATTCTTTTTTTTACTATTGTAATTGAATTTTTCTAAATATTTTTGAATATTTTTATTTTAGATACAGATTGTACATCAGATATGTTACATGAATATTTCCCCCAAAATTTTGGTTTACTCATAGTTTATTTCTTTTTCAAGTTTTTATTTAAATTTTAGGTAGTTAACGTACGGTGTAATTGGTTTCCGGTGTAGAATTTAGTCATTCATCATGTACATATAACACTCAGCACAAGTGCCCTCTTTAATACCCATCATCCATTTAACCCACTCCCTACCTTCCTTCCATCAACCCTGTTTGTTCTCTATAGTTGAGAGTCTGTTTTATGGGGGCGCCTGGGTGGCTCAGTGGGTTAAAGTCTCTGTCTTCGGCTCAGGTCATGATCTCAGGGTCCTGGGATCGAGCCTCGCATTGGGCTCTCTGCTCAGCAGGGAGCCTGCTTCCCTCTCTCTCTGCCTGCCCCTGTGCCTACTTGTGATCTCTCTCCTCTCTGTCAAATAAATAAATAAAATCTTTAAAAAAAAAAGAGTATGAAAAAAAAAAGAGTATGTTTTATGGTTTGCCTCTCTTTTTCTCACCTTATGTTCAACTGCTTTGTTTCTTAAATTCCACATATGAGTGGAATCATATAGTATTTGTCCTTCTCTAACTGACTTATTCACTTAGCATAATACTCTCTGGCTCTATCCATGTCATTACAAATGGTAAGATTTCATGCTTTTTGATGGCTAAGTAATGTTCCATTGTGTATATATACTAAGTGGTATATATCCATTCATCAGTCAATAGATACTTGGGTTCTTTCCATAATTTGACTATTGTTGATAATGCTGCTATAAACATCAGTGTGTATGTATCCCTTTCAATCTGTGTTTTTGTAATATAGGATCAATACCTAGTAGAGCAATTGCTGGATCATAGGGTAGTTCTATTTTTAACCATTATAGGAAACAACAGGTGTTGGTGAGAATATGGCTAAGGGGGAATCCTTGTGCACTGTTGGTGGGAATGCAAATTAGTGCAGCCACTCTGGAAAACAGTATGAAGATTCCTCACAGTTTAAAATAATCTTGTTGAGGCTTAGTTTTAGAATTTCTTAGGGTCTTCAATAGCTGTCATGTTGTATAGTCTCTTATTCTTAAATGTGGTCATTCCACTGTATTATTTGAATACTTCAGGCATGTAGTAAGGTCTTCCCACTCTGGCTGGTCTCAAACTCCAATGTTTCCTAGTGGCAACAGCTTCTGGCATTTTCATTCCAATGTCAATTCAAGCAGCTGCACCTGTATGACAAAATGACTCAGCCCAGGGTCCTTGAGGAATGCTCATAGAGATTTCCATCTTTCAACCCCCTAGCTCTGGTCCTTCTCTAATAAACTGTCCTACCAAATCTAGGTAATTCAGAGACCCTACTAATGATTTCCGTCCCCTCAGTACAGTTGGATTATCACTCTCTTCTTGTATTCCATGTCTATGCATTGTTTCAAAACCAGGAAATTTTGTCTGTTCAGAGATCCAAAGAATATATGGGTCTCATCTCATGAATTTCCCTTCTCTGAGAAATAGTCTTGTGCTTATAATTTTTTACAGTCTAAAAATAGATGTTTTGTATGTTTTGTCTATTCATTTATAATTGTGGGGAAATTATAGTACAGTTATTTTATCATGGAAGGAGGTATAAGTAATCATTTTTTAAAAATACAAGTGAATATTTACCCAAAGAAAATGAAATTAGTTGAAAAGATATATGAACTCTTATGTTTATTGAAGGATTATTTACAATACCTAAGATACAGAAATAACCTAAGTGCCCACCAATAGACAAATGGATAAGGATGATGTATATATATATATATATATATATATATATATATATATATATATATACACATGTATATATACACACATATACATATACTCAGTGGAATATTATGCAGCTATAAAAAGAGATCATGCCTTTTGAGACAACATAGATAGGCTTAGAGGGTATTATGCTAAGTGAAATAAGTCAAACTGAGAAAGACAGATACATACGATTTCACTCATATGTGAAATGTAAAAAAGATGAATAAATAAAAAGCAGAATCAGTCGTATAAATTCAGAAAACAAACTGATGGTTGCCAGAGAATAAGGGAGTAGAGGATAGGGAAAATGGATGAAGGGAAGAGGGATATACAGGCTTCCCATTACAGAATAAATAAGATATGGTAATAAAAGGCATAGCCTATAGTCAATGCCATTGTAATAGCAATTTAAGAGGACAGATGACAGCTACATTTGTGAAGACTTGTTGAGGGATGCCTGGGTGGCTCAGTTGGTTGAGCATCTGTCTTATGATCCCAAGGTTTTGGGATCAAGCCATAAGTGGGGGGGGGGGAGGGTCCCTCCTCAGCAGGGAGTCTGCTTCTCCCTCTGCACCTGATGTCCTCATATTCTCTCTCTTTCAAATAAATAAACTTGTTGAATCACTATGTTGTATACCTGAAACTGATGTAATGTTTTGTGTCAACTATATGCAAATAAAATAATTAAAAATTAAAAAGAAATGTAATTCATAAGAGAGCTTGATATCCTGCCCAGTCATGTGATTCAGGGTCACCAGTTTTTCTGAAATGTGCATGTCCTTCCAAACTATCCTAGTTACTTAGAAGGGAAATTCAATATTGTCAATAAAGTCATCAAAATAAACTTGAAAAAAAATATATATATACATGTATATTTGTGTGTGAATACATATTTATGTTTAAATTTCTCCTTTCTTAGATATTCAAAATAATAGTATTCAAAGTATGTGGATATCTTTAATCTGATTTTTTAAATATAATTATGCATCCTGGAGATTTTACCATAACAGTTCACAGAGATATTTTTACACCTTTTATAGCATTGTATACTACATTGTATGGCTATATCATAATTTTTTAAATTTATTAATTCATTAAACCAGTATTCCGTTGATGGACATTTGAATTGTTTCTAATCTGTATCATTTAAAAACAGTGTTTAGGGGGGTAGAAAAGATGGTGGAGGAGTAGGGGACCCTATTTTAACTGGTCTCCTGAATTGAGCTGGATATCTACCAGACCATTCTGAACACTCACAAAATCGGCCTGAGATGTAAGAAGATATAACTAGATCTGGATCCCTACAAACAGATTATCTCTGGTTGTTGGTCTCAAGGTATGAAGCAGAAAGCTGTGATTCTACGGGCAGATATTGGAAGATGAACAGAAGGGGGAGGGAGCCTTTGGGATGCTGCACAATCAGAGCACAAAAGCGTCCCACACTGGGGACCAGGCACAGACTCACAGACTGGTAGTGGTGGAGAAAGGACTTTAGGGCAGCCCCCCAGACAGAAACCTGGAGCTGTGGGATCATACATGTGAATGGAGAGTGGCTTGAGATTTTAGAAGCACAAAGGGCAGAGATGTGCCTGGACCTGGAAGCAAGAGCTGGGAGTGCTGCTGTGGGGCACACAACACAGGGCTACTGTGGTTTTTAGCAGTACAGACAAAAAAAGATAGTGTGGTCTGGAGAACCCAGTGGAGAGCAGACTGTGATATCTCTGTTCTGAGACAGAGGTTTGGATACAGTCACTTCTGCTCTGACTCTCAGAAGAGATGTGGAAAGCCAGCAGGAAAAGACACCAAAGAACAAAAGCCCCCCAAAACCAGTTTTCACTGAGCCCATCCTCCCCCCACAAGAGACAAGGCAACTGTGCCCAAACAGGGTTGCCTGAGTAACAGCATGATAGGCCCCTCCCCCAAGAAGATAGGCTGGAAGAACAAGAGGCCGACAATCCTAAGGTCCCTTAAAACAGGTGCATCTTACTTGGGTTATGGTCAATAATTTGGAATCTATACATTCCCTCAATCACCCCTCAACTAATGACTAAGAGAAGGAATCCCTAACATAAGAAAGATTCAGATACTCTGACTGCTGCTACAGAACTAATAGATATGGATATAAGCAAGATGTTGGAAATAGACTTCAGGGTAACAGTTATGAAGACAATAACTAGGATGGAGAAAACCATTCATTAATGGCAACGAAGATTCTCTAAGGGCAGAAATGAGAGCTAATCTGACAGAATTTAAAAATACTATCAATGAGATTCAATCTAATCTAGATTCTCTAACAGCTAGGGTAAATGAGGCAGAAGAACAAATTAGTGATCTAGAAGACAAACTGATAGAAAAGAAGGAACGGGAGGAGGCCTGGAACAAACAGTGTAAAATCCATGAATACAGAGTTAGAGAAATAAGTGATGGCCGAAATGTTTCAATGTCAGAATTTTTGGGATCCCTGAGGAGCTAGAGAGAGAGAAAGAGAGGACTAGAATATGTATTTGACCAAATAGTAGCCGAAAACTTCCCTAATCTGGGGAATGAAACAAGTATTCATGTCCTAGAGGCAGAGAAGACCCTCCCAAGATCAAGGGGAACAGACTAATGCCCCAGCATGTAATAGTAAAACTCGTAAATCTTGGAACAAAAGAAACCATCTAAGGGCAGTTAGGGGGAAACGATTCCTTATGTACAGAGAGAGGAACATCAAAATAATGTCAGACCTGTCCACAGAGACCTGGAAAGCCAGAAAGGGCTGGCAAGATATATTCAGGGTGCTAATTGAGAAGAACATGCAGCCAAGAACACTTTACTTGGCAAGGCTGTCATTCAGAATGGATGGAAAGATAAAGAGTTTCCAGGACCAGCGGAAAGTGAAAGAATATGTAACCACTAAGCCAGCCCTGAAGAAATATATTTTTTGAAGATTTTATTTATTAATTTGACAGAGAGAGAGAGACAGTGAGAGAGGGAGCCCAAGCAGGGGAAGTGGGAAAGGGAGAAGGATGCCTCCCACTGAGTAGTGTGCATGATGCAAATCTCAATCCCAGGACCCTGGGATCATGACCTGAGCTGAAGGCAGACGCTTAACAACTGAGCCACCCAGGTGCCCCCTGCAAGAAATATTAAGGAGGGGAATTCTATAGAAGGAGAAAGACCCCAAGAGTGATACCGAACAGAAATTTACAGAGACAATCTATAGAAACAAGGACTTCACAGGCAATATGATGACAATAAAATCATATCTTTCAATAATTGGTCTCAACATGAATGGCCTAAATGCTCCCAAAAAACAACACAGAGCTGCAGATTGGATAAAAAGACAGTACTCATCCATATGCTGCCTACAAGAGACTCACTTTGAACCTAAAGATACAGCCAGACTAAAAGTGAAGGGATGGAGAACCATTTTTCATGTCAACAGGCCTCAAAAGAAAGCTAGGGTAGCAAATCTCATGTCAGGAAAATTAGATTTTAAGCTAAAGATTGTAGTAGAGATACAGAAGGACACTATATCATTCTTAAAGGGTCTATCCAACAAGAAGATCTAACAATTGTAAATATCTATGCCCCCAACATGGGAGCAGCCAACTACATAAACTGACTGTTAACCGAAATAGATATATTGATAATAATGCATTAATAGTAGGAAACCTCAACAATCCACTCTCAGCAATAGACAAATCATCTAAGCAGAAAATCTACAAAGAAATAAGAACTTTCAATGGCACACTGGACCAGAGGGATCTCATAGATATATACAAAAGATTCCACCCTAAAAAAATAGAATACCAATTCTTCTCAAGCACACATGGAACTTTTTCCAGAATAGACCACATATTAGATCACAAATCAGGTCTCAACCAATCTCAAAAGACTGAGATTATTCCCTGCATATTCTCAGATGACAGTGCTTTGAAACTGGAACTCAATCACAAGAAAAAGTTTGGAAGGAATTCGAACACTTGGAAGCTAAAGACCATCCTGCTTAAGAATGTTTGGGTCAACCAGGAAATCAAAGAAGAACTTAAACAATTCATGGAAACCAATGAGAATGAAAACACTTCGATCCAAAACCTATGGGATACGGCAAAGGCAGTCTTAATGGGGAAATACATAGCCACTCATGCCTCACTCAAAAAAAAAAAAAAAAAAGGAAAAATCCCGAATACACAAACTGTCTTTACACCTTAAAGAATGGAGACTGAACAACAAATTAAGCCTAATCCATGCATGAGAAGGGAAATAATTAAGATTAGAGAAGAGATCAATGAATTAGGAGCAAGAAATACAGTAGAACACATCGATGAAACTAAAAGTTGGTTTGTTGAAAGAATTAATAAGATCGATAAACCACTGGCCAGATTTATCCAAAAGAAAAGAGAAAGGACCCAAATTAATAAAATTATGAATGAAAGGGGAAAGATCATGACTAACACCAAGGAAATAGAAATAATTATCAGAAATTATTATCAAAAGTCGTATGCCAATAAATTAAGCAACCTGGAAGAAATTAATGTCTTCCGAAACCTATAAACCACCAAGACTGAAACAGGAAGAAATTGACAACCTGAATAGACCAATAACCGGTAATGAGATTGAAGCAATGATCAAAAACCTCCCAAAAAACAATAGTCCAGGACCTGATGGATTCCCTGAGAACTTCTACCAAACATTCAAAGAAGAAATAATACCTATTCTCCTGAAGCTGTTTCAAAAAGTATTTTGAGTCTGGAAAACTTCCAGACTCATTCTTTGAGGCCAGAATTACCTTGAACCCAAAACCAGGCAAAGACCCCATCAAAAAGGAGAATTTCAGACCAATATCCCTGATGAATATGGATGCCAAGATTCTCAACAAGATCCTAGCTAATAGAATCAACAGTACATTAAAAGGATTATCCATCATGACCATGTGGAATTTATCCCTGGGCTGTAAGGGTGATTCAATACTCACAAATCAATCAGTGTGCTCTAGTAAATCAATAAGAGAAGAGAGAAGAACCACAGGGTCCTCTCGACTGATGCAGAAAAAGTGTTTGACAAAATACAGCATCCATTCCTGATTAAAACTCTTCAAAGCATATGGCTAGAAGGAACATTCCTCAACTTCATAAAATCCATCTATGAAAAACTCACAGAAAATATTCTCAACGGGGAAAAGCTGAAAGCCTTTCTCTTAAGATCAGGAACACAACAAGGAAGCCCACTCTTGCCACTATTGTTCAACATCATACTAGAAGTTCTAGCAATAGCAATCAGACAACAAAAAGAAACAAAATGTATTCAAATTGGCAAAGAAGAAGACAAACTCTCTCTCTTTGCAGATGACATGATACTTTATGGGGAAAACCCAAAAGACTCGACCCCCAAACTACTAGATCTCATACAGCAATTCAGTAATGTGGCAGAATACAAAATCAATGCACAAAAATCAGTTGCTTTCTTATATACTAACAATTTAACTTTGGAAAGAGAAATTAGAGATTTGTTTCCATTTACAATAGCACCAAAAAACATGATACCTTGGAATAGACCTAACCAAAAGGTAAATGATCTATACTCTAGGAACTATAGAACACTCATGAAAGAAATTGAAAAAGACATGAAAATATGGAAAAACATTCCGTGCTCATAAGATGGAAGAATAAACATTGTTAAAATGTCTATGCTGCCCAATCTACACCTTTTTCAATGCCATTCTGATCAAAAGTCCACTGGCATTTTTCAAAGTGCTGGAAAAAAACAATCCTAAAATTTGTATGGAACCAGAAAAGACCCCAAATTGCCAAGGAAATGTTGAAAAAGAAAAACAAAGCTGGGAACATCACTTTTCCTGATTCCAAGCTATATTACAAAGGTGTGATCACCAAGACAGCATGGTACTGGCACAAAAAAAAAAGATCACATAGACCAATGGAACAGAATAGAGAGCCCGGATATGGATCCTCAACTCTATGGTCGAATAATAATCGACAAAGTAGGAAAAAAATATCCAATGGAAAAAAGTCTCTTCAATAAATCGTGCTGGGAAAATTAGATAGCTTTGTATAGAAGAATGAAACTCGACATTCTCTTACACCATACACAAAGATGAAATCAAAATGGATGAAAGACCTCAACATAAGACAGGAATCCATCAAAATCCTAGAGGAGAACATAGGCAGGAACCTCTTTGACATCGGCCACAGCAAATTCTTTCAAGACACATCTCCAAAGGCAAGGGAAACAAAAGCAAAAATGAGCTTTTGGGACTTCATCAAGATAAAAAGCTTCTGCACAGCAAAGGAAACAGTCAACAACACAAAGAGGTAACCCACAGAATGGAAGAAGATATTTGCAAATGACACTACAGACAAAGGGCTGATATCCCAGATCTATGAAGAACTTCTCAAACTCAACACCCAAAAAAAATAAATAATCAAGGCAAATAATGGGCAGAAGACATGAACAGACACTTCTCCAAAGAAGACATACAAATGGCTAACAGACACATGAAAAAATGTTCATCATCATTAGCCATCAGGGAGATTCAAATCAAAACCACATTGAGATATCACCTTACACCAGTTAGAATGGCCAACACTGACAAGGCAAGAAACAACAAATATTGGGAGAGGTTAGGGAGGGAGGGGAATCCATCCTCTTACAGTGTTGGTGGGAATGCAAATTTGTACAGCCACTTTGGAAAACAGCATGGAGGTTCCTCAAAAAATTAAAAATAGAGCTACTATATGACCTGGCAATTGCACTACTGGTATTTACCCCAAAGATACAGATGTAGTGAAAAGAAGGGCCATATGCACCCCAGTGTTCATAGCAGCAATGTCCACAATAGTCAAACTGTGGAAAGAGTTGACAACAGACAAATAGATAAAGAAGATGTGGTCCATATATAAAATGGAATATTACTCAGCCCTCAGAAAGGATGAATACTGAACTTTTGCATCAACATAGATGGGACAGGAAGAGATTATGCTAAGTGAAATAAGTGAAGCAGAGAAAGTCAATTATCATATGGTTTTGCTTATTTGTGGAACATAAAGAATAGCATGGAGGACATTAGAAGGAAGAGAAAAGTGAAGGGGGGAATTGGAGGGCGAGATGAACCATGAGCGACTATGGACTCCATGAAACAAACTGAGGGTTTTAGAGGGGAAGGGAGTGGGAGAATGTGTTAGTCCAGTGACGGATATTAAGGAGGGCACATATTGCATGGAGCACTGGGTGTTATACCCAAACAATGAACCATGGAACATTACAGCAAAAACCAATGATCTACTATATGGTGATTAACATAACATACTAAAAAAAAATGGCTCCAAATTCTGAGGGATCTTGGAATGTCTTTAAATTCCAATAAATAAATAAAAGAAACATTAAAAATAAAAAAAATAAAATTAGTGTTTAAGAATAGTATTATGCACATGTTTATTTCTTCTTTTTTTTTTTTTGGCAGTTTGTTTTTGGTGTAATTTCTTAGAATTTCTTAGAAGTGGGAATGCCTGACAAGACTTGGTTGCAGGACTCCAGGATCATGACCTGAAGTCTCGATCATGACCTGAAGTCCTTCATGACCTGAAGTCTGAAGGCAGACTCTTAACTGACTGAGCCATCCAGGCATCCCAAAATTTTTTCTTGGAGACCATACATTTTTATTACACTAAAATTCTTTTTTTTAAAGATTTATTTATATGACAGAGAGAGAGAGAGAGAGAGTCCAAGCAGGGGGAGTAGGAGACGGAGAAGCAGGCTTCCATGACGGGGAGCTCAATCTCAGGTTTGGTATCATGACCAAAGGCAAACACTTCAACTGAGCCACCCACGTGCCACTACACTAAAATTCTTAAATAAAAACTTTTATAACCTGGTTACATCCACCTAACATTTAAAAAATAAGTACACCCCTATAAAGGACATAGACAGCAGATTCTTCATGTATGAGTGAACCTTTTTAAAAAGTACTCCACCAAATTTTACTTGGTTGTTGCATTCTACCACAGCAATCAGATTTTTATCAGCCCCAAGAATTATTCAGTTTAGACTTTTTACATCTCTCTATTCATATTCCTCATAATTAGGAAGCCGCTGTTTCTAGACTTCTCTGACAGCAACTGTCAGCTGCAGATGGGACATTGATGATCGAGAAAAATGACAGATTGCTTAATGTCAGTGACTGAATACCACATTGAAGAGTCTTATAGAGATACAATATCTACATTTCACATCTGAACCTTATAATTGGCTTATTTCTGTCAGATTTCAGCAAGAGGGCTTATGATTTCCTTTAGAATAAAACCATGAATATATGAGTAGACATACCTATATCTCATGCTCTTTCTGTATCAAAATCAAATACTAATAATCAAACACCTTGTTTCAAGGAAAATGAGTTATTAACAGATCTGTCAAATTATTTAATCTATGGTTTCCTTTTATATTACAAAACTATTCTAAATTATACAATATATAATGAAAATTTATATATCATTAACTCCAGCGTAACTTTTATTTTTTTTATTTTATTTTAAATTAAAGAAGAGAATGGTTACTGGAGCTCTCCTTTAGAAAGTTATTTATTCTTGCCTTTAAGAAGGATAAGATACACAGACGGAAGAAAATCTCAGGGATGGGTATATGGTGGTTCTGATAATTACAAAAGCTTCTGTTGTATATTTGCTTTCAAATCACATATGAATTATTTAATTAACAGTAAGTTTAAAGTGTAGGAAATGTGAACTCAATTGATACAATGATCTAAAAGTGCTAATTCCTTACAAGTTATATAACTGAATTATTTTCTTTTTCTGAAGAACTACCAATGGCTTATTGCACATGAAAATAGAGAAGAAATAAAATAAAATAGGTAACATTCGACTTACAGATAAGATGGGAGAGATAATATCTAATCATATCTGTTCAACTTAAATCCTTGATTGTATTCTAATCATTATATAAATTATATAATAAATAAATCATTATATAAATGTTGGAAACAATTGGGTTGAAAAACAATATTTTTAAAAATCAGAGCACAGCAACACATACACTTTCTAAAAATACAGTTGCACACAATAAATTTCAGTTACCTTGAAAATGGAAACAACAATGAGGGAAGTTATGTAAGTTTGGTTTTATTTTGTTTTGCTTTGTTGTTTTGTTTTGTTTTGTTTACTAGATGGATATACAAATAAAATATCTACAGGTGATGTTATCACCAGGTGTTGTTATCATTAAAAATGTCTAAAAATAGTTGGGATATTATTAACTCAAGAGGAAAATGCACTAAAAATTTATATTAAGCTTATTTTATTTGTTTTGTTTTATGTTTTTTTGCTTTTGCACTAAATCAGACAATTCTTGGAGTAAAATAATTGTGATGAGAAATCCTACAATAAAAAGGAATTACCTGCTTCATTTAAATATTTCATTAGAATATCCTTTAGAATGAGTAGTAAAAAAAATCAGCAGCTTCTCTGACATTACTCTTATTTTAAACTTTTTAACACTTTATATTTACAGACAATGTGCAGAAATGTCACCAAGAATTTCCATATATTTTTACTCTGATTCCCCAAATGTTAACATTTTATATGTGCTTTACCATTTTATCTATCTAACCTATTTATCATCTAAATTTTATTTCTTTTTTCTAAACCTTCTGAAAATAAGTTGCAGACCTGCTTTCTCTTTGCCTTAATTAAAATTTCAATATGTTTTTCCTAAAAACAGAAACTTTTTTTTACATAAAATAGTAGAATTGTCAAAGTGAGGAAACTACTAGTAGTCCGTGGATGGGGAAAGGCAAATGCCAGTAAATTCACCTTGAGGAGCAGTGTTTTCATGGTGGTCTAGCATGACGCTCTCTCTGGACTCAACATATAGGTACTTCGGCAGCTGCCATGAAATATGGTGCCATGAGGATCCACAGCAGAGGACATTTCGAGGTCAAAAATGAAAGAAAACAAAAAGATCGTCTTTGAAATATATGGAAATCAATAACAAACCATAAAAATCCAAATATAAGCCATTTTGGGGACAAGTATTTTACGGTGACTTACTTTATGTCACCATATCTGGGAGGGCAAGTTGAAGAATTTCTCAGCAAAGATATCAGGTATCTATTTATCTATCTTCAAATAAAAAGGAAGTTAAATTTGTACAAACCTGGAGAAGTTCTTCTGTACCAAGTCCAGAATCTGCATATACTGCATATACTGAACAAACCACTTCACCTCATCCCACCCATGGTGGAAGTTCTATTAAGTCTCCAGAGGTGGCGTGTTTGAGCAGAGGAAAATCATTGGTTGAAAAAGTTATCAAGGACTATGATGTTATTCCTTCAAATAGTATATTATCAAACGCTGTATCATGAGGAGTAAAAGTTCTTCATATTTATGGAGAAAAGAGTAGATATTGGCACCCAGAAATCAAGAACAGGTAGACTCAAAACACCTTTTGTAAAGGCGAAAGATACAAGCCAACTTTATAGATCATTTTGTCATCAGCTGACTAATATGCCTTTTATAAATTACTTTCTTCAGAAGCGTACCAGTCCATTTGATAGACAAGCCATCTAGCATCCAAACTAGCAAACTCAGAATCCAAACAGATGGCAACACCACTTGAAAGAGAAGAAAGAAGGATACTACAAATACTGCTTTCAGAAATATGAAGCTCTTGAAACTCATCTTCCAAGTGAACACGGAAACTACACAGAATAATCACTACCAAGTTGTTGATGATATTGTATCTAAGTTAATTTTTGACTTTGTGGAATATGAAAGGGACATGCCTAAAAAGAAAAGAATAAAATACAGTTTTTGATTCTTTTCTCTTATTATTGCAACTGTCCTGAAAAAATCTGAACCAAAAGAAAAGCTAGAATTGCAATATATTTCTCTGAAAGACTTCAGAGGAAAGTACGTGAGCCAAGTTTCCTGTATAATGAAACCCAGAAACCTGAACAAAAGTTTGTGTTTATTTCAGAATGCATCCCCTACCCTTCAAGCAAATTGAAAGGACTGGATGAAAAGCAACCAGTGTGTGTTCCATGTTAAATCCAGATAAAAATGATATAAAACAAAAATTTATGAATCTACCTCCCCATAAAAATAAACAGTGATGCATTCTTGACATTTATGAGCATAAATTGATAACAAATGAAAATGACTTAGAAGAACTAAGGGTATGTCACTGTCCATATAAGCTACAGGCATCTGTACAAGTTTCTAATGTCAATAGAGATAACACTGCATCTCAACCAAAACAAAAGTCAGACACCGTGCTTTTTCCAGCAAAGGATCTGAAGAAAAAGGACCTTCACCCAATATTTGGTCATGATTCTGGACTGTTATCAATAAACAGTTCACAGAAGCAGCTAACAATTCAGGCAAAGACTCTATTCCAAAGTGCCCCTGAGGAACCCAATGAATGTGACAATTAAACATATGGATAGTTTTCCTTTTGGTAAGATCAATTGGAAAGTGAAAATATTATTAGGAATAAATAAAACAGAATTTGGAACCAAGTGTGGTATTTGATAAAGAAAGAGCTGAATTTCTTATTATACAAGAAGGAACAGAATTTGTACCTCACCAGTATAATCCCTACTGGTTTTATTTCAGACTAGTGAAGTGAAGTCAGAATTTTTGGGTTTCACAAGCTACACTGAAAGCAGTGGTATATGGGATGCTTTAGATATTTGGGAAGAGGAAAATTTAGATAATCTGTTCTTGATGTTTTTCTCTTCCCTTTCAACTTTTGCAACTTACTGGCTTTTATACAAAAAAATAAATATCTTTCAGAAGTGAAAAAAATCAGAAAACTACCATTGACATAATTCTATCAGTAAATATGTAGACGTTATAGATATTTTTTCCAGTTGGCAAATGAATAAATGTACTCAAAAACAATTTTTCCCATTTTCCTTTAATTATCATTTACTTTAAGTTTTCTGTTTTGTTTTGAAGCGTTCACAACAATTTTTCTGTACTTTTCTGTTATTATAATAATGAGAAAATTGATTAGAGTAATACATTTATACATGGCCTCACATGCATCAAGAGAAAAGTTTATTACCAACTCTGGCTGAATGGAAACTTCTATCATTCCACATGCATTATGTTTCCAACTGCCAGTGTTTTTCTCTTATTTAGTGTAACCAACCTACACACAAGATTTGGGAGATTAAGAGGCCTCAATAAATAGTCTCTTTTTTAAACCTGGAGCCTCAATACATAGAGAGATACAAAAAACTAAAGCAGATGGAGAGCAAAAGCTTACTTCTATAACTGTTGTAACCAAATGGGAGAATATAGACTGAAGTCTATTAGTCAATGAGAATTGCTAATAAATACCTCAGAAAGCCTAGCACATCTTACAAAGTGGGGCAACCACATGCCTTTTCCTAAAGGAGAAGCTTCTACAGAAATGTCACATGGCCTTTCAAATCCAAAAGTGCTATAAATGAGATAACTTGAACAAATCTTCCAATGAAAATGATAAATATTTTAGAAAACATTTTTAATTGTAATTACTCACTAGATTGAATTTATAAGCAAATAAACAGAAATCTGACACTAATGAAGAGCAGATAATTGATTGCAAAATAGACCAAAAACATTTAGCCAGCAGGAAGTAAAATAAATAGAATACAAGATGTAAAACAGAATCTGTTTTTGATATTTGACTACTGACACTTTCAAGCCCAACTTCTCCCCAATTCCCTTTTGCCCCATAACTCATTAGGCTGACTAGAAAGTCCAGGAGCTCCTTCCCTTGATGCTGGACAGGAACTACAAATAATGCGAATTGTGCTTGGGAACCCTTATGTCAGTCCAGCCCTCACCACAAAAAGAGAGCTACTAACCGGCACCTTTTTTCATCAAGCCAGTTTTGACCACCTTGGGTACCACTATGTTTTCCAGAGAATGTCTCCTCTTGTGAGCAATAAATATTTTCATATCTTATAGTTTAAATGTGGCATCATCAGTCTTGAAATATGAACCAATTTTGAGTAGATGGGAGTGGGAATTGATTCTTCTTTCCATAGGGGCAATCAAGAGATACATAGAAAAAAGAAAAAGAAAAAGAGCATAACTTTTATGTAAGATAAAGCAAACAAGTCTAATGTCTGACTGAAGTCCCAGAAGTTGTTGTAAACCATCTCCTTCTCATTGGATTTAGTAACAATTTTTAATAATTATACACATAATAAAACTTTTTAAAGTAAATATTCCCTAAATTTACTGTCTTCAAATTCTTTCATCACATTTCCATAAAAATATAAACTTGGATACTATTAGAAATTAACCTGATGTTACTATGTTTTCGCTGTCATGATTATCAGATGGGTCTTTGCTAGCTATGATTTTTGAGATTTGTTTTCTGCAGAGTCAAAAATGAAGCAGGTGTCTTAAAATTAAGCTGCTATTTTTTCTATCACATGCCATCATTTAGAAATATTGATCATAGACTAAAAACCTGGTTATTAATCAGAACTTTTTTAGACCATGAAAATATAACCTCACTCTTTTCCACCTGAATGACTTTGTATTATTAAACTAGAATAAGCAAAACATATGTTTTAAATTATTTTTCAATAGATGACTTAAAAGGCCTTTGAAAAGATAACTTTTATAATTACAAAATGCCACCTTTAAAGTTTATTTGGTAATGCTTCAAATGTGAAACTTTAAACAGAGTTTTTAAAAATCTCTACACCTTAGTTAATCAAAGGTATAACTTCATATAAACATCCTTTAAATAGAAGATCAAAATAATTTATATGCCTTAAAGTTGATAATTTTATGATTTTGGAATTGTGGGTTTGTGGAATTATCAAAAGACCAGCAGCCTTGAATATATCTAATATTTTCACCTCATTGTTTGAAAATGGGTTCCTCCATTGTTAAAGAGAGAGAATTGATATCACCTAAGCTTTCTTCTGCTTCTAAAATTTGAACTTGATATCACCTAAGCTTTCTTCCACTTCTAAAATTCTGTGATTTTCTTTGTGACATATATCCTAAATTCATTAAAGTCATTAATGTTAGAAAATTTTGATTATATAGTAATATTGTAAGACTTGATGTTTACCAGAAGCAAGTATTTTATGTTTATTTTTTATTTACCTCTACTTTTTCTAATTTTTTAAAAGATAAAAGTAAATATAACAAAACTTCTCAAGACAGTTTTCACATAAACTATAACAGACGTATGTTTAATTTTTCTTTTTTCCTTCCTCTTCAGACCTACTATGCAATGTCTATTGCTTGGTTCCCTTTAAATATAACTATTGTTTTTTAGGCTTAAGGGTTTTTTTAAAGATAAAATTGGTACACAACATTATATAACTTTCAGGTGTACAACATTATAATTCAACATCTGTGTACACTATGAAATGATCACCACCAAAAGTCTAATTACCATCCATCACCATAGAATTGACTTACTTCACCCATTTTTACCCACCCCCCAACTCCCTTCCCCTTGATTTCATCAATCTGTCTCTGTAAGTTTTTGTTTTATTTGTTCTTTTGTTCTGTTTTGTTAGATTCCAAATGTGAGTAAAATAATATGGTCCTGTCATTCCCTGTTTTCATTTAGCATAATTCCTTCAAGGTGCATCTATGTTGTCACAAATGGTGAGTTCGTTTTTCTTTGTGCCTAAGTAGTATTCTGTTGTATATACCACATCCTGTTTATCCATTCATTCATCAAAGCACTTAAATTGTTAAAAAGTTTGGCTATTGTAAATAATGTTACAATAAAAGTAAGAGTGTGTATATCTTTTTGAATTAATGTTTTCATATTCTTTGGATAAACACTTAGAAATGAAAAACTGGATTGTATGATATTTGTCTTTTTTATTTTTTAAAGAAACTGTACTGTTTTCCCTAATGGTTGCACCAATTTATACAGTGTATGGGGTTCCCTTTTCTCTACATCTTCACTAAATTGGATTGTTTGATTTTTTTCTTATTGTTGAGTTTTGTGAGCTTTTTATATATTTTGGGTACTAAGCCCTTATCAGATATATGATTTACAAATAACTTCTCTAATTCAGTAGGTTGTCTTTCAATTTTGGTGATCATTTCCTTCATTATGCAGAAGATTTTTAGCTTCATGTATTTTCATGTGTTTATTTTTGCCTTTGTTTCCCTTGCCTTTGAAGTCAGATCCCAAACCACATCACTAAAACTGATGTCAAGCAGTTTATTGTCTTCAATTTCTTCCAGGAGTGTTATGGTTTTAGGTCTTACACTCAAGTCTGTTATTTATTTTGAGTTAATTTTTCTGTACAGAGAAATAGAGTGCTCTGGTTTAATTCTTTTTCATTTGACTGTTCAATTTTCCCTGCACCAGTTACTAAAGACTGTTTTTTCTCCATTGTATGTTCTTGGTTTCCTCGTCATAAATTAATAGTCCCTATATGTGTGGGTTTATTTTGGGGCTTTCAATTATGTTTTATTGAACTGCGTTTAGTGCAAATACCATACTGTTTTGATTATTACAGCTTTGTGCTACAGTTAGAAATCAGGGAGCATGATACCACCATCTTTATTCTTCCTCAAGATTGCTTCCACTATTTGGGATCTTTTGTGGTTCCACATAAATTTTAGAATTATTATTTTTTATTTATGTGAAAAATTCCATTGGGATTTTGGTAGATATTGCACTGAATTTGAGGTTGCACTGGGTATTATGGACATTCTAACAATATGTATTTTTCTGGTCTATGAGCACAAAATATCTTCTCATTTATTTATATCCTCTTTAATTACTTTTGTCAATGTCTTATAGTTAAGACTTGATGTTTAAAACACAAAACAACCAAGGGTGTCTGGGTGGCTCAGTGGATTAAGTGTCTGACTCTTGATTTCGGCTCAGGTCATCATCTCAGGTTTATGAGACTGAGCCTCACATCAGGCTCCATGGTGAGCATGGAGCCTGCTTAAAATTCTTTCTGTCCCTCTCCCTCTGCTCCTACCTCTCCTCTAAAAAACAAAAAACAAAAAACCTGAGAAGACCCCAGTAAGATGATAAAATAGAAGCCCAGGGCCCTTGTACCCCCATGGGGAAACCAACTTAATAACAATATATGGGACACATTATCTTTATGACATTTCAAAAAACAGTTTAGAATATGCGGTACCTCAGGCAAGCACAAAACCAAAAGCAACATCAAAGTAGATAAGAAAGTTTGTTGCATTTGCCAGCTAGGGCCCATTCCTCTTCCCTGGAACAACATGGCATAACCGGGAGAAAACTCCCAACTCCCAGAAGGAAAGAGAAGAGTGGAATGTGCATCTAAATTTCTGGCTTTCAAAGGGGCTATCTGAAGGACTTCTTGCTGTCTTGCGTAACTCAGAGCACCGAGAGAATAGTGGGAGAATAGTGGTATAAGCTGGTTGCCAGGGTGGGGGTCATTGAGAACAGAGGTAAGTGTTACAGCACCAGAGGATTGCAGTACTTCATAGAGACACCAGAAGGAACAAGGAATTATGGACACTTGAGAGACACAAAACTCCTTCACTGGGAAATTACATGCAAAAGCCCAGAGAAGATATACCCATGGAAAGGGTTTGAGAGGCCTCCAGAATCTCTAGCTAATCTTACTGACGAAAGTGATTACTCATGTAAAGCCAACCCATAAAGACTGAGAAGGGCAGCTATCTTTCAAATGATAACATCGCAACAAAAAATCCCAAAACAAAGGAAACAAAAAAGAGGGCCCAATAAAAGTAATAAAATAAATCTCAAAAAAAAAGGTCCTATAGAAATGGAGATTTTAAATTACCTAACAAATAATTCAAAACCACCTTCTTAAAGATGCTCAGTGAGCTAAAAGAGAACACACAGACAACAAAATGACATTAGGAAAAAGGTGCATGAACGAAAAGAGAATATCAAAATAAAGAAACAACTAAAAAAGAGCCAAATGTAATTTAAAAAAAAAATATGGTGACTAAATTGAAAAATTTACTAGAAGTATTTAACAGCTGACTTGATTCAGCAGAAGAATCAGCAAACGTAAAAACGGATCATTTGAAGTTACTAATTAAAAGGAACAAAATGAGAAAAGAATGAAGAAAATTGAAGAAATAATGGCTGAAAACTTCCTACCTTCAAGGAAAGAAATGAACATACAAATTCAAGAAGTTCAATTAGCTCCAGTGAGGATAAATCAATGATGCGCACACTGAAACACATTTGAAAGGAGTTTTATCACTCAACTCATCTGCATTCATGTGGAAACCAGCCATGTTATCATTGTGTTGTGTTTTATTCTTTCAACTTGTATTCCCTGTTTGTATACAGTGTGTTCAGAATATTACCAATTACATAACTGTTACATATTCAACTTTTAGAGGAATATAGTTGTGTAAAATGTTGGATGGAATAATGTTCCAAAATCGTCAGTTTGGTATGTTTGCATTGCAACATAATCTGATCTCACCTATATATTTACGTAAGATTAAACATATCCAGTTCTTTCTGGAGATATATTAATAAATAAATGGATTTGGAAATGAATATTCAGACAGGAAATTGCCAGAGAATCTATTTAGTTTTGTATCATGTTTAGCCATAAAACAAGTTGAAACTGACTAGTAAAAGTAAAATTCCAATACAATTGGAAAATTTTATGTATGGTGCATAAATACCTAAAATGTATATGCAAATTTTGGTGATTTAAACAGAACTACTGTATAAATACTACTATTGTGCCAATGATAACTATTAAATATTTTTTCCATCTCACTTATAAATTCTTCAGTTAAAAAAAATTCTTCAGTTTTTAATTTTCTTTAAATAATTTTTTAAAGGAATGAAATATGTATTGGTTTGCTTGGGGTGCCATAACAATGTACCACAGACTACGTGGCTTAAACAACAGATATTTTTTGTCACAATTGTGGATGTTAGAAGTCCAAGATCAAGGTGCCAACAGGACTGATTTCTTCTGACATCTCCTTACTGGTATGTAGATGGCCATTTTCTGTGTTTTCACATGATCTTCTCTCTGAGTGTGTCTCTATCCTAATCTCCTCTTATAAGGACACCAGTCTTATTGGATTAAGACTCACTCTAATGACCTAATTCTAATATTAGTAGCTCTTGGAAGACTCTGTCTTCAAATTCTGAAGTATTAGGGATTAGGACTTCAATGTATGAATTTTAGGAGTACACAATGCCCATAACATGATATATGCATATTTTAAGCTAAAATTTAAAAATGTACAAATTAAATATGCATAAGATCATGTGTGAATGTATGTATATTATATGCATATACACAAAAGCTGGACTGAAAGCAATTAAGTGGAGAGCAATTGCCAGACTGAGAATATCACAAAATATTTTAGGTATAGCTAGAAGCCAGATGTAAAATTTCCAACCTAATATGTAAATGATGCTACAGATGGATAGATGTTTATCTTATTCTAATTGATCTTTTTCTGCTTAGATATTTAAAATTCTCATAAAGAAATAGTAAATCAACTATAGAGATAATACATTATAATTAATATTGAATTCTTCATTAGAATTTGGATCAATATTTTTCTCAGAACTAATACAACACACATTTTAATGACTGAGATTTGATCTATTTAATAATAATAACATTTTTGTCAAAATGAAACATGCTTTGTAATATCAGATAAAAAGGAATCTTGGCAACTATCCCAGTGCCACTTCTCATTTTAGCCAGTTCTATACCGGTATAATTTGCCAAATTCCATTGTGGGATTATCTCCACAAATAGTTACAACTTTTAATATACACACTTTACCTTGGTGCTTTCTTGTATCTGCAGTTCAATCCATCTTATTGAATATATATATATATATATATATATATATATATATATATATATATACTTGTTTTGTGTGTACAATTGAATTATGGTTTTTCAATGATACGTGTCTGAACAGATACCTAAAAATAAATATTTCTTTAAATTTGTGATTGTTGGTGAATTAAAATTTACAGTAGTGTTGATTTTCCAATGAATAGAGTTAATGTTCACAATCCCTATCATGATGCTGGAGTCGTGATTGATCTCATGTGTCTCATCAGCTTCTTCGTTACTACTTAGCCTGCTGTGCATTACAGGGACTATAGCAAACTCTGTCTTACCCTTGGAATTCCACAAGTCCTATTATTTTTTTCCTGTAATAGCCTTTCCTACATTCTCACAAAATGAAGTTCCATTAATTACTTTTTCTTTCAAACTATATGTCATATTCCCAAAGAGTATCTTACTGATTTTTCAATCTAAATTGAATTTCATAGCAATGATCCCATTTTGTAAATATATATTTATTGCTGAATGATGAATTTGTTAAATAGCTCATGCTCTGACTCAACTATAAGTGCCTGAATATGACTGATTTATTCTCCCCTGCATATTCAGCACCAAATACTATTCAGCATGCTGTAGGTAGTAAATGTATATTTGTTTGAGGAAACAATCGATAAAATAATAAAATAATTTTGTTAACTTCAAATATAAGCTTGCCTTCAGTCCCTGATATGTTACACAAAGAACAGTGTTCTATTTGATGCTCATATACATTTATCTTCATAAGCTAAGATACCAAGTTTCTTCTGAAGCAAACCTTTCACAAAATGAAATCACCCAAAATATAAAAAACTATTCTTATTTAGAATATTCATACAATTTTTCATAGGCTCTGAAGATAATTTCCTAAAGTACAGTTCAATCAGGTTTGGATATATGTAGTTGTGCTTGAGGAACTGAGTCATATTGCGTGTCTTCTCCTGTGACCTTATTGAAGGATAGAGTACTAATTTATACATTCTTTCCCAGAATATTTGTGTTACTTTATAACTCTTGTATATAATGCCTTGGTTAGCATATAGAGCTTATTAATGCTTCAATTTCATTGTTTGGTAAAAGAAGGCATCTAACTCAATATGTTACATCTACTCATGGTTTATTGTTGTTGTTGTTGTTGTTTTTTTGGTTTATTGTTGTTTGAGGGATATTTATTTTTAAACTTTTAAATATCCTTTTAGCTCTTCCAAATTAGAACATACTTTCCTAAAATGATCTTTAAAATGGAAGAGATATTTATGTGAAATTGCTCATATCATCCAAATCTTTACTGATCATCTTAGTTGAAATATCACTATCTGTTACAATTTAATATTTCTGGTTTCCATGTTTAGAACTACACTCCAAAAGGATAATACTTATTAAAAAAAGAAATAATAGCCTCACGTAGTCTGGCTTAAATCAAATCATAATTAGTTTTTAATTATTCAGAAATTGAGTAAATATTATCATTCTAAATTCCTTCCCAAGATAGCTGCCTTAGCCTCATTTTCTGTTATTATTAAATTAAGATAAATATTTAAATAAATGTATGTTGTTTAGTTAGTTGTTCTGTAATAAGGAAAGTATTGAAAATTTCTATAGATCTATCTAACTATATTATATGGGAATACAAGCCAATTGAGTAAAATCTTTTGCTTTTGGCAAGTAAAGATTTCTAAAGAAAATCATCTATACATTCTACTCATTCAAAAGATTTATAAAGAAAATCATCTATACATTCTTAAATTGTATTGTAAAATATTTATCCAATTTCTGGATGAACTCCATAGCAGGCAATTTTATAAACTGATGTGTATGAGTTTTAATTATCACATTTTTAAACTTCATACTTACAGTTTTAGAGGAACTATTTTTTTTCCAATACACAATAATGTAATACCTGGATAAGTTCCACTGATATTTAAAAAAAGTGTTTAAAATATATCTCATTGTTAAATGAAGAAAATATGTCTTCTTTTACTGTGTTATTCTTTTTTTTATTCTTTATAGTATGTAGCAGATACATTGTACATTTTTCTGATAAGGATTTAGATAGTAGTCCAGTGATGGCTAGCATGTATATACTGGTTGTCTGACAAGCAATCTAAAAGGGTTTTATTCATACTTTTTTTGGTCTATTTCTCACAAAAATATCAGTGAGTAAGTCCGTCCTATCATTTTAACTACCTCACAGATAAGTAAAGTAAGATATTAAATAATTCCTAAGATCATACAGTTAGTAAAAGATTAGAGTCAGGGCCATTCAAGCACATTCTCTAATAACTCCCTGCTGTATTACTTTACTGCCCAGTGGGGGGCAGGGGATTGGGGACTGTGACACTCATTTATTAGTCACACTTTGTACTAAGTATTCAAATCCCCACTTTACAGAGCAGTAATGAAATTTCTGAATGATTATGTAATTTGCCAAACAGAATAGAATTGGAAAAGGAATTGTACTGAAATATAAAGCCAAGTATTCCTAGTCCAGAGTCAAAACTCTTAACCTGAAAGTAAAATTGGCAAAAGTAGAAAAATGCCTTATTCTTAATCTTGTGTTGTATGTCAGTGTTATCACTAAGTGGAATAATGTTGACTGAACTTTATTTCTCTTGGAATGTCTAAGAATTGTTAAGATATTTATAGTACTAATTACAAGTGAAAGTTTGAGATGTAAGTTCTATTGATAGAAATTACTATTGTGGTGTGCCTGGGTGCTCAGTGGGTTAAAGCCTCTGCCTTCAGCTCAGGTCATGATCTCAGGGACTTGGGATCAAGCCCCACTTCATGCTCTCTGCTCAGCAGGCACCCTGCTTCACCCCCCCCACCCCCCGCCTGCTTCTCTGCCTACTTGTGATCTTTCTCTCTGTCAAATAAATAAATTTAAAAAAACTTAAAAAAAAGAAAAGAAATTACTAATATGGTAGAAGTAGTGAGCTCTATTGAGAGGAATTCTCCAAAATTTCATCAGATAATGTTCTAAGTGCAGATAGTAATAATAATGAATCTTTAGAGTCATCATTTGGTAGATAGCTATTTAATAGTAATAGCATGAATTTTGTGCTCACATCCTAAAATGAGTGTGCCAATTTTAACTAGTGGTCACCTCCAATAAAAGAGATTCTGTTAAAATCTCTACCTTAAAAAAATTTCAAAAGCACTGTATCTGTTTAAAGTGGGAAAGAGTAATATTAAGTGACAAATGTTGTGAATTTTAAGTAATAAAATTCAATCAAAAACTTTTAAAACAGACATTTTGATTCAGGACATTGTATTTAGGTAATGTGAGCAGTTAGTTGACTTATCACAACGTGAAAAATATTTAAGAACACATGTGTAATATGTGCATTTTCATTATTACATAGGATAGAGAAGTCTTTGTGTTGAACACATAAAAGCACAGGTTTCACTCCGCTTAGCCCATAGGAACAGTCTAATATCTGTATCATCAGTTTGGCAGATATCCAAACAGGCTGATGGAGGGGCTGGCAGCTGGACAAACTGGTAGTAGCAAGCAGAACAGAGTTAGACACAGTGGTTCCACCAGCACTGTCCTCTTTATGGGTGACTTCTCATTTTTTAAACCAAAGCATGTTAGCTTTGGCATCAACATGTTTTCACCATTTTAGCCAGAAGCTAGCACAGATGCTACTGTGTCAAGGTAGTCACTAATTTTCTTAATGTAGATTCTGGGTTCCATAACACTTGTATCTTTATGACTGTAGAGTGATTCAGTCATGTGATTCAATGGAGTCCATTTTGTTAACCACGGCAATTAGTTGTTTCATACCCTTTGTGGAATCCAGAAAGGCATCCTCACAGATCAGCCCTTCTTGGAGAGACTATCTTCAAACTGACCAACATCAGGTTGTAATCTTTTTGCTGGTGGAGAGTCTTGCCTCCATGTTGATGGCTGCTGAGTGATCAGGAGATGGTTGCTGAAGGTTGGGGTGACTATAGCAATTTCTTAAAATAAGACAACAGTGAAATTTTCCACAACTATTGACTCTTCTTTTCATGAATAATTTCTCTGTAGCATGTGATGTTGTTTGACCCATACCATTTCACCCATAGTAGAACTTCTTTCAACATTGGAGTCTGTCCTTTCAAACTCTGCTGCTGCCTTAGCAACTAAGTTTATCTAATATTCTAAATCCTTTGTTGTCATTTCAATAGTCTTCGCAGCATCTTCACCAGAAGCAGATTCCACCTCAAGAAACCACTTTTTTTATTCATCCATAAGTGGTAACTCCTCCTCCATTAAAGTTTTATCATGAGATTGAAGCTATTCAAATATAACAATAATGAAAAAGTTTGAAATATTGTGAGAATTACCAAAATGTGACACAGAGACATATAAATGAGCAAATGCTGTTGGAAAAAATGGTGCTGATAGACTTTTTTTTTTTTTTAAGATTTTATTTATTTATTTGACACAGAGAGAGAGAGAGATCACAAGTAGACAGAGAGGCAGGCAGAGGGAGAGGGGGAAGCAGGCTCCCCGCTGAGCAGAGAGCCCGATGCGGGGCTTGATCCCAGGACCCTGAGATCATGACCTGAGCTGAAGGCAGAGGCTTTAACCCACCGAGCCACCCAGGCGCCCCAGTGCTGATAGACTTTTAATGCAGGCATACCACAAACCTTCAGTTTCTAAAAACACAGTATCTGTGAAGCACAAGAAAGTAAAGTGCAATAAAATGAAGCATCCCTATACTTCTATATACATTATAACTAGGAGCACATAATGTTATTGGTTTATGCCTCAGAAGCGAGATATCCTTTGGGGGAAATAAAAAAAAAAAAAGAGGGAAAATTTTTTCTTATTTCCGCTGATCTTTTTTTCTTCCTATAAATTCATTTCCTTCAACTTAAAAACATCTTTTAGATTTTTTTTTTTTTTTTTTTTTGTAGTGTAGGTTCATTGAAAAACCCCATTTGGTTACCAGAAAATGTCTTTATTTAACCCTCACTTTTTAAGTGCACATACATTGGATATGGAATTCAGATATTTTCTTTCCTTCAGTACTTTAAAGATATTATTCCATTGCCTGGCCTTTACAGTTTCTGTCGAGAAGTCAACTAAAACATGTTATCATTGTTTCTCTGTGTATAATGTATCTTTTCTCTGACTGATGTTAACATTTTATCTTTTTTTTATTTTTAGTCATTCTATGTGTTTATTGTGTTACTCATATTTTCTACTTCCTTAATTGTACGTTTTTCTATTCATTCTTAGTTATGTGGAAGTTCCACTGTGATTGTAGATTTATTCTTCTTAGAAAGAAGGGCTTGGTATGTTCAAAATGTAGTTAAATCCATCTGTTATCAAAACCCATTTCAAATATATTTTATTTCTAGATTTTTCTATAGATACAAATTATGTTAAGTCCTCCATTCTTTTATCTATATGGTGTATCTTTTTTTTTTCTGAAGATTTTAACTATAGTCAAAGTTCTTATTTGCTAACTTTGACACCCAGATCATCGTGACTCCTATTCTTTTACTGTTGATCACATGGCCTTGCTTCTTTTAATGTCTATTACTTTTTTTCTCTTATATGCTAGACTTTGTATAATATCTATAGGTGCTTCAGGTGGCTAATGATTGCCTCCTTCTTTCATTGGGGCTGATTACCTCAATCCAATTATGGATTTGGTTGGATGGGGATACTAGCAGTTTTGCTAAAACTCAGTCTGTCTTCCATAATTTTGGATTCTTATAATGCAGCTTTCCCATCCTTTTAGTTGAGAGTTTGTCAAGTTTTGTCTCATGAGTCTTAAATGACTATAGAGGAAACTGCTCTCCCTTTCAGAGAAATTTAAGTTAGCTCTTTATGCTTCTATTCCACAAGCCTTTGATTTTCCATTGAGTGGGGAACTGCTTACATTCATGCCTCATACCCTTGGTCTTTTCTGTCCTGCAGGGTTGCCTTTTTCTAGGAGCTGAGAGCCATCTTGCATCTTCTAGCTGCACCCAGAATTCTTAAGTTCCTCTTGGTAAAAGTAACTATAGGTCTTCAGTACAATTCACCACTCCTCTGTGATTATGATTTGCCTTATTTTGTTTCAGGATAATGCTTTTGTTAAGTCTTTTCTTTTTTTTTTTTTTTTTTTTTTTCCTGACAATCAAGAGAACACAGGAGGCTCCTGATTCTTGGAAGATTTCAGGCCAGCAGTGAAGATCTCTGTGTAGTTTCAGAGTACAGTAATGTTTTATGGTGAGACCCATTGCTATGTAGAGAACCCTCAAATCTTCACACGCAGCCACATAACCTTAAAAAGTTAGATGTCTTGTCTTCTCTCTAGTAATGAGCCTTTTACTGGGCCAGCTCCTGATCCTTGCAGTTTAGCTCAGGCCCTGGCATTGGTAATGCTGTCTCCTCAGCTTATCTTGGGAACAGTTCCTGCTTTTCTATAATCTAGTCTATCTTGTCTTCATAATTATTAAAGCTCTTTCAAACCCTCAAATAAGGGGTGCCTGGGTGGCTCAGTTGGTTAAGCATCTGCCTTTAACTCAAGCCATGGTCCTGGAGTTCTGGGATTAAGCCCTGTGTCAGGTTCCCTGTTCAGTGGAGAGCCTGCTTCCCACTCTCCCTCTGCTGCTCCCCCTGCTTGTACTCTCTCTCTCTGTCAAATAAATAAATAAGGAAGCAAACAAACAAACAAAACCTTCAAATAAATAATTTTAAATTTATCTGGCTTTTCTCTTTGGTATTTGTGGAAACGTTGACCTTATTACTTCTTACCCAGAAGCAAAAATAAGGCAAAATCCTTGATCTGTAATATATTTCATTTGAAATTAGCATTGATACTGATATTTTCATGATCAGCTGAATTTAGAGAGAAAAATGCAATTTGTAGAAATGTCTTTTTTGCCCATGATTGCAGCACTCTTCCTTCCTGCTTCCTGAAGAGGAACTATGAGAAGGCACAACTAATTCCCCTTAATTTGCAAAAGGTTACAAGGCTCATTTCAACAATTTTATTTGGGAGATTAAAACTTGAAAGTGAGTCATAGTTATTTACTTTGAAGACATTAAAAGAATCCCCTCACTTTTGGAAAGAGAGCAGAAAAGATCTAGTTGTATTTTTCTATTTGGTACAATACAATGGTTTTCACCAGTAGTTGGCAAAAATTTTAAAATAGATGTAGATTAAAAAAATAAATGTATATTTTTTCCAAACAAATATTCCAAAACCAATTATTTAACGGAAGGAAAAAATATAGTGGCCGGAGTCTGCACTTGTCCATCTGTCTTTTTCCTATTTGCTTCCCCACATTAACTATAAAGGAGTTCAAAATTCAATCACTTTGAAAAATGCTGCCTAAAACTATTTTGGTTTTATGTTTTATTTTTTTCTTTTCCTTTTACTGGAAACAAAGCAAGTAATGGTTGCATCATGTTCCACCCCAGGTTCAATCAATGTTCAGAGGAAATAGATGAGAATTTTGGATTTCAGAGATTACTTTCTTCCCTCCTCCCCAACAGTTGTTTTCCTGCTAAAACAATTTAGAGCGGACTTTAATTTATATGTTAATAAGATTAGATTATGGGTTAATAAAGCCACAGGCAACCATGATTAACCTAATGGTTTCAAAAGAATTTTACACATTTATTCAAACTGTCTTACTACTTCAGGTAATAGATTTTAAAATGACAAGAAATGGCTTTTACACTTTCTTTAGTATCGGTTAAGAAACCATTCTCCCCAAATACTAGAGAAAATTAATTCATTAGTAATATTTTTTAAATCTTAAATTATATTTAAACAGTGTATTTTTCTAATAAGGCACTTTAGCTGATGTTGAAGGTAGGACTGAAATGCAATTTGCCTTGTTTCTGAGGATCCTGGATATCTGACTTCTATTATGCCTTAAGTTTCTCTTCTGCTGGAGGGACACCAGGAGGAAAGAATCGCTGGCAAACACATTCTATGAGACTTTTATCCTGGATCATCATGCATCCTCCTTATAAGTCAAAGTGGGTAAGAGCTACATTTTGGAGGAAATGCCAAGATATTCATAAAATATTTCCCTGCGCTTTCCTCTTATGCCCAAATCCTTCAACCAATAGCATGAGAGTTAACCTATCAGAATAAAAAATCACACCATGCAAGAGCAACCTGGAGGACCCATGGGTCTCTGCTTGAGGCTCAGGGACAGCTAGTTCATTTTTCTGTCTCCATGTCATTTATGAAATGAAGTCCTAAACTCTCAACCCCACTGAAGCTTTAGAGTATGGGCCTCTAAAATTCATATTATTTTTCACCATGCCTATCCCAACAGTGACTGGACTTCCTAAACCAGAACCAGTGAGATTTGGAGGCTCAGACAGTTCTTTTCTAGTTGTGGTATGGAGTGATGTGGTCTGAACTCTCTGTCCTTGGTCACTGGCTGGTTCTGAGGATTACACTCTCAATGGTAACCCAGAGTCATGCTGTTGTGCCCCCTGCTAGAGTTTGTGCACTATCATGCTGCTAAACAAACCCCACATTGCCTGCATCCCCTGGAACATTGCATTTTGCTGGTAGGTGCTTAGAGTAAAGAGCCTCACAATTTCAAATGTTTAAATGAAGTCTTAGAAACTGGAAAAAAGATTGGATTGTTATAAGAAAAAAATGGTTTTAACAACAATATTGACCTCCAAAGATGAAAAATCTCTCAAGCCACTAGAGTGTTCACTAGTTCATTAATGCAGAAGTCCCCAGTTGCCTGTCCTCCTCCTTATTGGTTTCTGTTATAATCTATTTATTTGACAGAGAGAGAGAGATCACAAGTAGGCAGAGAGGCAGGCAGAGAAAGAGGGGGATGCAGGCTCCCTGCTGAGCAGAGAGCCCGATGCGGGGCTCGATCCCATGACCCTGAGATCATGACCTGAGCCGAAGGCAGAGGCTTTAACCCACTGAGCCACCCAGGCGCCCGATTTCTGTTATAATCTAATGTAGAATATGAATTTTTTTTTTTTTTTGCAAACTCAGTCTCCTACTAAAAGCTAAACAGTTGATTTCCTATTAAATTGCAAAGAAAAAAACACATAGATTTATAAAGACATCAATTTCAATTTCACGACACATGAAAATACGATTTGTATTTGTGTTGAGTCATGTACTCTTCAGAATCTTTGAACTATATAAGAAAATAAAGATAATAAATCCAAGATATAATTATGCAAAAAAAATTTAATTCTCAGATAAAATGTATCTATTATATCTTATATCATCCAAACACATAGATAAGAGGTCATTCTTCTATTTATATCTTCACTCTGGATATTATACTTAATGTATATTTCATTATTTATCTATTATAGACCATGATATAAGTAATAGTGCTTCCGATAAAGCAGTGCTCCAAAAACACATTAATTAATTATAAAAAAGATTTATGGAAATAAAAAAAGAAAAGAATTCTGTTAAATGATTTAAATGAGACTTAGGGATCTTTTTTTATAACATACTTGATTACATTTCTATGAAGGCTCTTTTCTTTCCTGGTGGCTATATTTAGGCAGAATATCAATAGGACACCTCTCCCCATAAGGACAGCCAATTCCAAAAATAAAATTGCAAGAGTAAGATCAATTCTTTAAAACTTCTAAAAGTTTCTGCCTGAAGGTATTAAATCACAAAGGAAGTTTTATCTCCATTGAGTTTGCATTACATGGGAAATTACATTATTTTAAGAAAAAAATATCAGTGGTTTTCTTATAACCTGAACATGGACTAGGGCTAAGAAAATGTTAATCAAATCTGTTCTTAATTAGGCTTTATATTCTTCCAATTTTCCCATAAAATTATTCTCTGATAATCATTTAAAAAATGTTTGATTACTCTAGTAAATATTTCCTGATATAGCTGGAAATTAATAGAAATAAAATTAATAGAAATTAACTGGATTGCAATCCAAAGTACAGTATTTTTAAAATATTTAATAATATTAGATGATGAAAGTTTCATAGAGCAAACTGTGCCATATATGACTACCACACTGAAGAAAAAAATATTCTAAAGACAGAGGACAATATATCACCAAAGGGGAACAGAATGTGCCACCTTAAAATTTGTCAGTTTGGTGTAAGAATTATTTTGAGATGATTATTTTTTAAGAAACTACAGACTCAAGAGAAGTTCTGAAAACAGAGAAGTTACCTTTTTGTAAGGGAGATCTACAATTATAACAGGAATTTACATTAGAAAGGGAGAGAACTATTATCAGAGATAACTTTTTCATTTGAGAGATTTATCTGTAAGGGCTGCAACTTTTGTTTAGCAAACGCTCTTCTCACCTTCCTGAATTGCCTTCCCCACTTTGAAACCCAGACCCTTATCTTTCTCTTTAGTCCAAGAAGGTATATAAATCTCAATCATCCACTGCCTTTTGAGTCTCATATCTTTGTGAGGATTTTATACATCAAGCCCCTAAGAGACCTGGCGGGAGCCCTAGCCTGCCGTCTCTAAGACCTCGGGACATCCGCCACCTGCTGCAGGGTCTGGGCGCTCCCAGCTGGCACCGGAGAGAATGCCAGGAGCCTGAGAGAACACTGCTGGCCGTTCTCGGGCAAGAATCTGAGCACACCTGGCATGGGCCAGGAGCCCAGACAGCGGTCCTGGCAATAGCAGCCACCAGAAGCAAGTTTCCTAGGCCAATATCGCTTGCAGTTTTGGTCGCATGAGGGTGCAGAGGCTAGTGAAGGCCTAAGGGGGCCATGGGACGGTGGCTGGGGGTGCGTACCTGCTGTGGCAGGCTCCTGTGGCAAGAGTTTACAGAGGGGAGATTTTGGAATCTGAACCACCCAGAGGGGAGCAGACTGAGGCTTCTCTGTGATGCAGAGGTCTGAGTACAGGCAGATTCCTTGCTTGAACCCTCCGAAAAGGCACAACAAGCCACAAAAGAGCAAAAACCTCCAGAGAGCAAAAGACTGAAAAACCGGTTTCCACAGGGCCCAGCCTTGTGATAACTGGCAGGGCGACTCAACTCACGCAAGATTGACTGGAAAACATTCTAGCAGTCCCCTCCCCCAGAAAACAAGCCAAAAACAAGAAGACAACAACCACAGGGTCCCCATAAAACTATAAAACCCCAACATCAGGGGAAATCAATATATTAAGCTCCCGATAATACCCTAAAACCTGTTTATTTCATAGATACAAGTTTTTTTCTTTCTTTTTTTTTTCACTCGTTCTCATGTTTCTTGGTTTTTTAATTTTTTTTAAACTACTTAACATTACAACTAGAAGTTTAATACAACATAAACCCAGGAAGACTTGAAATAACCTTCCTCGCCCGCATCAAGGAGTTGTAACCACCTTCACATCTTATCCTTCTGTCAGTGTTTCTGTGTATTTGCTTTTGTTCTGGTATTATATAAATTTTATTCTTGGGGTTCATTCTGACTAGGTTCTTTTATCTCCTGTCATTTACTTCTGTTGGTCTTTATGTTTGTACGTGTTTGTTTGTATATCTTATAAATCTTATTTTTGGGGCCCATTCTGGTTGGGATTTCTTATTCTCTCTCTCTCTCTTTTTTTATCTTTACTCTTTCATTTTGGTGGAGAATTCCAATTGCTCCAAAACCTTCCAGGTTGTACCCTGCCTGAATCGTGGGTGATATATTCAGCTATACATCCTCTCATCCACTTCTCATCAAAATGACCAGGAGGAGGAACACTCAACAAAGGAAAAACCCAGAGACTGCTCCCTCTCCCTCAGAACTATTGGATATGGACATAAAGGGTATGTCAGAAAGGGAATTCAAGGTAACAGTTGTCCAGGCAATGGCGAGGATGGAGAAAAAAACTTTAATGACAAAGAATCTCTAAAGGCAGAACTGAGAACAAGTATGGCAGATGTTAAAAATACTATCAGTGAGATCCAATCTAATCGAAATAGTCTAACAACTAGGGTTATGGAGACAGGGATAGAATTAGTGATCTAGAGGACAAGATGGTTGAGAAGAAAGGTCAGGAGGATAGCTGGAACAAACTGCTTAGGAACCATGAGAACAGACTTAGGGAAATAAATGATACCATGAAACATACCAATATCAGAATTATTGGAACCTGGGGGTAGAGAAAGACAGAAGACTAGAAGATATAGCTGACCAAATTCTGGATGAAAATTTCCCCAATCTGGGGAATGGAACAGTATTCATGTCCTAGAGGCAGAAAGGACACTAACCAAGATCAATGAGTCAAGAAAAACAGCTAGACACATCATTGTGAAATTTGCAAATTATAATTTTAGAAAAGAGGTCCTGAGGGCAGCTAGGGGGAAGAGATTCCTCAAGTACAGGGGAAGACCCATCAGAATAACATCAGACCTATCCACAGAAACCTGGCAAGCCAGAAAGGGCTGGCAAGACATATTCAGGGCACTAAATGAGAAGAACATGCAGCCAAGAATACTTTATTCAGCAAAGCTGACATTCAAAATGGATGGAAAGATAAAGAGCTTCCAAGACCAGCAAGGATTAAAAGAGTATGTGACCACCAAGCTGTCACTACAAGAAATATTAAAAGGGGTTCTATAAAAGTAAAAAGAACACATGAGTGACATAGAACAGGAAATTACAATCTATGGAAACAAGGACATCACAGGCAACATGATGTCAATAAAAACTTATCTTTCAATAAGTTTCTCACTCTCAGCATGAATGACCTAAATGCTCCCATAAAACGGCACAGGGTTGCAGACTGGATAAAACGACAGGACCCGTCCATATGCTATCTACAAGTGACATTTGGAACCTAAAGATAAATCCAGACTGAAAGTGAAGGGATGGAGAACCATCTTTCATGACAATGGGCCTCAAAAGAAAGCTGGGGTAGCGATTCTCATATCAGAAAAATTAGATTTTAAGCTAAAGACTGTAGTCAGGGTGCCTGGGTGGCTCAGTGGGTTAAGCCTCTGCCTTCGGCTCAGGTCATGATCTCAGGGTCCTGGGATCGAAACCCGCATTGGGCTCTCTGCTCAGCAGGGAGCCTGCTTCCCCCTCTCTGCCTGCCTCTCTGCCTACTTGTGATCTCTCCCTCTGTCTGTCAAATAAATAAATAAAATCTTTAAAAAAAATAAAGACTGTAGTCAGAGATACAGAAGGACACTACATCATTCTTAAAGGGTCTATCCTCCAAGAAGATCTAACAATTGTAAACATTTATGCCCCCAATATAGGAGCAGCCAACTAAATAAGCCAACTGTTAATCAAAATAAAGAGTCATACTGATACAAATACATTAATTGTGGGAGATCTTAACACATCACTCTCAGTAACTGACAGATCATCCAAAAAGAAAATCAATAAAGAAACAAGAGCTTTGAAGGACACATTGGACCAAATGGACCTCATAGATATATACAGAACATTCCACCTTAAAACAACAGAATACTCCTTCTTCTCGAGCACACATGGAACTTTCTCCAGAATAGACCACATACTGGGGAACAAATCAGTACCCAACTGATACCAAAAGATTGAGATGATTCCCTGCATATTCTCAGACCAGAATGCTTTGAAACTGGAACTCAACCACAAGAAAAAGTTTGGAAGGAATTCAAAGTCTTGGAGGCTAAGTATCAACCTGCTCAAGAATGATTGGATCAACCAGGAAATCAAAGAAGAAATTAAACAATTCATGGAGACCAATGAGAATGAAGAAACATCTGTCCAAAACCTATGGGGCACAGCAAAGGTGGTCCTAAGGGGGAAATACATAGCCATCCAAGCCTCACTCAAAAATACTGAAAAATCTTAAATACACTAGCTCTCTTTACATCTTAAAGAACTGGAAAATCAACAACAGATTAAGCCAACCCCACGCACAAGAAGGGAAATAATCAAGATTAGAGCAGAGATCAACAAGTTAGAAACTAGAAAAACAGTAGAACACATCAATGAAATCAGAAGTTGGTTTTTTGAAAGAATCAATAAGATTGATAAGCCACTGGCCAAACTAACCCAAAAGAAAAGAGAGAGGACCCAAATTAACAAAATTATGAATGAAAGGGGAGAGATCATGACTAATCCAAAGGAAATAGAAACAATCATCAGAAATTATTACCAACAGCTATATGCCAATAAGTTAAGCAACGTAGAGGAAATGGATGCATTCCTGGAAACCTATAAACTTCCAAGACTGAAACAGAAAGAAACTGACAACTTGAATAGACCAATATCTAGTCACGAGATTGAAGCAGTGATCAAAAACCTTCCAAAAAGCAAGAGTCCACAACCTGACATTTTCCCTGGGGATTCTACCAAACATTCAAGGAAGAAATAGTACCTATTCTCCAGAAACTGTTTCAAAAAATAGAAACAGAAGGAAAACTTCCAGATTCTTTCTATGAAGCCAGCATCACCCTGATCCCCAAACCAGGCAAAGACCCTATCAAAAAGGAGAATTTCAGACCAATATCCCTGATGAATATGGATGGCAAGATTCTCAACAAGTTCCTAGCTAATAGGATCCAACAGTACATTAAAAAGATTATTCACCATCATCAGGTGGGATTTATCCCTGGGATGCAAGGGTGGTTCAACATTCGCAAATCAATCAATGTGATAGAAAAAATCAACAAGAGAAGAGAGAAGAACCACATGGTCCTCTCAATTGATGCAGAAAAAGCATTTGACAAATTCAGCATCCGTTCCTGATTAAAACTCTCCAAAGTACGGAGATAGAAGGAATATTCCTCAACTTCATAAAATCTACCTATGAAAAGCCCACAGCGAATATCATTCTCAGTGGAAAAGCTGACAGCCTTCCCTTTGAGATCAGCAACACGACAAGGATGCCCACACTTGCCACTCTTGTTCAGCATAGTACTAGAAGTCCTAGCGACAGCAATCAGACAACAAAGGGAAATAAAAGGTATTCAAATTGGCAAAGAAGAAGTCAAACTCTCGCTCTTCAAAGATGACATGATACTTTATATGGAAAACCCAAAAGACTCCACCCCCAAACTACTGGAACTCATACAGCAATTCAGTAATGTGGCAGGATACAAAATCAATGCACAGATCAGTCGCTTTCCTATACACTAACAATGAAAATATGAAAAGGGAAATTAGAGAATCGATTCCATTTACTATAGCATCGAGAACCATAAGATACCTGGGAATAAACCTAACCAAAGAGGTAAAGGATCTGTACTCAAGGAACTATAGAACACTCATGAAAGAAATTGAAGAAGACACAAAAAGGTGGAAAAGCATTCCATGCTCATGGATAGGAAGAATAAACATTGTTAAAATATCTATACTGCCCAGGGCAATCTATTCTTTCAATGCCATCACAATAAAAATTCCACCGGCATTTTTCAAAGGGCTGGAACAAACAATCCTAAAATTTGTATGGAACCAGAAAAGACCCTGAATTGCTAAGGAAATGTTGAAAAAGAAAAACAAAGCTGGGGATATCACATTGTCTGATTTCAAGCTTTACTACCAAGACACCAAGACAGCATGGTACTGGCACAAAAACAGACACATAGACCAGTGGAACAGAGTAGAGAGCCCAGATATGGACCTGCAACTCTATGGTCAAATAATCTTTGACAAAGCAGGGAAAAATATCCAGTGGAAAAAAAACAGTGTCTTCAATAAATGGTGCTGGGAAAATTGGACAGCTATACATAGAAGAATGAAACTTGGCCATTCCTTTATACCATACACAAAAAAACTTCGAAATGGATAAAGACCTCAATGTGAGGCAGGAATCTCTTAAAGTCCTAGAGGAGAACATAGGCAGTAACCTCTTTCACATCAGCCACAGCAACTTCTTTCAGGACATGTCTTCAAAGGCAAAGGAAACAAAAGCGAAAATGAACTTTTGGGACTTCATCAAGATAAAAAGCTTCTGCACAGCAAAGGAAACAGCCAACAAAACGAACAGGCAACCCACAGAATGGGAAAAGATATTTGCAAATGACACTACAGACAAAGGTCTGATATCTAAGATCTACGAAGAACTCCTCAAACTCAACACTCAAAAAACAGATAATCACGTCAAAAAATGGGCAGAAGACATGAATGGACACTTCTCCAAAGAAGACATACGAATGGCTAACAGATACATGAAAAAATGTTCATCATCATTAGCCATCAGGAAGATTCAAATCAAAACCACACTGAGATACCAGCTTACACCAGTTAGAATGGCCAAAATCAACAAGAGAGTAAACAACAAATGTTGGACAGGATGTGGAGAAATGGTAACCCTCTTTCATGGTTGGTGGGAATGCAAGTTGGTGCAACCACTTCGGAAAACAGTGTGGAGATTCCTCAAGAAATTAAAAATAGAGCTACCCTATGACTCTGCAGTTGCACTACGGAGTATTTACCCCAAAGTTGTAGATGTAATACAAAGAAGCGCCACATGTACCCCAATGTTCATAGCAGCAATGGTCACAATCACCAAAATGTGGAAAGAGCCAAGATGCCCTTCAAAAGATGAACAGCTAAAGACGTTATGGTCCATATATACAATGGAATACTATGCCACCATCAGAAAGGATGAATACTCAACTTTTGTTTCAACATGGACGGGACTGGAAGAGATTATGCTGAATTAAATAAGTCAATCAGAGAGAGTCAATTATCGTATGGTCTCACATGTGGAGCATAAGGAAAAATCGGAAGACATTTGGAGAAGGAAAGGAGGGGTGAATTGGGGGAAATCAGAGGGGGAGATGGACCATGAGAGACTGTGGACTCTGAGAAACAAACTGAGGGTTTTGGAGGGAAGGGGGGTGTGGGGTTGGGCGAGCCTGGTGGTGGGCATTGAGGAGGACACATATTACATGGAGTACTGGGTGTGGTACATGAACAATGAATCTTGAAACACTGGAAAAATAAAATAAAAGTAATTGTAAAAAAAAAGAATTCGTAAGTGCAGAGGGAAAATTATTTTTCCTCCCCTACACTCTGCATGTCCTAAATCGGTTGTTACTATGAATGTTTAACTGTACAGTCCTTTCCATTTGCATTCCATAAGTACAGATACTTTGTGTGTCATGTCAGCATTTCCTCAGCATTTATTGCTCTAAAGGAAAGCTGGTAATAATATTCTGAAAATGCATAAAATAAAAATGCCTTTCTATCTTACAGAACAGTACAAAATGTTTTATATAAATTAATTATATAGTATAAACTGATATTTGACTTTTACTAAATTATGAACATATCCATACGTAGACAAAAACTATATTAGACTTGTAAAAGTAGAGTGAATAAAAATGTACTAAATATTATTAGCAAAAAAATGCTACAAATTCATAAGAATTTACATGTAAATTTCTTTCATTTCAGATTTTTGAAAATGTACAGAAGTATGATTCTATCTACAGTTACAAAATTTCTGACTAAAAATTCAAACAATTGTCAGTTTTGTCATAGAAGACAAAGTACTTCAAACTGAGACACATTTCTCACCACAAGTTCAGCAGGCCCTGTACCAGTAACGAACACATAAGGCAAGTTTTGGAAAAACACTGCATCCTACTTCTTCCATGTTGCTCATTAATTTCTCCACCAACAAGCCTCATGAAGAATTTCAGAGATTTACTCTCTATCCTTTAATAAGGTACTCAGAAATTCACTATTTCTTCACTTTAATTTTCTATACCTGTGGTAATAATGTTGTTTTAGAAAAAAACATTTATGACAAAGCAAGATTCTATTTGCTAGGATAAATTAAAAAATAGAGTAGAAAAATGAAAACCAGAATTTTGTATCCGTAGTCCAGTCTAATTCTGGAAAATAAACACCACCGGTGCATTCAAAGGCCAAGTACCTACTGCCCATGTTGAGGTCACTTTTTAGGAGGGGGACATAGCATCGTTGCATATCTCTTTTCTCTTCTATATATACGACTGCTTCCTCTACTCTGGTTTGTTCTGATGAACAATGCTTTTCCTGAAGATTATTTTTTTTTCGATGTATGTATCCAGGGACCCCTGAGTCCTTTCTCTCCAGTATAAACCTCTCTTTCAACTCTATATCAGAATGACTACATGTCTTTGGGAAATATCTTCTTGCATGTTCTACAAAAACAGAAAATCTCCAAAATGGACATGATTTAAGATCCCCCATCCCACCCAAAGTTATTCTTGCTACTGTAGATGACACATTTACATATCACAAAGTATCCAGTGGATGGATCAGTTGAGCTCTATCAAACTATATTTCAGAATTTCAGTGACTGAATGCAACAGTTTATTGTTTGTTTATGTGAATAGTCTCCCCAACAAGCCATTCACAAAACTTTCAATATAAGTTTATTGAAGCCCAAGTTCTCTTTTCCTTTACAAGTTCCAACTATCACTTGCAACAAGATTCACATGAGGTAGACAGGATAAAATTCCAGGAGTCTATGACTCTAATAGGTGACATTGGACAATAAAAGTCAGAACTATGCTAAGAACTAGCATGGAAAAATTCAGAGATCAAACTTCAGGCACAGTCTTGAAGGATGTACTATATAGGCATTTTTTTAAAACTTTTTATTTGAGAACAGTTTCAGATTTAGAGAGAAGTTGTGGAAATAGTGCAAAGAGTTTTCATATACCCCAAATCTAGTTTCCTGTGTTTCTAACATCAAAATGCACACTGCATGCACATTTGCCACAATCAATGAAGACAAACAAACAGCTAAGGAAAAGAGAATAAATATGGAGTGTCACTGGTATGTTCCTGGATCCCATCCAGGAATGCACATTACATTTAGTCATCATGTCTCCTTAGGCTCCTCAAGACTGTCAGTTTCTCAGACTTTCTTTTTTCTTGTTGAGCTTAACAGTATTGAGGGGTACTGGTAAAGTATTTTGTGAATATTTCCCAAAGAGCATTTGTCTGATGATTTTCTCATAATTATATTGGTGCTATGATGTTTTAAAGTGAAGACTACAGAGATAAAGTGCATTTTCATCACATCATATCAAGGGCCACTCTATTGATGTGACTTATCACTGTTGATACTGACCTTGATCAGCTGTCTGAGGCAGTGTTTGTCAGGCTTCTCCACTGCTAAGTCACTCTTAGCTTTTCTCTGTCCACGTCTTTTCTCTTTGGAAGAAGTCTCTATGTGTAGCCCACCCTCGGGACTGGGAAATTATAATCCCTTTAGTGATAGTGGAGAAAATTATTTGGCATTCTTCTGCATGATACATTTGTCTATTTGTCCCTGTTTACTTATTCAATTACTTATGTCTGTACGGACCAACAAATATTTATTTTATACATGGTGTTATGATCCAATAGTTCTTTCTTTTTTAATATTCTTTCTTCCTTCACTCCTTTCTTTCTTCACTCCTTTATTTCTCCCTTTCTTTCTCCCTCCCACCCTCTCACCCCCTTCTTTCTCTTTCTTTCTTTCTTTCTTTCTTTCTTTCTTTCTTTCTTTCTTTCTTTCTTTCTTTCTTTTTCTTCTTTCTTTCTTGCTTTCTTTCTTTCTCTTTCTTTCTTTCTTTCTTTCTTTCTTTCTTTCTTTCTCTTTCTTTCTTCTTTCTTTCTCTTTCTTTCTTTCTTTCTTTCTTTCTTTCTTTCTTTCTTTCTTTCTTTCTATTTTTTTCTCTTTCTTCCCCTCCCTCCCTTCCTTCCTTCCTTTCCTTCCTTCCATCCATCTTTTTTCTTTCTTTCTTTTGTTCTTTCTTTCTTTCTCTTTCTTTCTTCCTTCCTTCCTTCCTTCCTTCCTTCTTTCCTTCCTTTCTTTCTTTCTCAAAATGTTCCAGTTTCACCATTGGGAGCTCTTTCATTTGGCTCCTGTTTCTTTGACATAATCCGTCTTTTGTTTGTTTGTTTACTGCCTTAATTTCTGACACTGCAAGATAGTCCACAATCATCTTGTATATTCTCTGTCCCAGAACTCAAGTCAACTGTTTTTCCAGAGAACCCTGTCTTTCTTTATTGGTGAATGATATTAAAAACAAAGATATGGGGGCACCTGAGTGGCTCAGTTGGTTAAGCATCTACCTTCAGCTCAGGTCATGATTTCAGGGTCCAGAGATCGAGGCCCACATCAGGCTCCCTACTTGGTGGAGAGTCTGCTTTTCTCTCTCTCTCTGACTCTCCTCCCCACTTGTTCTCTTTCTCTCTCTATCTCAAATAAATTAAAAAAAAATTAGAAACCAAGATATGTACAGTAAATGTACTTATCTACTGTGGCACTGCTTGTAGGTCTTTCCAGCAGATAAAGAAAATACATGTTTATTGTCTAATCTGTATATATATGCTTATATTCTTATGTGTATCCATCTATATTTATCTTAGATTACACAGGTGTTCATAACGTCAACTCTAATCTTAGACTACATGAACCAATCCACACTCCTCCCCTTGTTTGTCTAGGATTTCCCATTCCAATAATGAGAAACTTGACTTCCACCATCTGCAATCCATTACGTAACTATTTTACTAATATATCAGCACTATAATAATATTTCATTGGAAGCAACTTTATCAACTATACTACAGCGGTTATAGATTTTCTTTAGCCTGTAATTTTATAGACTACATTCATTTCGGCCCCTTCCCACACCCCCTTTGCCTTGAGTGAGATAGTTTCATACATTTATAATACGGTTAGATTCTTTGTCATATCTGCATTACATCCTGGAATTCCTCAATATCCTAAATGACTTTTTAAAAATTATAGACATTAATGTTCCTACTTTGTGCTTTCTATGGCTTTTTGAAAAAGGCAGTTTCATGTATCCATAATTTCCTCTGCTGGGTTTTTATCCTTGTTCATGCAGAAGTCGATGGTGGCCTTTCAATTATCCATGGTACCTTAAATTCCTACCATTTATCTCAGCAATGAAAACTCATTCTTTTTTTTTAAAGATTTTATTTATTTATTTGACAGAGAGAAAGAGATCACAAGTAGGCAGAGAGGCAGGCAGAGAGAGAGGGGGAAGCAGGCTCCCCGCTGAGCAGAGAGCCCCATGGGGGGTTCGATCCCAGGACCCTGAGATCATGACTTGAGCCGAAGGCAGAGGCTTTAACCCACTGAGCCACCCAGGTGCCCTATGAAAGCTCATTTTAACACTCATCATACTAGTGAGCAAACTGCTGAATTTATCAATGAAGATCTATCTCTGAAGTTCAGTTTGTGGTTTAGCAATGCATCAAGTGGTGATTGAAATATAGACAAGTTTAGATTCTCTGCTAATATCATCTAGAACATGAGTTTTCTGATGTAATACTATCTAACCACCTTGTACTATGAATGTTTAATTAGTAGGATTGACTTACCTTCGATTGAAGCCAATTAAATGATAAATTCATAATATTACACAATCTAATGCAGAAGTATTCTACATGATAATTAGAGATTACATAACATATTCTTTAATGTTTATACAGGCTTTCTTCCAAACTAGATATTTCATAAAGGTTGAAATATTTAGTGTCTGACAAAAGTAAACAATGAACATAATAGTCCATAAAACTTTTTAAAGCAAATGAATTAATTTAAAATGGATGGCCTTAATAAATTCATCATCATAAATATTCATCAGAGGCTGATGCTAATTCAGTAGGGACTGGTGCTCAGTAACTATAACATATTTGCTGTCATAGAAACCTGAAGTGGTGTTTTTAAAAAAGAATAAATATATCCAATAACTCTACACTAAAAATTACTACCTTATAAATATAGTGTCCCTTTCGGAGTTTCATGAGAGACAAGTGATTAGGCACATTATTGTGTTCCCTGACACGAGCGAAGGAAAATTTTTCATGATTTTCTACTTTAATTACAGCAGATAACATTGCAGGAGTTTAGATGAGATATTGCAAACTAGACTTATTGAAGATAATGGAATTTTTAATTTAAAATTTTTAAAAATTTAGAAATGTGTATGAGTTAGGTTCGAGGCATATACTGCATGTAGAAACTACTTGATGCATTTTAAGAGTTCCTAAAATAAAGTCTAAAATTCTTTAAATCAGTCTTCTTTAAAATTTACATTAAATTTTCTATCTAACATTAAAAGATAACCATCCTGTTTTGCATTCTGATAAACAAAGTGTGGTAAGAAAGTTGAGAATATTAAATTAGGCCTGATTTCTCAGTTTCTTTTCCCTTACTACCCACCTTCCATTGCCCACCAACCATAGGATCCATTCAAAAAACCATCAGGAGATTCTTTCACTTTGGAAAAAAATTATTATCAGGTGTATTTTAGAAGGTATGTGGAATGTGGACCAGAAGACAGAGGAGTGGGAAAGATGAATAACTTTTTGTTTCATTTCTGTTTTTTGATACATATTAATATGTATCTTTTCATTAAATATTGATGAAGTCAGTGTTTGTTGCCTTGGGGAATCAGGAAAAACATTACTGCCTGAAAGAGCTTATGGTATATTCTATTCGAGGACTTACTTTAGACTGATATTGACCTGCAGCTTATCCTGTCTATAATGAACACATAATCATAATTCAGTTTGCAAAGAAATATATTCTGCATTCTTTAAAGTGTAGAAATACATTACACAGCACTGTTAAGAGAAAAAGAGAAAAATCAACATGTGCTGAAATTAAATACGACTTTTGAATGTCGGTGTAGAATTAGAATTGCAAAATTATGCAAATTTAAATAATCAGAAATAAACCACCCTAGGAACAGTTTTTGAATTGTTTTATTGCTAACAATACGTTCTGCATGTACACTGTAGTTACAAAATTGCAAGTCCCCATTACTAAAATAAAACTAGTAATGTGAAAGTCTTTTATGAGGCATTTTAACCCTTGGCTTCAGAAAGATATACAATAGTTAATTACATGAAAGGTCAGATTATAAATTATACAAGCTGAAAATTGAAAGGCATAATATGAATACTTTAAAAGATGTCTCATTTCAAGGTACCCGAGAATTGAAAGTGTAAATTATAAGAGCATTCCCTCCTACACTTTAATCAAAATACTGCTGTGAAATAAGAATTTGTAGTGCAGGAAAAAGAAAAGGTTAGAAAGGAACAGAGCGTTACTGAATTATATACTACTTTAAAATCAATATAAAGTAAGGTGTATGAAAATCAGTATGAAAAATGTGGGTGGCATGGCTTCAAGGTGGTGAAGTAGTTCACACAGCTGTGACAATCCCAGAAGGACGGAAAGAGTTTCAGAAATAAGGCATAGATTCTGCGTTCAAAGAAGAAGAAAATAGCAGATGGTTCTCTAGTTAGCTGGTGCATTTTGAACAACATGCTTTCTTTTCTTTCTTTCTTTCTTTCTTTCTTTCTTTCTTTCTTTCTTTCTTTCTTTCTTTCTTTCTTTCTTCTTTCTTTCTCTTAATTTTTTTAATTAACACATAATGTATTATTTGCCCCAGGGTACATGTCTGTGAATCATCAGGCTTACACATTTCACAGCACTTACCATAGCACATACCCTCCCCAATGTCCATAACCCAGCCACCCTTTCCCTACCCTCCCCTACCCCACAGTCACCCTCAGTTTGTTTTGTGAGTTTAGGAGTTCCTATGGTTTGACTCCTTCCTGATCCCATCTTGTTTCATTTCCCTCCCCCATCCCCCATGACCCCCCGCCCTGCCTCTCAAATTCTTCATATCAGAGAGATCACATGATAATTATCTTTCTCTGATTGACTTATTTCACTTAGCATAATACCCTCCAGTTCCAGCCATGTCGTTGCAAATGGAAAGCTTTCGTTTCTCTTGATCGCTGCATAGTATTCCATTGTATATATATATACCACATCTTCTTTATCCATTCATCTGTTGATGGACATCTAGGTTCTTCCCATAGTTTGGCTATTGTGGACATTGCTGAAATTAGCGAGTCAGGAAACGACAGATGTTGGCGAGGATGCGGAGAAAGGGGAACCCTCCTACACTGTTGGTGGGAATGCAAGCTGGTACAGCCACTCTGGAAAACAGTATGGAGGTTCCTCAAAAAGTTGAAAATAGAGTTACCCTTCGACCCAGCAATAGCACTACTGGTTATTTACCCTAAAAATACAAATGTAGTGATCCTAAGGGGCACGTGTACCCGAATGTTTAGAACAACATGCTTTCTCTTGTGTGATCTTGTCACTGTGTTGAATTAAGTGAAAGCCAGTAATTTTAAATGCAGGACGTTTAGCAACCTTGGTGTTGGCCCACCAGCGGTCCATAGGTCTCCCAGTCATAGTGACAAAGTGATTCTTAAACATGAGCACAGGAGCAGGTACAAGGCTATGGTTTGGAAGAAGCATCCAGCCCTAATCTAAATAGGCTGTGATGGAAAGAAACAAAACCAAAATATTATACTAGAAATGAGTATATTTGCCTCTGCATTGTTTAACTTTTCAGTTTTAAATAACTTTTTATTCATAGGAAATGGCCAAGATAATATGGAGAGGTCTCATATGCCCTTTACCCAGTTTCCCAATATGGTTACATCATGCATAACCAGGAACTGGAAATCCACATAATGTGTGGGCTTAGTTCTGTGTCCTTCTGTCACATGTATAGTTTGTGGAAATACCCCGTAATCAAGATATATATCTACTCTGTCCACAAAGATCTCCGTGGAGCTACCCCCTTACAGTTGCACATGACTCTACTCCCCCCAAATCCCTATTCATCAGCAACCACTGTTCAGTTTCCCATCTTATAATTTTGTCACATCAAGAGTGCTCAATATAAATAGAATCATACATATGTGACTTTTCATGTGGGTTCCTATAATTCAGTGTAAATGACCTTGAACTCCATTCAGGTTAGCATGTATGAACATCTAGGTACTTTTCATTGCTAGTAGATTCTGTGGTATGGATGGGCCACAGCTTGCTTATCTACTCATCTATTGGACAAATTTTGGTTGTTTCCATTTTTGGTTTTTACAAACAAAGCTGATATGAATAGTCATGTGAAGGTTTTGTGCAGAAATAAGTTTCCTTTGTCATCCAGTACTATGATTGCTGGATCATCTGATAAGTACAATTTCTTAAGAAATGCCAAACAGTCTTCTAGATTGGTTTTTCCACTTTACATTACCATCATTTAATGTCAGCACTATTTTTTTTTTTTCATTTCAACTATTCTAACAGGAGATATTGCATTGTGGTATTAACTTATATTTCCCTAATGACTAATGATTTCGAATATTTTTTCATGTGTGTATCTGCTTCTCTAGATCTTATTTGGTAAGTGTCTGTTCATTACTTTTGTCCATTTTGTAATTGGATTGTTTGTTTGCTTTTTTAATGTTGAGTTCTTTATATATTCTAGATATGACTACTGTGCTGGGACTATTGGGACTATTTTCCCCCAATATTTATACTGATTTTTATCCTGTTAATGGCTATTCTTTGTAATAACAGTTTTAAATTTTGTGCAGTTTATTTAAACGTGGAAAGGAAGGAGTAAAATTCCATTAATAGATGACATGATCGTCTATGTAGAAAATCTTAAGGAATAGCCAAAAAATATACCAGAAAATAAATTTAACAAATTAAGAGATTAAAATGTCTAAATACAAAACTCAATGCAAGAAATTGGAAAATTAAATTTTGAAAAGTCCCATTTACAATGGCATGAAAAGCAATATAATTAGAAATTAATTTGATAAAATTTTATAATATCTCCATGCGGAAAACATTCATAAAAAAATAACATCTAATAAAAAGGTGTGTATTTTGTTGATGGATTAGAAGATTCAATATTGGTAGTTTGTCTGCTGTCCCAAAATTGATTAAAAAATCAATGCTATCTTGATCAAAATCCCTACAGATTTCTTTCTTGGAGGTTCACAGTGTGATTCTGCAATTCGTATGGAAATACAAAACTTTTAAAATAGGTCTCTAAAAAACAATTCTTGAAGAAAGGAACAAAATTAGAAGACTTACACTTACTACTTTCAAGAACCTGAAAGCTACAATAATGAAGAGAATGTTGTATTGGTGTAAGGATAGATAAACTTCTCAATGGAGCAAAATAGACCTAGAGATAGACCTAAAACATACATTATCTGAATTTTTCTTAGAAGAGCTAAATATATCAATAGAGAAAAGACTGTGTTCTTAACAAAATAGGCTGAAGAATTTTTTATAAAATTAAACATACAGTGTCATATGACCTGATAATTCTACTACAGATAAATAAAAGCATATTTCTACAAAAAGACTTGTACATGAATGTGCATAACAACTTCATAAAAAACAAAAATTGGAGTGACTCCAAGGCATGTTTGCAGGTGATAAACATGAAATGTTATAGAAATACCATGAACTGCCGCTGAGCAATGGGAAGTAACAAAACATTGATATGCGCAATACTGATAACTCTAAAACTTCATGCAGTGCAAAAGAAGCCAGACACAACAGAGTACATACCAAGTTGCACTGTTTATATGGCATCTCCAGTGAGCAAACTCATGTAGTAACAAAATCAGAGCAGTGGTTTCCATATACTGGGCATAGGTGTGATTTATTGGAAGGAGCATGAGTGGTGGTCACAAGGATGCATATATTTGTTAAAATCGGTGGAAATGTACTTAAAATGTCTTAATTTTGCTGTATGCAAATTTTACACCTATGAAGTTAATTTTTTAAAACTGAACATACATGATCACTATTACCCAAGCAATTCATAATAGGTAAATTCATATATATTATGACAAAAAGCCACAACCTATAATATTCATTTCATTTCTATTCATAATAGCCCCAGGCTAGAAATTCATCAAATGCACATTAACAATAGAGGGTATAAATAAGTTGTGATATATTCAACCATTGTAATGTTATTGCTCAATGGGAATGGTTGACACAATGTTGACATAAAATTTATGTTTTGTAATTTTTTTTTTTTTTTTTTTTTTTTTTTTTTTAGTAATATTCTATGCCTAATGTGGGGCTCAAGAGTTTCATGCTCTTTTGACTGAGGCAGCCAGGAGCTCTGACACAAAATTTAGACACAAAAGTGTTTGTATTGTATCATCTCATTTTATAAAGTACAAAAATTGGCAAATCTGGTAGAATAGTGGTTAGAATAGTGGTCAAAATAGTGTTTACCTTCCAATTAGAATAGTGGTTGGAAGAAGAAATAAAGGAAGCTTCCAGGATGCAGGTAATATTTTTATATTTGAGGAAAAAATTTGCATTTCCTATCTTCCCTTTTCAAATTGTTTTCAATGTCTTCCTTGTTGTATTCATCAATGCGCTCTCCCTGTTTGCACTAACTTCGTTATTTCACACACATTTTAAAACGGTGTTAAGAATCGTGTTAGCAAATGTATGTTGTTTTGTGATTTTTTCAAATTTTTTTTGCATCTTTGATTTCCTATCTTTAACAAAATTAAAATGTCTGTGCATATAAATGAACTTTCGTATCTATTCCCAAAGTATTCAGCATGGTGCAAAGCACATAGGAAGAATTCAAATATACTTTGGCTTCTAGATATAAGTGATTGTATCTCGCTTGTTTTTGTGGCTGTGGGTCTGGAACGGTCCTGACATATAGAAGACAGATGATAACCCTATACCCATGGACCTGAAATACTGTTGCTTGATTACTCTATTTTCATTTAGGCTTCCCTGAGAGCAACTATAGAAACAAAATGTGGTATTCAAATGTTGTCAGCCATTAAAAATCTTATGAATTTTTTTCAAGGGAAGCAAAGGAATTATTGAAAAGTCAAATTAAATAAAAAAGCAAGGAATAAATATTTATGTTTAAAATCAACTGAAACTTGTAAAATAAAAGAAAATCTCAACATTCTCACATTCTGTCACTTTTAGCTCCATAATTTTATCTATTTCTATACTAATTATATTTAATTTCTATCACCAATCCTTCCCATGGTAACCCGGAGCCATCTCATACAGCCAATTGAGAGCTGATTGCTAGTATCTCTTCCAGGTTCCGTATTTGGTTGTTAGCCTAATCAATCACAGTGGGAGTATTTACACCATGGATATAAGCAAATATTGAAAATTGGCACTTTTTCCTCCTGAGAGTCAGTTGACAACTTTTGCTAGCATATGACTGTGTTTCTTGATTATCTGATGGTGCTCATAAGAATGTTATTCTGTGTCCTTGCATTTACTGTTTGTCTTTAGCTATGTTTTATATCAGTTTTTCTAAATATAAGGCTATGTCATACATTTTATTTTCTAAAATATGTTAAATATAATGATCCATTGTCTTCTGATATAAAATTTTGGTGTTTCTATGGCCAATCATACTGTTTTTCTTCATTCATCTTCATGAATGACTCTGTTGATGTTTTGACCTGGTTACCCAAAGGATTTGTTTTTATTTTTTATACAAAAATAACTTTACTGGAATTTTTCTCAATGTTGATTTTTCTCAGATGATTTTCCATAAAAAGTGTTGGCACTTTCAAAATATAGATTCAAGTCTTCTTTTCTGTCAAAAAAATTTCACAAATATACTGTTTAAACTCACTTTACTATTCTATTGCATTGTTTTCTTCTCCATGAACTGCAAAATATGAATGTTGGAAACTTTTTGTCTTTCTGCTATGGATTCCAATTTCTCTGAAAAGCTTCTTATTTCTTTCTATTTTTTTTTCAGTTGTTTTTATTTCCATCTATTTCACTTACCACAATTTTTGTATTATCTAATGGTTTTATGCTTTTTCTAAGTTAATAATTTAATTTGCAAATTTTCACCAATCTTTAAAATCTTTTACCTGAGCTCTATTTCTTTTCACACCTTGCCATTCATTAATGAATTAGTTTCTAAGTAATTTTTCTTTTTGATTTGTCCTTTTTTCATAACTTCTAAAATGTCAATTTCTTTTGAGTACTTAAAAATATCAGGTTACACTTTTCATTTTCTCTATTGCTATATTTTGCTGGAGGAATGGTCTTGACAGCATCTATTTATTCTCTTTTTTCTTAAAATTTCTTTGGTATTTGATTACTAGTTTTGTTGTTGTTGCTTATACCAAATGATACAGGCTTTCAAAAATTTGTTTTGTTTTCTCTTTTTAAGGAGGAGGAAATTCATATGGAGTAGAAATGAGCTTAGACTAGTGTAGCAATTTTTGTCTAAACAAAAAAGAGAAAAATGATTGTAAATACTGGAGTTGAGAAATTCATGCACACCACTGCTTAGTAGACATCTGTTCTATTTATAGTGATATTATTGGCAAACATTTTACCTGAAATCCACTTTTTAAATGTAGATTACAATGAGGATTACCACAGCTGAATTGTTACAGTATTTATCTACCTATCTAGTCTAATCTAATCTAACCTATCTATCTATAACTATTATTCTTTACTTGCATAGCTTATGTAATTTATTAGGGAATTCCAAGTGGTTTTACTCAGACCCTGGTTTGAATTTTAGCTGCATCAATTTCCTGCTTGAGTTCACACTCTAGTGCTAATCTTTCCAATTCAGATTTCCCATCTTTATATCAAATAAAGATTTCAGCTTGACTTATTATTTACTGACATGCTAGGAATAACAAGTACTAGGTTTGATTTGTCTACCTGGCCACAGATGCTTAAGACATGCTGCTGTACTTCTTTCATTAAAAAATTCTATGCATCAATGTCAGAGGTCACCATGGCCTATATTTATGCTTTGTACAAAAATAAAAAGCCAACAATGATTTATTGTACCCCAACTGGAGAAGAGCTCTGGTATTTTCCTGATGAATCATAAACTATGGATAAGTGTTTAAGCAAACCTTCATTGTGTGCAAGAAGTGTTACATAGTAAAACTAGAAAAATGGAGAGGAATCTGGTAGAGCCTACTGACTGGGAACAGTTATAAACAATATTGAAGAGTTGTGAGTTTTGACGCTAAAAAAACAGCCAACACCCACCTCCATTGACAATTCATCAGTGAAAAACTGACAAAATCATCTGACCAAATTTATATATTTATTTGTTTTCACACTTGACCTATTTCAGATAAGATATGCTCAATTGTGGAGTTGCCAAGTCTCCTTAGCAATGTGGCCATCGGTTCTATTTCTTCTTTCTTTCTTCCTTTCTTTTTTTTTATTAACACATAATGTATTATTTGCCCCAGGGTACATGTCTGTGAATCATCAGGCTTACACATTTCACAGCACTTACCATAGCACATACCCTCCCCAATCCATTTCTTCTTTCTTGATAGCTGCTGGCTTTGGGATAGGAATTGCCCCCTTCCCACTCCTCCAGCTGAATTTCTTCCCATGATCCTTGGAACAAATACCTATAGGGATGATGTCTTTCTCTAACAAATGCACGGATGGATTGTGTTTTGTGCAGAGAGTTCCTCTGTGAATTTCTTAGTTTGGGTTATAGCATTTGTATGGTAAGCTTTGAATTGACTATGAAACCATCTAATTTATTTGTAATCAAGTGAACAATGAAACTACAGGATATTAAAAAAAAACATACAAAACAAGAAAAAGTACATTTTAAGTATAAGCATGAAACTTACAAAATTACACAGTGCTCAGAATGTTTGGTAGTAATTTTTCAAAGGGCATCCTATATTTTTCTGATTAGGGAGAGTGCGAAAATCACCTTGGAAGTCTCTTTCCTTTCTTATTTCCTTCCTTCTTTCTTCCTTCCTTCTTCTCCCTCACCTATCTCCTCCTTCCTCTTCTTCAAAGAGATACATCTCTTTGTCTCCCTTCCTTAGTTTCTTTTTCCCAAGAAGAGTCACAATTGTGTGTTCACCTTTAATTTTGCAAATTTAAGTTGAGAGGGCAATCATTGTCATGGGATGGATCCCATAAGTCGTCACACCTGCTTTTCCTAAGAACACTTAGTATGCAGAGTAGGGATTATGGAAATAGCACACTTGAAGATGGTCTTAAGAACCTTTTGGTAAGATGGAGGTTGGGACTTGACTCTTTTCATTTTGAGGTTCAATATTAATGGAACATGTCTGAGTTTTGCTGGCAAGAAAGGACCTTACAGTGTAATATATCATGATGCAAAGAGGTGTCAGGCTTAAAACTGAAACATTTGTACAGCAAATTATTTTTATGACAGTATCTGTCTGTATTTAGCAACCAAAGCTCTATTCATCTTGCCACAGTAGATGTGTTTTAAAGGAGTATAGGAGGAATGGTTGAACACTAAGTGTAAACAAACAAAAAGAGTCATAAGGCAGTACTGCCACCTATAATTAGAGAAGTAAGTAAGAAATCTGCCCTAACAGTTGATATTTAATATATGACATATTGTATGGGATTGTTTTTGACAGTTACATGTGGAAAGTCAAAAGCAGGGCAAACTAGTGGGCTAGTCACACTTTCTAGGACTCTTTCCAATTAATTGCTGTTTCTAATCTCAATTTATATACTACCTCAAGGTAGAGATACTGGAGTTTGTGCTATATTATAGAGATATGGGGGCCTGAACAATTAATTGGCGTTGAAAGAAATAGGATTTTTTGGAGAAACTATTATTTTAAAAATTGTATGTGTCTTAAAGTACTTATTCTGTGAACGTGTTCAGGAACTATACACTAAACATTTTTCACTGCACTAATAATAATGAGTAGATATCAGTTACCCTAACACTATTCTGAAATCATAGGACATAAATGTATTTATCAAGTGAGTGAAACACAACTTAGCAAATATATTCAAATTTTAGGTAGAATATATGTAATTTGTAATACAAATCTTAATTGAAAATATGTGTATTCATTTCCTATGATGTCTTATAAAATTCTTTTTTTAAGATTAAATTTATTTATTTGAGAGAGACAGAGATAGCGACAGAGAGCACAAGTGGAGAGGAGTGGGAGAAGCAGGCTCTCAGCTGAGCAGGGAGCCTGAAGGCGTGCTCGATCCCAGGACCCCAGGATCACGACCTGAGCCAAAGGCAGACGCTTAACCAACTGAGCCACTCAGGTGCCCCTTATGAAATTCTTGAATTGTTTAGTATTTAAATGTTTTATAAACCCACATCATAACTACATAAAATTTCCCTTTGAAGCTAGGCAGATGTTAGTCCCACACTATAGCAGAGTAGAAGACAGCAGCCTAGGGCTTAAGAATGAGATTTTTTTTTTTTTTTTTTTTTTTAGTCAAACTGCCCAGAAATTCTTACTAGTTACATGAGTTTGGACAAGTTTGTAATTTCTTTAACTACTATAATTAATTTATCCATGGAATGTATTGTGAAGATTGAATAAACTAATGCAGGTAAAGCTCTAACCTAGCAAACAATAGACAATTAATGAGTAGTACCTGTTATTAACATGCAGACCTGGACCAACACCCTAGGCCCTGAAAAGTTTTCTTTCTTTCTTTCTCTCTTTTTCTCTTTCTTTCTTTCTTTCTTTCTTTCTTTCTTTCTTTCTTTCTTTCTTTCTTTCTTTCTTTCTTTCTTCTTTCTTTCTTTCTCTCTCTCTCTCTTTCTTCCTTTCTTCTTTCTTTCTTTTCTTTTTTTTTTTGATAGAGAAAGAGTCAGTGGGGGAGGGACGTGGAGCTCTGATGTGGGGCTAGATCTCCCTACCCTGAGATCATGACCTGAGCTAAAATCAAGAGTTGGATGCTTAACCGAGTGAGCCACCCACGCACCCCAAGTTATTCTTTTTGAACAAATACTTTTGGGCAAACATCTTAGTTTCAGTTGGATAGCACATCATTAGCTGTAGGGAATGCACCAGGAGGATACTTCACTTTGCTTTCTCATTACCTTTTTTCTTCTTCCAAGGCTAACTCTGCTTTAAGAATAGAATATTGCACCCACCACAAGTGTCTGAATATTTAGAGGAGTAATGCCAAGATTCTTCCAGCTGGTTTAGGAATTAAATTATTTAAGTCAGATTAACAGGAGAAAAATACCAAAGTTTTATTACATATGCCCAGAGTCCCAATACTGAAATTCAGATCTAAACATATGACCAAGGCAGGCAGTTTTTCTATATTTTAGGTAAAGAAACAATAAATTTGTGAGGAAATGATAGGATAAAGAAAATGGATATATAGGAGCTTTAATTAATAGGTAATTCTGTGCTGGAATAGTAGATTAGAAAAAAGTAACACAGTGTGTTTCTACAGCTTTTTCACCTTAAAGTCCCTATCTCTGGTGATACAAGGACATCTTTTCTTAGGTCAAGGAGAGTGTTTTTCATATGAGAAGTTTGTTTCCCGATTTCAGGATAACACTCAGGGTTTGAGTATCCTTACACCAGCTATTTCTAAAGTAACTTTTTAAAAAATAATCAATATGCCAAAGTGGCCCATTTTGGAGTGGCCTGCCCTTGGCCCTTATACCAATATTAAGCATCATAGTATAGTGTGTAAACAAACCAACTAAACTAAACTGAGATTATTTCTAGTCAAACCTTTGCTACTGTGTTTATTGTATTCTAGACATCTCTTAATTTTTTTTAAAGATTTTATTTACTTATTTGACAGAGAGAGAGAGATCACAAATAGGCAGAGAGGCAGGCAGAGAGAGAGGGGGAAGCAGGGAGTTGAGCAGAAAGCCTGATGCAGGGCTCCATCCCAGGACCCTGAGATCCTGACCTGAGATGAAGGCAGAGTCTTTAACCCACTGAGCCACCCAGGTGCCCTGACATTTCTTAATTTTTATTATTTTAGAGATTTTATTTATTTATTTGAGGTAGAGAGAAGGGGGAAAGAGCACAAGCAGGGGGAGCTGAGCAGGGAACCCAATTCGGAGCTCAATCCCAGGACTCTGGATCATGACTTGAGCCAAAGGCAGATGCTTAACCGACTGAGCCACTCAGGTACCCCCCGACATTCCTTAATTTTTAAATTTCCATTTTTCTCATACTTAAAATTAGGAATGCTTATCATTGTTATTATATTTAGTATTTTAGGAGGTATTGTTCACTATAATTAGATAACACAAAGAAATAAAAGATAATTTTCAGGAAAAAAAATTACCATTCTTTCCAGATGATATAATAATAGTTTACCTTGAAGAATCTTGTATCAAGTGAAGATGATAAAAAAATATGCCAGTCAACTGTCACTCTTTGTATGTGAATTACTCCCTTTTTCTGTAAGGTTTTAGAATTTTCTCTTTGTTTCTGGTATGTTTAAAGCTTACAGTAATGTGTCTAGGTAGGTTTTTCTTTTGGTACGCTATGGATTGTTTCAGGAAGAGGAGAGTCATTTAGGACAAATATTGCTGAGTCAAGTGAGGACAGACAGGTGACTAGATACAGGAGCGACCGGTAGATTTTGTTGCATTGAGGTCACTGGCAACCATAAGAAGAGCTATTTTGGTGGAAGAAATGGAGTTCAAAACCTGGTATAGGAAAGAATGAACCAGTGGGACAAGTATGTCCATAGAGTATGCATCTTGAAAGCAGAGTTGTTTTGTTTTATTGTATTTTCCTGTTGTCTTTCATCCCGTATATATCATAAGCCCTAAAATAATGCCTACTCAGAGCACTAAATAAATGAATGGAGACAATGGCTTCTATTTCAAAAAGCTTGGCTTAAAAAAAATTAGAGAACTGGAACTGCACTGTGGTTGGAAGGGAATGTTAACTCAAAGGAAGAATATGGAATGTTTGGTTTGGTTTTATTGTGTGTGCCAAAGTCAATGCTCTTAGAAGGAGAAACTGATGCAAGGGAGAGAGTATGACCATAGAAGTAAAACCTTTGAGAAACTGGGAAAACATGAGATCCAGAGCCAAAGTGGAATGACTGGCCACATTGAAGGAGAATGCATTATAGGGGAAGGAAGGTAGGGAGGGAGTATGCATACAGATAAATGCTATGGATAAATTTGCTGGTGCAAAAGTGAGAGTTCTTGTTTGATTGCTTTCATTGTTTCTTTTTTATAGTTTCAATAATATATTGGTCGGGATCATATGATAGAGGAAGGATAGTGAGAATGGAAAGACAGAGAAGGAAGACATGAGCAGTTTGAGATGGAGGTCTTTCATTTTTTCCCTTTCCAGAAAATATTATGTCCTTGTTCTTCAAACATGTTTTCCACCTAATTTCGATTGCTCTGTTTTTTTCTAAGATCTGTATTACTAATTGATCTATTTCTATATTTCATACCCCCTACTATTCTCTATTACTTTATCCTGCTTTCACTCTCTTTTAGTTATATGCTGCTGCATTTTTTTTTTAATGGTTCTTATTTTTCTGGGAACTTAACTCACTCTGTTCTAATTGTCTAGTTGATCCCTCTTCTATATTCTTTCACATAGCTTCTTTATGTCACTATTATATTTTTCATACCTAATATATGTGCTTTGTTCTTTAGTAGGTTTTCTTGTTTTATATTGCTAATGTCTCCCCTTCCCTTTAAATAACGGGTATTTTTTTCTTGGTCCATCTGTTATGATACATTTTATCTTGTAGAATATTCTAGGTCTGATTCCTGAGGAAACATACCCTAAGTCTCTGGAACTTGAATACAGTTTTCCCAGGGCAAGCTCTCAAGAACAACACATAATGATGTGAGGAAAGCAGGACCGACTAGTGGAGAGGTTGAACTATGATGTGGTTGCTGGGTGACCCTTCTAAGCGGCCCTCGCGTGAGGCTAGAGGATTGGAACATCATGACCTCCTCAGGGAATAGGTGCTGGGTTTGGGGTTCCTGTGGGGAGGGGCTATAACTTTGGCCTAGGTGACTCCCTATAGCCAAGAGCAAGTTTGTTGGAGGGACTTCATGAAGACCAGTAGACCTCCAGCCCTCTTAGCAGCTAAGAAAATGAGCACCTCCATTCTGCAGGGGGTGTATCACAACATACAAGACAGTATTGTTATTTCCTTTTAAACATGTGTCTTCCTTTAAAATTTATCTATTTTTTCCTGTGAGCTCTTAACTATTGGAATTATCAGCTACTTTGCCAGGCAGTGAGTAGCAGGAAAATCAGACAACCTCCATCTGAGTCAGCTCAAAAGATAATTTGACTCCCCACTCCCATCAAAACCACTCTTCAGACTTCCTCCATCCTTCCATCCTCTACACCCCATTCCCAGTAAGAGGCAGTACTGGGGGGATGGTGCTTCACGAAGTATTGTTTTCTTGCTCTGGGTATTTGTCAGTCTTGTTCTAAGAAATTGTCAGCTGGTTACATCCTAGATATTTGTAAATGAGTCTTATTTGTTTATCTATGAGTCAATAAGGTCCTGGACATTTGCCAATAAGCCTTATGCAATTTTCCCCAACTTCTTTGAAGCCCAAATGTGCCTTGATATTACTCTGGGAACAAACAGATTCAGACCAAGGTTTCAAGGAGAAAAACCATTGTTCCCAGGCCCTGCTAAGAAAGGGAGATTGGGGATGCCACAGGCTTGCTTGTGTTTGATCTTCTGCCTACTGTACCAGGCTGCCTTTTCTTTTAGGCAGGTCAATAACACATTCATAGTTCAAAACATCCCCAGTTTTCCTATATGTTTCTCATTTTACTCCCTTTTCCTCTCTACTCTTGGGGGTTGATCAAAGTTATTAAAATTCAAGACCCACAAACTATCAGAACTTCTAGGAATTTATAGGACAGAAATGTTAAAGCATGCAGAAAAAGCATGTATACACAGGAATATCCTTGGCAGCATTGTTTATACTGGAAAATTATTTGAAACAACACACACGCCTATCAGGTAGGGACTAATTAAATAAACTATGTTACAATCCATATATTGCCATTGAAAAAGAATGGGCTAGTTGTATATACACTGATAATGGAAAATATACAAGATACATTGACAGAGATACAACCGAAATGGGGGACAAAGTTTTCAGTGAATGACCGTTTGTGTGGGGAATCCCAGAAGAAAGGAACCAGTGACTAGAAAACAGAGAATAGTGAGGCTTATTTTCAGCACATTGTGCCTTTTGAATATTATACAACAACTCTGTAATTCAACACTGTACAGTGTACAACACTGTAATTCACTCACATATATCCATTTACTTTATAAAGTAGTGAATTAAACAATTAAACATCATTAAAAACAAGTAATTCTATAAAAATAACACCAGTGAAATGGCTTGTGATTAATGATCTAGATTATCACTAAAACAGCTATCATAGATAAAATAATAAATCAAGATTCTGAAATGCCTAGTTATATAGTCTTAGATGGTGCATTGATTGTTTTGACTTTCTAGAGCACAAATAAGTAAGTTCGTTTTCCAACATACCTATAGTTTATAGGGATTAATAATTTCCAAATCTATGTCATTAACTAACACTGAGTGCTTTAGACACTGGAAGAACTGGTTTCATACACTCATTTTCTATGCTTAGGCACATTTTTAGATTCAATTAATGTTGAAAATGTGCATTGAATTTCCGTGTTAAGAAGCTTTTTTAAATGCAAAGAGTTATTGAGATTTGCTTTAAAATTAGTAAATACCCAAGAAAATTAACATTTATATGACATTTTGTGCCATTAAGGAGATTTGCAAATATCAACCTCTTAATCTTTTTGAAACCTCTTTCTAATTCCAATTGCAAAAAATATTAGTAAGATGAGTTTATGAAAACAGGAAAACAAACAGGAGTTTATATGTATATATACCACTTTATTTAAGCATGCATAATTCTTGAAGATAAGTCATACAAAAGTTGTTTTCCCATTTAATTTTGTCTTTTGTTTTGTTTTGTACACTATGGGATTGATTAGCTTTACACTTTTATGAATATCTTATTCAGTTACACTCTTATTAATATTAAGATGTTTAGCTATTTGAAGATGTATAATAACAAACAGTATCTTTTCTTTTCTATTGTAAATACTCTTTACAACCATTATTCAGTGTGTGAATACTAGCAACAACACAAACATTTGTGAAACAGTTTGCATTATGCATTTCTTTATCAGCGGCCCTGAATTTGTCCTAATTAAAATTCAGAGGTCTGTTACTTAAATAGGACATATACTTTCAAAGAACTTAATATACTAATTTGTTAACAAAACAAAGTCTTATACTATATATTATTATCAAATCTAGGACACATATCCCCATTACTTTCCTTTCTCATTTTTCTCTGTAATTTGTTCACTAAGATGTGTTTTGAGGTTTTAAAAAATCTTTTGTAAACATCTTTATTGAGATATTTTGATTAGTGATAAGCTAGATAATTTCATAAATGCAGGCAGAAGTAAACACCGTGAATCTATTATCAAAATCAGGTGGATGAAATAGTCATTACCTCCAAATTTTCTCTTGTCATCATTATTTTAACTATGAACATTCACATATAAGACTTTCTATGGACATATGCTTCCATTTCTCTTGAGAAAATATCCAGAGGTAGAATACCTGTCATATGGTAAATGCATGATTTTCCTAGGGCAACTGAAACCAATTACCATAGAGTCAATGCCTTAAAACAACAAAAATTATTCTTTAATGCTTTCAGGCCAGAAGTCTAACAAAGTTAAGGTGTCAGCCAACCTGCACTCACCCTAGAGGCCCTGACAGAGAAAACTTCCTTGCTTCTTCCAGCTGCTGGTGTCTGTCCACATCTCTCCAATCTCTGCCTCTGTGTCACACTGCCTCCTCTTCTTGGTGTGCTCCCCATGTGTCTCTCTGATAAAGATATATGTGGTAGCATTTACAACCCACCGAAGTTATCAAGGATATGTTCTACTTCTCAAGATTATTATTCACATATTTTGCCATATAAGGTAATAATCACAGGCTCCTGGGTTAGGATATGGATAAAACTTTTGGGGTGCTAGCAACCAATCTACTTCTATTGAAATATGAGCATTATTAAGGTGCATGTTTAACATTTAAGAAATTGCTAACTGCCTTCTGAAATGATTATATTATTTTAATTTCCCAACAACAATATATAAGAATTTTGGTTACTTCACATCCTCATCTGAATTGGTATGTTCAGTAGTTTTAATTTTAATACATTCTAAATGGTGTGCAGTGACATCTCAATGTCATTTTAATTCATGTTTCCTTAATGATTACTAAAATTTAACATCTCTTCATGTACTCAATTTGAAAATATTTTATCTGTGTGGCTTTTCTTTCTCTTAACAGTACATTTTGAACAGCAGAAGTTTAAAACATTTATTATTTTTTCTTATATGGATTGTATTTCAGTGTCATAACTAAGCAATCTTTTCTTAACTCAAGTTCACAAAGATTGTCTTCTTTTTTTTAATATTTTTTATTTATTTATTTGAGAGAAAAATAAATCAGAGTGAGAGCAAACATGAGTAGGGGGGTGGATATATGGAGAGGGAGAAGCAGGCTCCCCACTGAGCAAGACGCCAGACACAGGAGCTCAATCCCAGGACCCTGAGATCAAGACCTGAGCTGAAGGCAGTTGTTTGACGGACTGAGCCACTCAGGCACCCCCAAAGATTGTCTTCTATATAATCTCACAGATTTTACATTTAGACTATCATTTGTTTCAGCTAATTTTTGAGTATGGTGAAATCTATGAATTAAGTTCATATTGTTTCCAAAGATAGCTGATGATTCTAGCACATTTGTGGAGAAGAGTGCTAGGTTTGGAATTGCCTTCACAACGTTTCTGAAAATGAATTGAAAGTGTGTTTGTTCATTTCTGGACTCTTTATTTTGTTTCATTGAATTATTAGTCTATCTTTATTTCATACCACACATTCCTGATTGTTGTAGGTTTATAATTAGTCTTGAAATCCTTCAATTAACACAATTTCTCCAATTTTTGTTATCTTTTATTCAAAGTTGTTATGGCTATTCTGTCTTCTGCATTTATATGGATTTTAAAATCAGCTTCTTAACTTATACAAAACATGCCATTGACATTTTGACTGGATGGTTTAAAAATATGTCAGTTTGGGGAGAAATGACGTCTTACCAATATTGAGTCTTTTTACCTAATTACAAAGGACTTCCCATTTAATTAGATCTCCTTTACTTTATGTCAGCAATGTGTTAGTCAGTCTACAGGTCTTTTTTTTTTTTTTTTAAAAGATTTATTTATTTATTTACTGGACAGAGAGAGAGATCACAAGTAGGCAGAGAGGCAGGCAGAGAGAGGGGGAATCAGGCTCCCTGCTGAGCAGAGAGCCCAATGTGGGGCTCGATCCCAGGACCCCGAGATCATGACCTGAGCCGAAGGCAGAGGCTTTAACTCACTGAGCCACCCAGGTGCCCCTGTCAGTCTACAGGTCTTATACTTTCATCAGATATAGTCTAAATATTTAATGGTTTTGATACTAATGTAAAAGTGTTATTTTTAAATTTATATTTCTTCTGGGTTCTTCCTGAAATATAGAAATAGAACTGTGTTTTGCATAGCGAACTTGTAGACTGCAAATTTCCTAAACATACTTATTAGTTCTTTGACTGGGCTTTTCATAGAATCCAAAGAGTGTCTTTCTGTTACTGATTTCTGATTTTATTCCGTTATGGTCAGAGAACATACTTTATATGGCTTGAATCTATTTAAATTAAATATAGTTTGCTTTATGGCCAAGAATATTGTCTTTTTTTTTTTTTAAAGATTTTATTTATTTATTTGTCAGAGAAAAAGCACAAGCAGGCAGAGAGGCAGGCAGAGGCAGAGGGAGAAGCAGGCTCCCCGCCGAGCAAGGAGCCCGATGTGGGACTCGATCCCAGGACCCTGGGATCATGACCTGAGCTGAAGGAAGCTGCTTAACCAACTGAACCACCCAGGAGTCCCGAATATTGTCTGTCTTAATAAAAGTTCTTAAACAATTGAGAGAAAAGTACACTTGACCCTGTTGGTGCATTGTTCCATCGATGTCAGTTCAAGAGGGTGCTTAACCCTGTTCAAGTGTTCTACATTGTTGCTGATTTTTTTTTTAATGTTTTCTATCAATTACAGGAAAAGGTGTTGAAAACTCACTATAATTGAAGATTTATCTATTCTTGAAGTTCTGTTTGATTTTGCTTCATAATTTTCATAGCTCTGTCATTAAGAGCATGGATGTTATGCTTACTCTTTCATTATGAAATGACCACCAATACCCTTGGCAACATTTTTTGCTCTGAAATCAACTTCATTTCATATTAGTATAGGCCCTCTGCCTTTATTTTGATTTATGGTAGCATGGTATATATTTCATTCTTCACTTTAACCTATATTTGTCTTAATATTTAAAATGAGTTTCATATAGGAAGAAATTAATTGTTAGGTCTTATTTTTTTATCCAATCTGACCATCTGTGGGTTTTTTTGTTGGAATATTTACATCATTTACATTTGCTATCATTATTCACCATTGAATGTTTACATCTCTTCATTTTCTCCTTGTTCTCTGTTTAGTTTGTTTTGTTTCCTTTTTTGTTAGTTTTTTACTTTGTTTTGGGTTAAGTATTTTTTGGGGTTGAAAGAGTTAGATTTTTTTTAAACAAAAATGAAAATCATTTTATGTCAACAATATCTCAGACAAAATTTAAAGTGAAGTTAAAAACTGAGAAAGGTTAACAGAGTTTGTAACAGATAAGAAGTTAATTGTTTGTTGGTTAGTTTTGTTTTTTTAACTAACATATAATGTATTATTTGTTTCAGGGGTACAGGTTTATGATTCATCAGTCTTACACAATTCACAGCACTCACCATAGCACATACCCTCCCCAATGTCCATCACTCAGCCATCTCAACCCTCCCACCCACCACCCCTCCAGCAATGCTCAGTATAAGTACTTTTTATAAGTCCCTTTACTTCCTTTATTTGTCTTATTTACTACAACTCCTGTTTTATTCTAGAGTACTTTGGGGTGTTTACCTTGCACACATTTAACTTATAACCATGTACACTCAATGATATTATGTTGCTTCACATATAATATAGCTTACAAAATACTTCCATTTTTCTTCTCTTGGCCTTTGCATTTTTAATTGTCATAGACTTTACATTCACCTATATCATAAACCTCACACTACACTGTTACCACATTTTGCTTTAAACAGTTTTTTAATTATCTTTTAAACGAGTTTAAATACTCATTTTTATCCAAGTAATCACCATTTCAGCTGCTCATCATACCTTTGTGTAGAACCAGATTTCCATAAAGTATCCTATTCTTCTATATAAATGGCTTCTTTTATGACTTACTGAAATGCAATTCTGTGATGAATTCTTTTAGGTTTTGCTTGCCTGAAAAAGTCTTTAATTAATTCAAATTCTTTTTTCAAGGGTATTTTGTTGGGTGTAAATTTTAAATTGACTGTTTGTGTCTGTCATTGCTTTAGATATGGTCCAATGCTTATACTTTTTTTTTTTTAATTATACTCTACTGTCATTCTTATCCTTATTCTTTTGTATATAATATGTCTCTTTCCTCTGGCTACTTTAAGATTTTTATCTATTGCTAATTTTAAGCAGTGTAATTATGGTTTGCTTGACTGTATACTTTTTCTCCATGTTTCTTCTTCTTTTATTGCATTGAGCACCTTGAGTCTGTGGGTTTTTACCCTTCATCAATGTGGAAAAATTTTAGCCATTATTTTTTCAAATATCTTTTCTGTCTCTTGCTCTTTCTATCCTCCTTTTGAAACTCCATTTACACAAATACTAATTTTCTTGATCTTTTCACAAAATACTGCTGCTGTTTATTTTTCCAGAATTTTTCTGTTATTTTGGAAAGATTCCACTACTCCGTCTTCACATTCACTACTCTTTCTTTATACTGTGATTAATTCACTATTAATTCTGTTGATACAAATGAACAAACCTTTTTTTTTTTTTTTTAATTAAAAAATGGAGAGTTTTATATGGGTCCAAGTTAGGGCAGCTCTCCAGGATATACAATCTTCATCGAGAAGAGAGTACTCTGGGGAAGGAAAATTTAGCACAGGGTTACATAAATTTTTTTCATTAAGAGCTGCAAATCATCATGACAAAAAACATTCTAGAAATTACAGACCTTATCATAAGCTTTTAGTACATGCAGGGATGCATGGCTCCAATCTTATGGAAATGAGGGAGGTTTTACTCTTATCTTCATGTTTGGAATGTTTCCTTTTAGGTTATTTGTTAATGACGCAGATGTACAATATGTGCTCAGGGAAGAAATAGAGCCTATGCTTTGAGGTTTTGCTGACTCTAGTAATGATTGAAGTATAGCTTCGCTGAGGGCCTATGAAAAGGGCCCAGAAATATGAAAAGGTTTAAAAATTTTCTTTGTCAATTCCATTCATCTTTTTTTTTTTGGTCATCATTTATCTCCAAAATGTTAGTATTTATCTCAAAAAGTTAGTTCAATTTGGTCTTTTATGTAACATGTGAAGCTGGTATAATAATTCTTTTAATTAACTTTTCAATTATTTCTATCATGTGTGTCTTTTCTTCATCATTTTTATTGACTGATTTTCCTTCCTATTATTGACTATGATTTCTAGCTTCTTTGCCTGCTTAGTAGTTTTTGCTTGGATTCCAGATATTTCAATTTAAATTTTAGGTGGTGATCGGTATTTCTGTATTTCTATAAATATTCTGGATGATTTGGCCCGTGGTCTTTGTTTGTACATTCCATGAGTCAAAAACCGTTTTCATATTTTTAAGGGTTGTTATAAAATAAAAGACTAGAAGTAGCCCTCAAAACATAAAATATTTATTGCTTGGCCCCTTAGAGAATAGGTTTGCTGAGCCCTGCTCTACCTGTTGCACTACAAATTTGAGGCTTTCCACTATGGCTGGTAGAAACATCATTTGTTGTTGTTTTAACTATATATTCCTTATTCTATCAAAACTGAAAAAAAAAAAAAAAACAGCTGTAGGTAACTCAGAATCTCTTTTGTGGCAAAAAGACCGTATTGCATGTATTATTATTAATGCACAACAGCTTTTTCCTTCTAGTTCTTAAAAATTGTTTTTGCAATTTTTTATAACATTGGCAAAGACACTCAGACCATGGTAAACAAGCGAATTTTCTTGTGGCTTATCTTAGGGGGTGCTTGTAAAGTTTCTTCCTTAGCTTAAATTCTCAATATGAAATTTTCGTATATAATCTTTATAATACTAAGGTGTTTCCTTTCTGCTCCTCCTTTGCTCAGAAGTTTTATTGTAAGCATTTATTGAACTTTATCAACACTTTCTCAATGTCTATTTGATATTGTCTCCTTTGATGTATCAGTGTGGTGAATACAGTGATTCATTTTTTTTTTTTTCTTCTGTTCTTGTTCTTGAAACCATGCCTTGTAACGTCAGGGCTTGATTAGGACTGGGTACAGATCATGACACAGCAGTCCAGGATTGGTGGAAACAACAATGCCAGAACTTTAAGATGAAGAACTCTAAAAATCTTATGGAATAAATTGTCTATTGATGCTTCCCATTAAAGAGTTTATGGATCTTTCCCGAAATCCCTGGTATAAATAATCAAACCATTTGCTTGAACTACACAGTTTATGAAAAGAAGTACAATTGAAGACAGTCTAATAGCAAAATCATGTTAATGTGAGCAGCAAGGTGTGATTTTGGTATTTAGTGTCCAGACTGAGTGAGAGTAGATAGTTTTGACCCTCAAACTTATTCCCTTAATATTTCTCCATATTAATGTCTCCTCATGTCAATATATCTTTAATTTATTTCAGAGTATATTAAACCCACTATTCCTTAAGTTTGATTATCTCATTATGCAGAGAATCTTAATTCACTAATTTTTTTTTCTTTTATCTTGTACCTACATACCTAGAACCTCTTTGTGCCTTGCCACACAGAAAGAAGCCCCTAGACCAAGACACATATCAGGTTATATTTTTGATGCAGGTTACCTACTGCACATGCAGATGATCTCCACGCACTTGTTCCTTCACTTGTTCCTGATCACACTGATAACATGAGTTCTCTGTGGTGACTTACTCTCTGAACTCCCGGTCCATGTCTTGGAGTCACCAGATGACTCCTGTCTCTCACTTTAATTTCACACTGATTCCTTGATTTGCTCCTGGCCTCCAGTGTTTCATCCACTATTTGTTCTTTTCTATTGTAATCCATATATATCTGCTATATCCATTAAATTCCATTAGAATTATACATGTTTGTCTTTTGCCCTAATTTTATGGATCCTGAGGGTTATCTTACACTTTGAACAATACCATAGCTCTATTTCAAGGAAGACATTATCAACTAACTGGGATAAATTTTTTTCAGGGAGGGGAAAAACTCTAATGAATTGAGAGTTTCTGTGATCTTAGATGCTATTTAAATGAAATATTTGGTTTAATAAATTTTCAACTTTTCAATTAGTCATACTAGTTTGTCAATAAATATTAGATATAAATATGACTGTTTACTTGTTCAGTCTTTACACCTTGAGTTTTCTTTTTTTTCTTAAGATTTATTTGTTTATTTTAGAGAGACAGAGAGAGAAAGAGAGCACATAAGTGTGGGGAGTGGAGGTGGAAGAGGGAGAGAGAATCTCACGTAGACCCCCCCTGCTAAACACAAGGCCTGGTGCAGGGCTGGATTTCACAAGCCTGAGATCATGACCTAAGATTAAATCAAGAGTCTGATGCTTAACTGACTGAGCCACCCAGGCACCCAAATGTTGTTGAGTTTTCTTAATCCATCATTCTAAATTGCTCAGAAATGTATTTAAATGTTTTATCTTTATAAAGAAGACAAGCAAAAAATGTCTCCTTGCATTCTGTGTCAAGAAAGTACTTATTTATAGAAGTTCTCAGAGTTTATAGGAACTCACATAGCTTAGCTAATTTGTTCCCCATTTGAAGAACAAGAGGATATCATGCCCCTCTTCATATGACAATTCTACATACAAATAAATTTCTGCAACTAAGAGATTAAGTGTTTTGCATTAATTTCCACAATAAATGATTTCCAAAGCTAGGACCGTATGTTAAATACTTATTTTTAAAAAATTAAACACTGTGCAGGATCAAGACCATATACTCTTCCCATTGGAAAAAATGTTTTCCAAATTTTAAGAATTTCCCTTCACAGGTAAAAAAATAAAAACAATTAAATGTACTGATCAAGATTTAGGTTATTGTAATTTGAGAGGCTTAGACAATGTTTAGAGAAGAAGAACATAATTTCCCTTTGTTAGATTAATGGCTCCTTTAAAATCCTAAAATTTGAGGAAATGCCTTCAATTCTGCAAAATTGCAAAAAATAAAACAATTAAACTCTTCAATCCACTGCCAAGCCAGAATGTAACATAAAACATTTTAAATTCTAGCATTGTTTACTGTTGCTCAGATATTTTAGTGTCTTCATTTCTAATTGTTATTGCTTTATTCAGAGCACATCACTCACGTTATGTCCTAACGTAATCAGCATGGCATTTTCCCTGGAATGTGCTAGGTTACATTAAAAAGCAATGATAGCAACTATGTGATAAATATTTGATACTTTAGTATCATGTATTCATAGCATTTATCTAAAAGGCTGTTATAAAAAAATATATGCCTCTCAAAGTATATCACTTACAGTTTAAAAGGAGTACCCATTTATCCTGTTGTCCATACATTATTCATAATAGTTCCATGCACACTACTCTGTAACTATGACTGGAAGGTAAGCACGACCATAAATGACTCTGGATCCTTAAAATTATTTCTGTAGGAGTTAAACCACTTACCTTTTTTTTCTTGAAAAGTTGTAAATGTATCATTAGAGTAGGATTGATTATCTGTAGTTTGAAAGTGTGGATTATTATAGAGAAATGGTATCCACTGTCAACACTAAAATTTAAAAATGGTATTAAGACTGCTAGCAGGGATAGTGAAGATGTGCATCTTCCAGAAGACAGATCAGTGGTATCACTTCAGATTTCCATCAGGAAAGATCTGGGACAGCCTTCCATGGTATTGAGGGTGAGGAAGTAACTACCATGCAGTGAACTTGTCCCATCCCTACTGCATTGTCCTGCTCAAGGCTAACTCTGTTAGTCCTGGCACATAAAAAACAATCTGTTCAGGACATAAAGAAGTGCCCAGGAATTCACCTCATGTAGTTCTGACAATTTGGGGTCTGCTTGAAAGTTGAACTTATGGTTTAGGGGAAAAAGGGGACCAAATTGTTTGCACTTTATTTATTTATTTATTTTATTATGGAACAGCTTTATTTTCCCCCCAATACTTTTATTTTATTTTTTCAGTGTTACAAGATTCATTGTTTATGTACCACACCCAGTGCTCCATGCAATACGTGCCCTCCTCAATACCTACCACCAGGCTTGCCCATCCCCCCACCCCCTCCCCTCCAAAACCCTCAGTCCCTTGTTCTGAGTTCACAGTCTCACATGGTTCTTCACCCCTCCAATTTCCTCCAATTCATCCTTCCCTTCCCTCTCACAATGTCCTCCATGTTTTTCCTTATGCTCCACACATAAGTGAGATCATATGATAATTGACTTTCTCTGCTTGACTTATTTCACTCAGCATAATCTCTTCCA
>CM052900.1:68732646-68827587 GCA_028534135.1 Potos flavus | reverse complement strand
AAAAAAAAGAGATCCCAGCCAGAATGGACCCCAAAATAAGATTTATAAGGTATATAAACAAACACAAGCATACATAAAGACTGACGAAAGTATATGACAAGAAATAAAAGAACCTAGTCAGAATGAACCTCAAGAATAAGGTTTATATAATACCAGAACAAAAGTAGATACATAGAAACACTGACAGACGGATAAGATGGGAGGGTGGTTATAACTCTTCCATGGTTGTATTAAGTCTCTAGGTGTAATGTTAAGTAGTTTAAAAAAAATTTAAAAAAAACAAAGAAACATGAGAATGAGTTTAAAAAAATAGAAAAGAAAGAAAGAAAAAAAACTCGTATCTATGAAATATACAGGTTTTGGGGTATTATTGGGAACTTAATATATTGATTTCCCCTACTGTTGGGGTTTTATATTTTTATGGGGGCCCTGTGGTTATTGTCCCCTCGTTTTTGGGTTGTCTTCTGGGGGGGGCCTGTCGCATTGTTTTCCAGTCAATCTTTCTTGGGTTGAGTCGCACTGCCCCCCAATCGAGGGGCTGGGCTCTGTGGAAAACAGTTTTTCAGGCTTCTGCTCTCTGGAGGTTTTTGCTCTTTTGCAGTTTTTTTGCCTTTTCAGAGAGTCCAAGCAAGAAGTCTGCCCATACCCAAACCTCCACATCACAGAGAAGCTTCAGTCTGCTCCCCTCTGCAAGCTCCGCTCACACCGCAGCCTGCCACAGGCGGTGCACACCCCCAGCCACTGTCCCAGTGGCCCCAAGAGGCCCTTAGTAGCCTCTGCACCCTCCCACGATCAAAGCTGCGAGGTCTAGGAAACTGGTTTCTGGTGGCTGCCGTCACTGCGACTGCTGTCCGGACTCCCGGTCCGCACCAGGTGCACTCAGATTCCTGCCCCAAGCGGCCATGTTCTCTCCAGCCTCTGGGCGGTGGGCGCCTCTGGTTTTCCCCCTCGCACAGGGCACAGGGCTCGAGCCAACGGCGCTAACGCGGGCGGAGAACCCACCACTTGTTCCCGCCCACCACTCTGTGTCTGGAGGCCCCGACGCCGAGCTCTGGCAGCCTCCAGGCCGTGGAGCAGAGTTCTAAAAGTTCTGATTTTGTGCTCCACTGCTCTGTGGCTTGCCGGGAGCCGGACCCTCCCCCCATGGTCTATCTTTCGTCGCTTTGGATTCACTTTTCCACAAGTCCTACCTTCCGGAAAGTGGTCAATTTTCTGTTCCTAGAGTTGCTGTTCTTCTTCTCTTCTATCTCCTGCTAAGTTTGCAGTTGTTTAGAGTCATTTGATAACTTTCTAGCTGAACTTCTGGGATCAGTCACTTTCTCTGCCTCCTACTCCTCTGCCATCTTGCTCCTCCTTCAAATTGTTTGCACTTTACCAAATACTTTCACACTTTTCCTCCTACTCATCTGTCCCATTGGCAGTGCTAAGGAGAGGCTGAGAGGGAAGGCAAAGGGAGCAGGCTACGTTGGAGAGGCAGAGAAAGTATGGGGCCCTGGGGTAGCCCAGGGGAGCTTGCATCTATTCTGAAGCAAAGATGGAATCAAAGCATTATTCCTCTTTCATCCCCCACCTGATTGAACTAATATGCTTCCCTAAGCATCTACTCAGTATCAGAGTTGTGACTCAGCCATCAAAGGGAATGGGCCCAAGGACTCTTTAAATCAAGTTTATTGCTTCAACCTTTAATTTTACACTCTAATAACATTATCTTTTACTTGCAGAGGTAAATATCTTATTGATTCTCTTCAACAGCTTTACACCTTTAGTTTACCTCACCTATATCTACAGATGAGTGCTGAATATAAAGTGATTTTAAGTCAGGACACATGTGACTAGATGAAATAAGCTGATGTTCAATTATATTTCACATGAAATAAATTAAAGCCATAGATTTTCCCATGAGTTCTTATAAAATCTTCATTGACAAAGTTCTGGATATAAAGTATGTCATTGTCAAAAAAAGTAAATTTAGAGAATGCAAATTCTGTTCTAACTGGTTGCTGAGAACATCTTTGGGGTACCTTGTCTGCGATAACAGGGCTGTCTATGGCTCTTATGCTGACAGGACGTGCTGTTCTTTGTATTGCAAAATAAATTTCATCTAGCAGTGACATCTGCAAAAGTTGATCTGAGGTCTCATCCAACACTATTCTCCCCATGGCTCACTTCTTTACTGTGTTTTCCTTGAAAAGTCAAAGTTTCTACTTTGCACTTAATTCTCTTTCTTTTTTTTTTTTTTCTTAATTCTCTTTCTTCCTGGGAAACATTTCTTTTTACTTGTCATATGTGTATTCTCATTTCCAATTCAGATATCTTTTTAACTAGTATCTCAGAGGTGTCTAGGGGGCCTCTCCAAAATGCTTAAGCTGCATCTTCATTCAAAATTACTTACATAATAATTATTATTAACTTTCTTGTTTTTCGACTATATTTCCCTTTCCAATAAGAATATAAGCAATGGGAGGCCTGGGTGGCTCAGTCAGTTAAGCATCTGACTCATGATTTCAGATCAGGTCATGATCTCAGGGTGGTGATATCAAGCCTGGTCTCAGGCTCTGCACTGGGCATGGAGCCTGCTTAAGATTCTCTCTCTCTCCTTCTGCCCCTCCCCTCTCACTAAAACAAACAAACAAATTTTGCTTGATTCATTAGCTTTTCATAGTGACTACACTCACACCTGGAACAATGCAATAAGATTTTATGTGATGCAGTCATATGTTGAGAAATATAGCTGTAAAATGGAAAATTGAAATAAAGTTGGCAAAATGAAGTTTTCAATGATTCTGAATAAGAGGAAGAAAAGAATAAGCAATAATGTTATTTATGATTTTTTTAAGTGAACATTCTTTTCTAGAGTTTAAAAGGAAAAGATAAATAGGGAAGAGCAAATCTAGAAAAGAGTCTTAAGTAAAATCTTGAGAACAAATTTCTATTTACATCCTTTCATTATTATCTTTTAGGAAGTGTCTGAGGATTTTATTTATCATGTCACACAGGCTACATTTTACAGGTCAAGGAATATTTTCCCTCAATAGTCAGTTGAAACAGTAAAATGAGCTTGAATACTTTGGAGGTAATTCCAGGAGATTAGGCCAATGATTATAATGCAAGATAGATGGAAGAAAGCCAGGCAGGGACAAGCAGACCACACCCTAAGAGGAAATCATCTTTAAAAAGATTTTCCACCACCCTGGAAGAAGCCTTCCACCCTTCACCTGTCATAGGTAGATGATAAAACCTGATTGGGTGACAGGCCAATAGAGGATTTATCATATTAAAACAGCCCATCAACAAGCCCATAAAAACCCTTAGACTTAGAAACTCAAGTGGCAACCCTTTCAGGACCCCTCCCTCTTCAAGAGCTTTGTAATATTGCTCAATAAACTTTGCTGCCCAAAGTCTTCTTCTGGTCCACCTCTTCGTTCTTCAAAGCAGTGTGACCAAGAACTGAGCATAGAAGAAAAAGAAATCCTCCAACAATTACACAGGACAAAGACAAATGGAGGCTTTAATAGGCAGCATTGTAATTAAAAAATGTGATTTGTCATGGCAATATGTAGTGCAATAAATAGAAGTTACTGGAGAAATACTAAACTGAAGTGAAAAAGGGAACCAATGGATCACAAAGATCTAATATGAGAACACATTAAACGATTGCAGAGTCCCAGTTATCAGTTGAATTACTGGCTGTGGTTGTTGATAAAGACCTCTTTTCCAGTCACTAAACATGATTGACATCTCTTCTGACAATTTACTTACCACCAGCATTCATTTGGTTCAACCAAATATGCATTCCCTTACAGTAAGGCTTTGATATCTAATATTCTCTATGGAGATCATCCAGGGAGTCTTGGCAAAGAAGGAAGCCAGAAGCATAGACTGTTTGTGGCCAAAAGTGACAACATAATTTTCAAATGGGAAATGATGATTATAAATGAGTGGAACATGTAACAGTGGCAAGATGTATGAGTAATGCTGATTCAGAGTGTGATGGGTTGGTTGTAAAACAAATGTGAGTTTCTAATATTTGGGTATATTAAACAATCTGTTGTACTATTTATTGGGTAATTACTAGTAAATAAAAGGCCAAACAGGCTATTCCCATAAAAAGAAGCTACAGTAGTCATGTAACTGGTATATTAACATATCATAATTTATTGTGTTTAAACATGAATATCAACATTTTTTCAATAACTACACCCCTAAAATGATATATGTAAACCTTGTCTTTCTCCTATTGAGTAATAGCTCATTAAAAAGTGAATAATTGGAATCCATCAGTTCTCAATCAGTTTTGATTATTACAAATTACCATGTGATTAATATCCTACACTATTTCAAGATTTTAACTTCAAATTTGCTTCAAACCTTGTTTCTTCCTCTTCACTTTCTCCTTTTTTTTCATTATTAATTTGTAAGAGAGAGAGAGAGAGAGAATGATTCACTTTCTCCTTTTTTTCATTATTAATTTGTAAGAGAGAGAGAGAGAGAGAGAATGAGCAGGAAGTTCAGGGAGAGGGAGAAAGAATCTCAAGCAGACTCTGAGCTGAGCGTAGAGCCCAAAATGGGGCTCAATCTCACAACCTTGAGATCATGACTTTGAAATCATGACCTGAGCCAAAACCAAGAGTCAGATATTCAACCTCCTGCACCACCCATGTGCCCCTTCACCTTATCCTTTTTTTTTTAAGATTTTATTTATTTATTTGACAGAGAGAGAGAGATCACAAGTAGGCATAGACAGAGGGGGAAGCAGGCTCCCCACTGAGCAGAGAGCTGGATGTGGGGCTCGATCCCAGGACCCTGAGATCATGACCTGAGCCAAAGGCAGAGGCTTTAACCCACTGAGCCACCCAGGTGCCCCTCGCCTTATCCTTTCTAAACAAACTTTCTAGGCATTAAACATAAGAGGGGAAGCTTGACCCTATTTAGGAATATATCTGTTACTTTTACAAGCGATATAGTGTTCATCACTGAAAAGGAATGAGTTTAAAGACAAATCCAAATAAGAAATTTTTATTCTTTAGGGAATTATTATTATCTTATGTCAATGTTCCTTTATTTTGAGCATAGATGATGAAATTAATGAATAGACAATATTTTTACTTATATTTTTAATACCAAAACCACATATTTAAGTAGCATCATATTTCTAAGTATATACAATCAAATACTTTTTTGTTTAATTGAAGGATGCAAAAATAAAGTCCAGAAAATCAAACAAATCAATACCAATCAGTTATACCCATATTACCTCAGGTATTTTTATTCTATAATTTTTCCTATTTAAAAACCTTAGAAAGTTGCATATATATATATGGTTCTTGTTTCCTATACATTTAATGTCCCATCATATCAACATACCATGTTTTATTTATTCATTTGCCTGCTAGTCAATTTTTTACTATACATGCTCCTTATACTCAAGTGCCCTAGTGCTGCTCTAGGGTAAACACTAGAATTATAAATGTGAAGACACAGAGTATGGCCAGTTTCAGTATTACAACATTCTTCTAAATTATCCTTCAAAGTGATATATCAATTTACACTATAGGCAAAAAGTACCCATTTTCTCCATCACCAACACTTAATACTGTTAAAGCATTCATTTAGGTCAACAATAGAAAGGAAAAGTTAGCTCATTACAATTTTAATGCCTAATATTCTTATGTATAATGAAATCAAGTAACTTTTTATTATAGTATTAGCCATTCGAGAGCCATTCATTCTGAATTGCTTCATCATAACATTCATCCACTTTTCAACTTATTTTTATTTGATTGCTTCTAATTAACTTGAAATGATATAAGACAAATTTATTATTATTTTGAAGTATTTATGTTATTGTTTTACTTTATTCATTTGTCTTTAATGCATTTGTTGTTGTGTGTTCTGTGTATGTGTGAGTTTATTTAGTATATTTAGTTTGTGTATGTATACATGTAGTCTATTTAACCTTTTCAACATAGTTTTATAAAAAAGGAATTCAATTATTCCAAATGATTTATTGGAGAATCTCATTCTATTTCTTTAAATAGATTATAATTCGTATTGAAAAAGATAGGGTTATTAAATCACTCTTTCTTTAACTTGATAAATTTGAACTACAAGTATCAGTATGAATTTACGATATAGAATATCACAAATATACATATACAGACGAGTTTCACTGTGATAGGAGGGAAAAGCTTGTGGCACACCAACCTTTATGCCCTTATGCCAAGAATAACTGAAAAGAGTAGAATAAAACACAAACATGTTTACAAATGTCCAAGATCTGCTGAAACAATAAATGCTAAAGGGCCAAGAATCTACAATGAGACCAAGGCTGCCAGGGTGAGATCACAGTCTTGCCCTGCTTTTCCCTAAGGATATTTGTTGACATTGATCACAACTATGCAGTTGAGTATCCAGATTTGCACTAATTTGTTCCAGGAGGCAGTTGCTGCTGGGGACAAGAAATCGACAAAGATTTTGGCCATCTCTAAAAGCTGGAATGACAAAGATGAAGACCTAGACATTTCTTCTAAAACATTTGCCAAATTCTGTATTCTCTGAAAAATAGATCAAAGCTTGGGGCTGCTTGAGTTAGGTTCACAGCCTCCAGGGGAACGTGCTGGTGTGAGTGGCAAGAGGAATAAATCAGCCTGGACTGAAATTGGCTCAGTTGTGGAAATATTTCTAAGGCTGACTTGACTGGACCTAAAGTGGAGAATTGTGTACCTGCCCATCATGGTCTTCAACCATGCCCACAATTTTGATTCCTAGACATGTGGGCAGCACAGTACAAATCAGGCAATGTTTCTACAATGCAGATGCCTTAGGAACTTGTCTCACAATTACTTGGACTTTCAGTGTCCCCAAGACCTATTTTAAAATATTCAGTTACTCGGCCAGTATCCTAGCCAAATTAGTGACAGAATAACTGAAGTTTTCCACAGAGCTCCATCATTTCTCAGCCTTGTAATAAGCCATGAACAGTGCACTCCAAAGTCTGTTCTGACCAGTATGCATACATTTCTTTCATAGAGGTTTGCTCCCTCAGAAACACTCTTGCATTTAGTAGTTCACCAATCTGGTCAGAGCACAGACTCCAAGGTTTGGGTCTTATGGTCCTAGAATCCAGAACACTATGCAGTGAAGGACCAGCCCTGTTCCAGAAGAATGCATGGTTTTTCATTGTTGTTGTTAAAAATGTTAACATCCATCTTTGTTATCTTGGGCTGCTAGACTGGGTATCTGGTGAGAAGCTATTTCCTGGTTTATAGTTGGCTGTCTTCTTACTGTGTCCTTAAAAGGCAGAAAGAACAAGGGAGCTCTTTGGGGTCCCTTTTATAAGGCACTAATTCCATTCATGAAGGTGGAGCCATAGATTACCTTTTCAAACCATTCATATAGGACTTTATCACATGAAAGTATTATAAACAAGCCGTGTTTATTGATCTGGAATTATTCAGGCATTGGGAGTATTTTAAAGCTATGAAAATGTTTCAAAGTAACTGAAGATAGCTGTCCTTCTAAAAATCTGAATTTTAAAGATGGAAGAATATCAAAATTTCAACTAATACCTGCATAATAGCCAACACCAAACCAGGATATGCTCTGGAGAGTGCTAGGGAAGAACATGTGCCTCTTACTCTGTAGGAATGGCTTGCAGCAAAGTGCTTCCACTAAAAATAGTAAGAAAAGTGAGATAAAATGAGAAGAAAATAATAAAAAATAAAATAGTTATCAGAGATATTGAGAACAAATTTAGAAAGAACTGTGATTAATATGTTATAAAAGAGATTACAACATGAAGAATGTAATAATGAGGGACTCAGAGGATGGACTTCACAGCAGAATGAACAAAGCAGGGGAGAAAATTAATGAATTAGAAGGTAGGTAGTGAACATGTTTCCAACAAGATCTATAAAATTTCATCAGTATTACCAACACAATGAATGTGATTTAAGAAAAATTAACTAAGATTATGCATTTGTATATTTTACCTTCTTCTAAAGAATTCATATTCATCCTTACTTTATATCTTTCTAAATCATCCCAGAATTTTTTCAGAAAGTGAAAGTTATACATAATCCTAAAAATAATCACTTGAATATATATCTACATGCAGTATATATCTTTACTTTTTTAAGCAATAATTTCAGACCAAAAAGATCATAAAATATATATGACTATACCTTCTACTTAAAAAACAAATTCAAGTTTGACCTCTGGTCCATATGAAAACATCAGATTTTTCACTTGACCACTCTATTTACTGATTTAATACACGTTTTTTCTGTTTTTTAAGACATCTTTGAATCCAGTCAAATTATTTACCCTTATCTCAATTTGAACTACTCAACCACATTGATGTCTATTTGAATAAGTTACTTCATTTATTTCTCAGATTTCTCCTTCTTTTTGTAGCCTATTTCCATTTACTTTCGGTTTCTGTTCAACTTATGATTCAAATGTTTCTCTCTTATTTTAAATCAAATTTAGCACTCTGAGCTTATCTTTGTGTCTTAGTTCAGGGTGTGTCTTTGTCAGTTTGACCTGCTACAACAGAGTACAATAGACTATGTGGCTTAAACAACAAATGTTTATTTCTCACAGTTCTGGAGGCTGGGAAGACCAAGATCAAGGTGACAACAAGATAGAATTAATTCAGAAGCCCTTCACCTAGAACGTAAGTGGCCACCATCTTTCTGTGTGCTCATATGACCTATTTTTTCTGCTTCTTTAGGGAGAGAGAATTCTGGCCTCTTCTCTGTTTATAAGGGCTCTAACCCCTTCACAAAGGTTCCATCCTTCATGACCTTACTAAACCTAATGACTTCCTAATGGCTCCACTTCCAAATACACTCACACTGGGGATTAGAGCTTCAAGATATGAATTGGGGGAACAAGGCACAAACATTCAGAACCTAATGTACTTTCTTGATTTTGAATAACTATCAGCTCATTCAGGCTGTTGTTTCAGCTATTATCAACAATAGACTAAAACTCTAATCCTTCTATACTTGTAAAGCAAGAAAGAAAATAATCAAGTTAGTTTGCCAGTTTAGTGTGCTTAGTAAAGATGGCGTGTTAGATAACTTGATGGTATTATTTTGTTGTGAGGCACATTATTAGTATTCGACTAGGTCAAACTTAATTAATTGGGCTTCAAATATTGTGTGGGTCATGGAACTAAGTAATACCTCATGTCATTATTAAATTCTTTGATTCTGGGTTTCACTGAGCACCAATGATGATCACAATACTATGGTACAAGGGTTCCTGGAAAAATGATAGAAAAACAATTACGACTAGAAATAAATAGAAACATTGACAAGGATGCATATTTGTAAAATATAGGCATACCTCATTTTATTGTGCTTCACTTTATTGTACTTTGCTGATATTGATTTTTTTACAAATTTAAGGTTCAACACTTCCGTAACTGAAGAAATGGTGGAAATAGCAAGAGAACTAAAATTAGAACTATAATTCTGAAGGTGTAACTGAATTGCTATAATCTCATAATACAACTTTAATGGATGAAGAGTTACTGCTTATAGATAAGTAAACAAAGTAGTTTCTTGAGGTGGAATCTGCTTCTGGTGAACATGCTGGCTGTGGAAATTGTTAAAATGACAAGAAAGGATTTAGAATATAACATAAACTTAGTTACTAAAGCAGCAGCAGGGTTTGAGAGGACTGACTCCAGTTTGAAAGAAGTTCTACTGTGGGTAAAATGTTATCAAGCAGCACCATGTGCTATAAAGAAATCATTCATGAAAGGAAGAACCAATTGATTTGACAAATCCTTTATCATCTTCTTATAAGAAATTGTGACTGATCTCTTGAAAGCTTGAAAAGATATGGAGTAGGAGGACCCTGAGCTCACATGGTCCCATGTTTGCAAGTAGATATCACCCATATCAAAGTCAATAAACTGAAGATCAATCAATCTCCACAATTAAATATAGAGAAGAAACTGCATCTGAAAGTTAAAAAAAGAGGTCAGAAAGGTAGAGGGAGGCTGCCCACAGGAAGGAGGGAGTTGCATTCACAAAGAGGGCAAAGAAATGGGCCCTTACACTAGGGAATTTACACAAGGAAAAATAATATCATAACTTTTTGCTTTAAAAACCAGAGGGGCTGAATTCCGTGAGTTTGTAAAAGCAGTGGGACTTGGAGCCTGGAGCTTTAAAAGTCAGTTGACTCAGAAATAAGCAAGCCTGGAGGATGAGTGATAGCTGGGTATCTACCCTTAAAGAGACAGCAGGCTGTGCTGCAAGATAACATAAAAATGGCAGTTACACAACACCAGGAGCAAATGGAAGAAAGATATCTTCATACTGATTTCAGAGCATGTTGGGAAATGTCTTTGAAAATGAGGGAGCTGGCAGGAGTTACTTTTCTCCCCTGCCCCCAGCATAAACCCAGAGCCACCTGAAGGAGGTGGTGCTGTGCAGACACTTGTTACTTAACATGCTAGCAGTGAGCCAAGCAAACAAATTCTCCTGAAGACTCACCCTGCTCAGCCTCTTGATGCATAGCTGCGTCCACACGACCTATACAGCTGACAATCAGTGCCCAGTTGCTGCATCACACTCAGCCTCACACTCCTGGTTGCTCCAATGCACAGCCCCCAGTTGCTGCACCAATTTAGGAAATCTGACATAGGGCTAGTGGCCCAGTGCAAATTTTGCTAATACCACCACTCTGCTCCCAAGTTCCCTAGTAGGCATGCCCTCTCAGATCTGGCCTGCTTGGGTCCCACTAACACCACAGGGAGAAAACACAGCCCACAACAGAAAGAGTCAGTGCAGATAACTGCACTGAAAGGAAAAGCGACTCAGACAACAGCAGGACATAAGCAACAGACATAGGATATCCTCCTAGATCTGGTGAACAGGGGACAGTGCATTGCAGGGCACTCTAGGACCTCTTCTTCATAAAGTCACCCCTTTCAAGAGCAGAAGATAAACTGACTTTCTTAACACAGAGAAAGATACCAAGAGGCAGACAAAATGAGGAGACACAAAAATTTATCCCAAAGAAAAGAATAGGATATAGCCAAAGATCTAAACAGAACAGATATAAGTAATGCGCTTGGTAGAGAATTTAAAGCAATGATCCTAAGGTCACACACTGGACTTGAGAAAAGAGTGGAAGACATGAGTGAGACACCTAACACAGAGATAAGGAATAACATAGCAGAGGTAAAGGGCTCCATAAACAAAATGAGAAACACGCTTGATGGAATGAACAGCTGGAGGCAAAAAGCAGAGAAACGAATTGGTGACCTAGAAGACAGGGTAATGGGAAGTAATGAACCCGAACAAAAGAAAGAAAAATTGTATTAAACAAGAATAAACTTAGGGAACTCAGTGACTCCATCAAGTGTAATAGCATTTACATTATAGGAGTCTCAGAAGAAGAGAAAGAAAGGGGGCAAATAATTTATTTGAAGAAATAGTAGCTGAAAACTTCCCTAATCTGGGGAAGGAAAGAGGTATCCAGACCCAGAGGCACAGAGAACTTGCATCAAAATCAACAAAGGCAGACACACACCAAGATATAATGCAATCAAACTGGCAAAATATAGTGATAAAGAAAAAAAAAATTAAAGCAGCAAGACAAAAGAAGTTAGTAACTTACAAGGGAAATCCTAAGGCTGGCAGAAGATTTTCAAAAGAAACTTTGCAAGCCAAAAGGGAGTGGCAATATATATTCAAAGTACCGAATGGGAAAAACCTGTAGCCAAGAATATTCTATCCAGCAAGGCTATCATTCAGAATAGAAAGAGAGATAGAATTTCCCAGACATATAAGAACTGAAGGAGTTCGTGACCACTAACCCAGCCCTGCAAAATTAAAGGGGACTGTTTGAAGGGAAAGGAGAGACCAAAAATGACACTGTAAAAGTAGGAAACACAAAAGCAGTAAATATGAATATTTCTGTAAAAAATCAATCAAGGAACACATAAAATAAAAGAATATAAAATATGTTAACATTTATCTAAAATGTGGGGAGGAGAGGAATAAAGAAAGGGTTCAAACATAGACAACCATCAACTTAATAGTATGCTATATGCAGAAGAGGTTATATGCAAACCTAATGGTGACTGTATATCAAAAACCACTAAAAAATATGCAAAGAATAAAGGGAAAGAAATCCAAATATATCACTGAATAAAATAAACAAATATGAGATAGGAAATCAAGGAAAGATAAGAGAAAATCTTCACAAACACAAAGCACGTAAACTGGCAATAAATTCATTTCTATCAATAATTACTTTGAATATAAGTAGACTAAATGTTCTGATCAAAATACACAGTGTGGCAGATGGATTAAAAAAAAAAAAGACCCATCTCTATATGCTGCCTACAAGGGACTTATCTCAGATCTAAAGTCACCTGAAGATTGAAAGGGCATAAAGAAACATCTATCATGCAAATGGATGTCAAAAGAAAGGTAGGGTAGCAACACTTATATAAGACAAAAGATTTTAAAAGACTGTAACAAGAGACAAAGGGCAATATATAATAAAGGGGACAATCCAACAAGAAGATACAGTAATTATAAATATCTATGCACCCAACACAGGAGCACTCACATACAAAAAAAGTAGTTAATATTAAACACGAAGTAATAATTGATAGCAATATACCAAGAGTCAGGGATTTTAACACCCCACTTATATCAATGCACAAATCATCCAAACACAAAATCAATAAGGAAACAATGCTTTAAATGGCACACTGGAACAGATGGATTTAACAGCATTCCATCTTAAAACAACAGAATATGCATTCTTTTCAAGTGCTCACAGAACATTCTCCAGAAGATCACGTAGTAGCCCACAAAATAAGCCTTAACAAATTTAAACTTGAAGGTATACCATGTATTTTTCCTGATCACAATACTATGGAACTAAAAGTCAACCACAAGAAAAACTCTGGAAAGACTGCAAATACATGAAGGTTAAATAAAAAGTTACTAAACAATCATTAGGCCAACCAGGAAATAAAAGGATAAATAAACAATACATAGAAACAAATGATAAAAGAAACACAGTGGTCCAAAACTTTTAGGATGCAGCAAAAGTGGTCCTAAGAGGAAAGTTTGTAGCAACACAGGCTTACCAAAAGAAGTAAGAAAAATCTCCAATAAACAACCTAACCTTATACCTAAAGGAGGTAGAAAAAGAACAACAAACAAAGCCTGAGGTCAGCAGAAGGATGGAAATAATAAAGATTAGAGCAGAAATAAATGATATAGAAACTAAAAAAAAAAAAAAAAAGAACAATAGAACAAATCAAGGAAACCAGGAGCTGGTTCTATGAAAATGTTAATAAAAATGAAAAACCTTTAGCCGGAATTATTAAGAAAAAAAGAAACAGGATTCAAATAAATAAAATTACAAATGAGAGAGAAGAAATTATCAACACCACAGAAACACAAACAACTACCAGACAATATTATGAAAAATTGTATGTCAACAAATTGGACAACCTGGAAGAAATGAATACGTTTCTAGAAACATAAAACTACCACAACTGAAACAGGAGGAAATAGAAAACCTGAACAGACAGATAAGCAGCAAAAAAATTGCATCGGTAATAAAAAGAAACTCCCAAAAAACAAAAATCCAGGAACGGATGGCTTCCCAGGTAAATTCTACTAAACATTTAAAGAAGAGTTAATACCTATTCTTCTCAAACTATTCTGAAAAATAGAAAAGGAAGAAAAACTTCCAAATTCATTCTATGAGGCCAATATTACCCTGTTACCAAAACCAGATAAAAGACACCACTAAAAAAGAGAACTCGAGGCCAATATCACTGATGAAATGGATGCAAAAATCCTCAAGATACTAGCGAACTGAATTCAACAATATATTAGTGGGATTGATTCCTGGGTTGCAAGTGTGGTTTAATATATTCAAATCAATCAACAGTATATATTACATAAATAAGGGAAAGGATAAGAACCATATATCACTTCAACAGGCACAGAAAAAGCATTTGACAAAATACAACATCCATTCATGATAAAAACCCTCAACAAAGTAGGTTTAGAAGGAACATACTTCAACATAATAAAGCTCACAGGTAATAATCATCCTTAATGGGAAAAACTGAGTTTTTCCCTAAGGTTATGAAAAAGACAAGGATGTCCACTCTCACAACTTTTATTCAACATAGTACTGGAAGTCCTAGCCACAGCAATCAGACAAGAGAAAGGAATAAAAGACATCCAAATATGTAAGGGAGAAGTAAAATTTTCACTATTTGCAGATGACATGATGCTATATATAGAAAACCCTAAAAACTCTACAAAAAACTGTTAGAACTTATACACAAATTTAGTAAAGCTGCTAGATACAAAATCAGTGTACAAAAATCTGTAGCATTTCTGTATGCCAATAATTAAACAGCAGAGAAATTAAGAAAACACCAGTTATAATTGTACCAAAACTAATAAGATAACTAAGAATAAACTTAACCAAAGAGGTAAAAGACCTATATTCTGAAAACTATACAACACTGATGAAAGAAAAGGAAGATAACACAGAAATGGAAAGAAATCCCATGCTCATGGATTGAACCAAGAGTACTGTAAAAATGTCTAAGGGTGCCTAGGTGGCTCAGTCCCTTAAATGCCTGCCTTCAGCTCAGGTCATGATCCTGAGGTCCTTGGACCTGCATCAGGCTCCCTGCTCAACAGGGAGCTTGCTTCTCCCTCTCTGCCCCCCACTCATGCTCTCTCTCCTTACCTCTCTCTCTCTCTTTCAAATAAATAAATGAAATCTTTTTTTAAAAATTAAATGAAAAATATAAAAATCAAATGTCTATACTACCCAAGACAATCTACACATTTAATGCAATCCCTATCAGAATACCATCAGGATTTTTCACAGAACTAGAACAAACAATCCTAAAATTTGTGTGGAACCACAAAAGATCCCAAATAGCCAAAGGAATCTTGAAAAAGAAAAGCAAAGCTGGAGCATCACAATTCCAGCCTTGAGGGTATATTACAAAGCTGTAGTTATCCAAATAGTGTAGTACTGGTACAAAAATAGACACACAGAGGGGGCGCCTGGGTGGCTCAGTGGGTTAAAGCCTCTGCCTTTGGCTCAGGTCATGATCTCAGGGACCTGGGATCGAGCCCCGCATCAGGCTCTCTGCTCAGCGGGGAGCCTGCTTCCCCCTCTCCCCCTGCCTGCCTCTCTGCCTACTTGTGATCTCTCTCCTCTCTGTCAAATAAATAAATAAAATCTTAAAAAAAAAACACACACACAGATCAGAGGAACAGAATAGAAAACCCAGAAACGAACCCACAACTATATGATCAATTAAACTTCAACAAAGCAAGAAAGAATATCCAATGGGAAAAGACAGTCACTTCAACAAAAATGATGTTGGGAAAACTGGACAGCTACATGCAAAAGAGTGAAACTCAACCACTTTCTTACACCATCCACAAAAATAAATTCAAAATGGATTAAAGACCTAAAATGAGACCTGAAAACATAAAAATCTTAGAGTGTCCAGGCAATAATTTCTCTGACATCAACTGTAGCAACTTCTTACTAGATATGTCTCCTGAGGCAAGGGCACAAAAGCAAAGATAAAACACTGGGACTCCATCAAAATAAAAACTTCTCCACAGCAAAGGAAATAATCAACAAAACTGGAGGGCAACCTACAGAATAGAAGTTATTTGCAAATGATGTATCTAATAAAGGGTTATTATCCAAAATATATAAAGAACTTATACAACTTAAGATCCAAAAAAAAATAATCCATTTAAAAAATGGGCATTTCTGTGGTATTGGTTGTTATCTTTCCTCTTTCATTCATTATTTTATTTATTTGGGTCCTTTCTCTTCATTTTGGTAAGTCTGGATATTGGGGGCTATCAATTTTATTAATTCTTTCAAAGAACTGGCTCCTAGTTTCACTGATCTGTTCTACTGTTATTTTATTTGTTTCTATATCATTTCTTTCTGCTCTGATCTTTATTATTTCCCTTCTTCTTCTGGCTTTAGTCTTTATTTGGTATTTCGTTTCTAGCTCTTTTAGGTATAAGGCTAGGTTGTGTATGTGAGAGTTCCCTTGCTTTTTGAGGTGACTGCTTTTTGCTGCATCCCAAAAGTTTTGGCTGTCTTGGTTTCATTTTCATTTGTTTCCATATATTTCTTTATTTCTTCTTTAATTTCCTGGTTGACCCATTCATTCTTTAGTAGGATGTTCTTTAGCCTTCACGTATTTGTGGTCTTTCCAATTTTTTTCTTGTGTTTAATTTTTTTTTAATTTTAAGACTTTAACTTCAATTTTAATTTTTTTAATTTTAAGATTTCAATTTACATAGCATTGTGGTCTGAAAATATGCAAGGTATGATCTCAATCTTTTTGTACTTTTTGAGACCTGATTTGTTACCTTGTATGTGATCTGTTGTGGAAAATTTCCCTTGTGATCTTGAAAATAATGTATTGTGCTGCTTTAAGATGAAATGTTCTGAATATATCTGTTAAGACCATCTGGTCCGGTGTGTCATTCAAAGCCATTGTTTCCTTGTTGATTTTCTGCTTAGATGATCTGTCCGTTGCTGCAGGTGAGGTGTTAAAGTCCCCTATTATTATTTTATTATTATCAATGAGTTTGTTTATGTTTGTTATTAATTGATTTATATATTTGGGGGCTCCCAAGTTTGGTGCATAAATATTTACAATTGCTAGATCTTGTTATCCAATTCCTTCATTATGATATAGTGCCCTTCATCATCTCCTGTTACAGTCGGTTTAAAATCTATTTGGTCTGGGGCCACCTGGGTGGCTCAGTTGATTAAGTGTCTACCTTTGGTTCAGGTCATGATCCCAGGTTCCTCAGACTGACCACTGCGTCGGAATCCCTGCTCAGTGGGGAGTCTGCTTCTCCCTCTCCCTCTCCAGTTTGTGTGCTCTCTCTCTCTCTCTCTTACTGTCTCTCAAATCTTTTTTTTAAAAAAAGATTTTATTTATTTGCCAGAGAGAGAGTACAAGCAGTGGGAACAGCAGGCAGAGGCAGAGGGAGAAGCAGGCTCCCCACTGAGCAGGGAGCCCAATGCAGACTCGATCCCAAGACCCTGGGATCATGACCTGGGCTGAAGGCAGATGTTTAACTGACTGAGCCACCCAGGCATCCCAATAAATAAAATCGTTAAAAAAAATAATAATAAAATCTATTTGGTCTGGTATAAGCATTACTACTTCAGCTTTCTTTTGATGAATCACCAAAGCAATCTTGAAAAAGAAAAGCAAAGCTGGCAGCATCACAATTTTGGACTTCAAGCTGCATTTACAAAACTGTAGTCATCATGATAGTATGCATTGGCACAAAAACAGACACATGAATCAATGGAACATAACAGAAAACCCAGAAATGGATCCACAACTATGTGGTCAACTAATCTTTGACAAAGCAGGAAAGAATATCCAAAGGAAGAAAATAGTTTCTTCAAAAAACAGTGTTGGCAAAACTAGACAGCAACATGTAGAAGAATGAAACTGGACCACTTTATGATACCATACACAAAAATAAATTCAAAATAGATGAAAGACCTAAATGTGAGACAGGAAACCAACAAAATCCTAAAGGAGAACACCTGTTTGATATTGGAAATAGTAACTTCTTACTAGACAAGTCACCTGAGGCAAGGGAAACAAAACTAAAAATGAATTATTGGGACTTTATCAATATAGAAATCTTTTACACAGCAAAGAAAACAATCAACAAAACTAAAAGGCAACCTACAGAATGGGAGAAGTTATTTGCAACTAATATATCTGATAAAGGGTTAGTATCCAAAATATGTAAAGAACCTATCAAACACAACACCCATAAAACAAATAATCCATTTAAGAAATGGGCAGAAGACGTGAACTGGCATTTTCCAAAGAAGACATACAAATAGCTATAGACACATGAATAGATGCTCAACATCACTCATCACCAGGGAAATACAAATCAAAACCATGGTGAGATATCACCTTACACCAGTCAAAATGGCTAAAATTAACAACACAGGAAACAACAGGTGTTGGTGAGGATATGGAGAAAGGGTAACCCTCTTAAACTCTTGGTGGGAATAAAAACTTGTACAGCCACTCTGGAAAACAGTACAGAGGTTCCTCAAAAAGTTAAAAATAGAACTACATTACAACCCAACAATTGCACTACTAGGTATTTACCAAGTAGGATACAAAAAAGAATAAAATACAAAAATACTGATTTGAAGGGGCACACACACTCTGATGTTTATAGCAGCATTACCAACAATAGCCAAATTATGGAAAGAGTCCAAATATCAATCAACTGATGAATGTATAAAGAAGAGGTAGATGGAATATTATGTAATATTATGTATAATGGAATATGCAGCCATCAAAAAGAATATCTTCCCATTTATAATACCATGGATGGAGATAGTTTTTTATGATAAAATAAGTCCTAAATAAGTCAGTCAAAGACAAATACTATATGATTTCACTCATATGTGGAGTTAGGGGAAAAAAAGATGAATACAGGGAAAGGAAAAAAAAAAAAGAAAGAAAGGGACACAAACCATGAGAGGCTATTATCTATAGAGAACAAACTGAGGGTTGCTAGAGGGGAGGTGAATGATGGGTATTAAGAAAAGCACTTGTGATGAGCACTGGGTGTTATATATAAGTGATGAATCACTGAATTCTACTCCTGCAACCAATATTATACTGTATCTTAACTAACTAGAATTTAAATAAAAATTTGAAAAAAAATAAAAAATGAGCAGAAGACATTCAGATGGCCAACAGACACATAAAAAGATGTTCATCAACACTTACCATCAGGGAAATGCATATCAATACTGCAATGAGATATCACCTCAAACCTGTCAGGATTTCTAATTCAATACCATAAAAAGCAACAGGTGTTGGCAGAATGTGGAGAAAAAAGGAACACTCATGCAGTTGGTAATAATGCAAAGTAGGGCAACCACTGTGGAAAACAGTATGGAGATTCCTTAGGAAGTTAAAAATAGAATTACTCTACAGATCTAGTAATCATACCACTAGATATTTACCCAAAGAATATGAAAATACTAATTCAAAGAGATAAATGCACCTTTACATTTATAGCAGCATTATTTATAATAGTCAAGATACAGAAACAGCCCAAGTGTCTACCAATTGATAAATGAATAAAGAAGTGTATGCATGTATATATACATACATATGCATGTGTGTGTGTGTATGTATACACACACACACACACACACACACAAACACACACTCACACTCCAACTAGAATATTGTTCAGCTACAAAAAAGAATGAAATTTTTCCAGTTACAGTGACATGGACAGAAATTATAGAATAGAAATTATACTGCTAAGTGAAATAAGTCAGTCAAAAACAAATACCATATGATTTTACTCATATGTGGAATTTAAGAAATGAAACAAATGAGCAAACTGAAAAGTATGAGAGAACTCAAGAAACAGACTCTTAATTATAGAAAACAAACTGATGGTTACTATAGGAGAGGGGGTGGGGCATGGGTTAAATAGGTGATGGGGATTAAGGTTGTGATGAGCATGGGTGATGTATGGAAGTGCTGAATCACTATACTGTACACCCAAATCTAATATAACAACTGTATGTTAACTAGAATTAAAATTCAAACATAAAAAAAACACTTCTCTCTCTCTTTTTTTAAGATTTATCTTTTTTTTATTTTAGAGAGAGACAGCATGATTGGTAGGGGTAGAGGGAGAGAGAGAATCCAAAGCAGACTCTGTGTTGAGTCTATGCTGAGTCTACCACTCAGTCAAGTGAATGCTAGACTAGACTATGTGCTAGTTTAGCACATAGTCAATCCCCTATGTGGGGCTTGATTCCACAACCCTGAGATCACGACCTGAACCGAAACCAAGAGTCAGATGCTTAACCAACTGGGCCACCCAGGTACCTCCCCCTCAAAAAAAACAAACACTTATCCCTTAATGAAAGCAAATGAATACATTGAAAAAATAAAATTAAAATAAAAGAAATCATCACAGCCTGCTCAACTCTCAGCAACCACCACTCTGATCAATCAGTAGCCCTCAATATGGAGGCACATCCCTCCACCAGCAAAAATAACTCCATGAGTTATAACTCCATGAGTTCAGATGATAGTTAGCAATTTTTAGCAATAAAGTATTTTTTAATTAAGGTGTAGACCTTAGTATTGCACACTTACTGGACTGCAGTATGGTATAAACATACCTTTCATATGCAATGGGAAAGTAAAAACGTCATTTGACTTATTGAAATATTTGCTTTATTGTGATGGTTTGGAACTGAATTCACAATATTTCCGAGGTATGTCTTATAGTTTATTAACAAAGTTCCAAGAAAATAAGAAATATTGTTTCTTTAATTTCAAAGGCCTAAGAATAAACTATTATGTTCCAGTGTGGAAGTTTTATAGTTTACACAATTATCAGCAACATTTAATAGAGTTCTAATTTTATTTGATATATTTGAAACACCACATTTGATTAAAAGATAGCTGGAAGCTAGAACAGTAGACTTAAATATTAATAAGCTATATGGATGTTTATATGTGGATTTATTGCATGCACTACATGCTAGAAATAAGCATCCTGGGCTGTTTTGTAAGCTTTCCTTGGAATTACATTTAATTAAAATTTATCAAAGGTTAATTATACCATTGGACTTAGATTATAAATGGAAATTCAAGCATTATCTCCTCAATGTAATTCTGAAAAATTTAATATATGCCCACATAATACATTTTTAAAATTACACATACAAAAAGATCTGATTTACTTGTCTTAGCCTGTGAAAACTTTGACCCTGCACCTTGAGGGAAGATACTAAATAAGTAGTAAATACTTTTGTCCACATATGTTCCCACATATCTCAGTCATTGATAGAGACATTTCCTTCACTATAAATGTGACGACCTGAGTTTCCTATCTGCATTCGACATCAGCAAACTCAATTCATCAGCAAATTCAGTTTCTCCTGAGATAATTTTGAGTTTTCTTCTAGAACATACCAGGGAAGGGGATTCTCCTGTCAGTCACAATCTGCCGTGGATGATGCTCTATCTTGATGGTGGTGTTTGGGCTTCTCTTTACTCAGCTCTTTCTCTTCATACTTGCTCTCCATTTCACGCTGCTAGAATTTATCCTGAGTCCTCAAATGCCCATATGTACTCCCCTCATGTCACAATTAGCACATATCTAACAACAAAAAAACTATTCCTAAAGCTTTTTTGACATTTTGGGGTGAGGAAGCAGCAGAGGAAATAGAAATTCTTTATCCAGAGAATGGACAACGAATTTAATGTTTCTTTATTCATTCCATTTGTCCATTCAGCCTACTATGGGGCAGCACTATGGCAATAATTTGCCTAATGATGGTCATTATCAATATCTATAAAGAAGGAATTGTTAATATCACTCATGATGTTAAGAATCCTAAGACTTGGGTCAAAAGTTGGGTCTCTCACTATCAGCTCTGTGACCTTGGGTAGCTTATTTAAAATTCATAAACCCAAATAAAATCTCCTGTATTGGTTAATGATAACAATAAAAACAATCTCATAAGAGTGTTAGGAAAATGAAAGGATATAACGTATAATGTATTCTTAGGACAGTGTCTGCAACAAATTAAACATTTCATAAATGTTAGCTGTTAATGTTATTTTGTTTTATTATTATAATAAAAAATACAGTTATCACTCATCATTATATAATAGATGCTAATTAATTCCCTTTGGTCACTGGGTTTTTCATTGTCTATTAGTTGTATGCATGAATAAATTGACCAGTGTCACTGGCTACATCAGCAAAGAGTTCTAATAATGGGGTGTCCTAGACAACTAAAAAGACTTAGGACCTAACTAAGAATCTTGAGTTAATCAGAAGAACTTTCTAAGTTGATTCAGAAAATAAACTGCCACAACAGTCCATCCCATCAATGGAGGTAAGCTGTAGACATTTCTGTACCTATAGCAGTAGTCACTTCCAACAACTTCCTTCTTTGTTCATGTTCTATTTGGGTCCTTTTATTTATCTCTTTTTAGTTTTGATTCTGCCTTCTGATTAACTAGCCAAACCTAGTTTTTCCACCTTATCTCTGAAAACTTTGTCTCCAACCCATGCTTTGGCTCTTTCTAAGTAAGGCAACTTAGTTGCTAAGAGTAGGATGTTTTGCCCTGTTTGAATCACTTGTTATTCAAATCCTAGTCCCAACCCTTATGAACCTGGCTTTGCTCACACGGCCATCAGTGAAGGGGTAAAGGTGGTCAGGCCAAAGCTGCTGCCTTCAGTGAGATTTCTTTCCAATAAGGCTCAATTTTTATTCAAGAACTAAACCTTTTATTTTTTTGAACTCACCAATAATTATCTCTTCACAATTATGCATAACAATACTCTATATTCTGTGAAGCAGAGACCAGTAAAAATATCTCTTTACAAACTCATCTATAAAATATTTATCCTTTGATAAAGTGGCATACTCTATATATGACCAGGCTATTAAGAAAGTTTGTGATGAGTAATAAAATATATAAATTTTCTTAGGAAAATGTTACAGCAATTCAAATACAAAATAATTTAATTTAATTTAAAAAACCTTCATATCTTGAAAATTACCAAAACTTCAAGAAAATGTTTATTGTGCACTGTAAGGCAATAACCACTTTTGCAATAGGCATCCTCTCCTTTTTTTTTCTGCTTATTTTTTGCATATATGTTGGCCATTATAGGAAGCAGGATCCTAGATTCAGAGCACTGCTGATTATTATGTTCTACTCTGTCAGTTCACATGTTCATCAACCCTGCCTTCCTTGTCTTTCATTTCACAGTTCAGGAGAGGAAGGATCCATACCCAATGCCCTCACACTGCTAGTTTAAAGTTAACCACAATATCCTTCTTTACTATGGGTACTTAATAAAATCAAAATGAACCATAAAACGATTTGAAAGCTTATGTCTTACACAGAATTAGACTATGTCTACTGAAAATAAACAATTAAAACATTTTCTAATTATGAAACATTGTTCCCAGAAAATATATACATGAAAGGAAAAGGCAACGTGGTAAAATAATGGTTAAATATAGAATAATAATTTGCTTGATAGAAAATATCCTTAATATGAAAATGATGAAATACAGCATAATCTTTTAAATTTTGAGGCAAGTTTATGCAATTGATTAAAAATATTATCTTAATGAGAATTGTCAAATAAACAGGAGACTATGACTTCTTTTTCCAATATAACACCTAAGAAACTATTATAAAGACATTTTATATTTTTATTGATAAAATGAAGCCAGAATCCCAAAAGAAACAAACATGCAATTAAGTCAATTCACCTAATCATTGTATTGCATAGCAACCTTGAGTTAAGCACCTGGCAGCATACTTCATTTGCTCAGGTCCCTGCCCCACTTGGCACTAGATGTCACACCGTGGTGTGCCTCCGTTTCCTCATTTGTGCAGAGTAAAGAAAGCAGTATCTGCTCACAGGTCCAAATAAGGGCATATACACAAGTACTGAGAAAAGTCTTTGCAGACAGTGCTAGGTAATGCTGCTTTTCTAGTTGGTGGTGTTATTATAGAGGTAGAACAGAATACAGTTTTAAGATAACCAGCACAATGTCCTCAATTTCTTCAAAGAAAACTGTGATTCAGAAAAGATCAATGATTTCTGAATGTCAGAGAGAAATAAGTAAACTTATCAGTAATGAAAATAAATTATGGTGTTATTCCCATCTCATATGTTACATTTATCTGTGAATCCCTTTTCATCAAGAAACTAAAATGTATGAAATTTTCCAAGTATATTTTATTGACTTTACCTTTTGCATTAGACTGATTGACTTAATGACCAATTCCTACATGTAAGGAACTAGCTTCCCAACTAAGGCCATTAGTAGAAGCATTGGGAGCACTTTGGACTAAGTGGAAACAGTGCAATTATGATATGCTTTGAATAAAAGTAAAATGGGGGAAATTAAGAAAGTTAACTAGTACAAAGAGCTAGAGATTTCGAAAAGTGAACTTTAATGTTCAGTTTGACACTAGCTGGGCAGGTCAGAGTTGGTGTTAACACCTGAATACCTTCTCGAGATAGAAAAGAAAACTGCCACAAGAGAAATACTCCCTTTCCTTGCAGGCTGATAAATGTTCTGTACCCTTGAAACAGTGCTCTGCAAAGAAAAGCCTGTGTATGGTGAGGAGAGCAGATGTTGTTGTCAGAAAGCACTTCCAATTACATTTCAAATGTTCCTGTGTTGTAGAAAATTGTGAGACTGTTTTGTAGGATTGTGTGTGGGAAAAGGAAATGGAAATTTGCTTAACTTACCCTCTGCTCTAATGATTCAAGGGTTACAAACCTAAACTCATAAGAGAAAATCAAGTAAACAATGTATAATAGTAATAAATGAATATAATGCTAATTTTCTCCATTTTACCAATGTAAATAGTTAAAGGCAGATATAATATTTGATGGTTTAGCAGTGACAGAGTCATTACTTTCCAGCAGCTAATTTATGTATACCAGTTAAGTAAGAAAAAATCATTATTTTCTTTGATGAAAAGTCTCCCAAAGTCAATATTATACCTTTTGCAAAATTAAATAAAAAAGATTTGAATGTGCCAAGTTTGAAATTGGAATGGAATATTGCCATTCATATAGAGCACAGCTGTAATTGTGTTTTTAAACAATTAAAAGACACACACAAATATTTTCATCTGACACGCCATTATTGTATACCATTACTAACCTTGATTTTTTGAGAGTCTGATAGCCACTGGAGATGCAGGGCTCTTCTAACACAGACATTATTATCCCAAGATATGGATTGTGTCTGGGTAAGAAAAAGAAATAAAATGAGACCCAGTAATTCAAATAAAAAAAAAATCCAGCAAATAAACAATATTAAACTGTCTGAAATAGTTATGAGTAATATAGCAAATTTTGTTTTGCCCTGGCACTCTATTATGCTATCAATTGTAATTTATGTTTTCAATTAATGAGACAAAAATGCTTTATATTACTTCTACAGATTGAATGTTGTATTAGATACAAGTGGGCAGTATTTGTATACCCATTCATGTGTGCACATACACACCCAAGTATTAAACCACAAGGAACTTAAAATCCTTTTGAAAAGACAAAATATACACATATTTCAAGTATTAAAATGATCAAATCACCATATTAATATTGTTATTTCTATATGATTTCATATAGGTTTGATCTTCAAGCAAGCAAAGAACCTAACACCAATGATGTAGATAATTAAGTAGATTTGTAAAAATAAATGCATCCTCTTTTTAAATTCAGTTATCTTTCCAGTTTAATCTCTGTAAATACTTCTTAGCTGTGAGGAATATCAGAAAACTCAAAATCAATCATAATTAATCTTGATTCTTCTTTAAAAGTTATTAGTTTCAAAGAAATGGGTCCCAGCACTGGCCATTTTATAAAAAGCAATATTTCACCTTTTAATGTACTATTTTTGGTGTTTAAGCATGTCAGGACCACAAAGCTTGAGTCTCCTACTTCTGCTCCAATTTGTCATGCCCTGCCCCCCCAGCCCAGTCCAAGCATTGGGAAGAAGAAGTATCATTTGCAGAGATGGGAAACATACCTCTGCAGGAATTGCCCTGCTCCCTGGCATAACAGAAATAGCAACAACAGCACTGTGCCATGTGGTGCTGGGTTTTGCTTTGGATCCTAACACTTGCTACCCCATGTTTCTGCATGTTTCTTAGTATCTGTAGACGTGACCTGTTTCATCTATAAATCTGAAATGACCTCATTCTACTCACTTCTCAGGGGTATGACTGCCAAAGCATGAAAATTTATATTATTGTGATTAGTCTGTCCTCAGTAGAATGGAAGCCTCACACGCACACAATGGATGGCATATAAATGTTGAATAATCTAATTTATTAAAACTTGAATCACATGGGTGAGTGGCTTAAACCATTTATGGATGAGGTGTGCTTATCAATCTAGTTTAGGACAGGAATGCTAATCATATATTTAAGTCAAATAGTGGAATTTTCTCGGTAGGCAATTGGATGTATGTGTGTCTGAGATAGAGAAAGAGATAGGGAGAGAGAGATAAAATGTATACCTGTGCTGTTTTTTCCGAGACTAGAAGCAGACATTGGAGAGTTATTTCAGTATAAATGATAATTGAAATCATAGAATGATACGTGAAAGATTTGGCACAGAACCTTGAGAAACATTAAGATTTATGAGATAGATGAGAAATATATGAGGAGATGATAAAAACATGATACAATCAGCAGCAATGAAAAATTCAAGTTTGGCTTAACAAGGACTGGTCTGCAATGTTGAGTTTGTAATTGAGTTTAAATGAGTTTATAACCTATAGCAGGTTATACTGTGGTAAATATGAACATCCAAATCTTTGTGACACAAACAATGAAGAAGACATATCCATTCCACACACTTTCTTGCTAGCAACCTAGGCCCGTGAAGTATCACCACTTAAATGTTAATTGTTGCCATGCCAGAGAGATGCAAACACTCTTAGATCTCTGTACTAGAAAAGCTGTTTGGCCCAGAAATACCATATCTCTTTAGCACACAAATTACAAAATTCTACCCAACCATAAGGGACTCCTAGACAACCTTGACCATGTGTCAGAAAGGGGATGGTGTTGAAAGACAAACTTTTTTTTTTTTAAGATTTTATTTATTTGACAGAGAGAAACACGGCGAGAGAGGAAACACAAGCAGAGGGAATGGAAGGAGAAGCAGGCTTCCTGCAGAGCAGAGAGCCCGGTGCGGGGCTCGATCCCAGGACCCTGGGATCATGACCTGAGCCGAAAGCAGACGCTTAACGACTGAGCCACCCAGGTGCCCCTGAAAGACAAACTTTTAGTAAAAACATAAGACCTGTTACAGACATAAAGATGTGTCCTTAAAAATGTACATTGGATTGAGTGACACAAAAGTCACTAAAGACAATGGGACATCAGTGTCCTTGGAAAACTGTCCCTGACAAGGCTGATGGTGTTGGGATTACATTCCAGGTCACTGGCCAGACTGAGAGGAAAATAACCTTGTCTACTGAAACAAGAAGGAAGAAAGAACAGATCTGTTGGCAGAAAATCAGGGCAAGGATTTGCTTATGAATTCCATTGTTGTGTAAGGTAGAAGGCTTCTTGAGAATAAGCAAAAATGATCACAAATTTGAGTATTTATATGGAATTTTGAAAGAATCACTGTGGAAGATAGAAGAAAGAGAATAGTGGGAATTACAATTTTTGAGAATTGCATCAGTCACATAAACTGAAGAGTCTGTAGAATACTTAGGCTTGCCTAAGGGACGCACTGTTCTCTCGTTGGTTTCTCTCAGTTATTTTTTAAAGTTTTTTTTCATATCTGTTTCTACAATATTTAGAAAACTTATTGCACATAGACTTATAAGTTATTTTTCTATTGATGATAAGATTATTTTATGATTACATTTTCTTCTGGCAATTTTGTATATGAGAAACTTTCATTTGAGTTTCATTTAACATATGTATATCAGGACACGTTATATTAATTCCAATGCTTTTAAACAATTCTTTTAACTTTTTTTTTAATGTAAGCTCTACAGCGAACATGGGGATTGAACTCACAAACCCAAGATCAAGAGTTGCATACTCTACTGACTGAGTCCACCAGGTGTAATCATCTGAAAATGATAATTGTGCCTTTTTTCTGGTCAATATATCTTTTCTTTATGTCATATTCTTTTGTACTGCCTGAAATTATAAGCCAATATTAAATAACTATTTGGATAGAATATATATGCTTGTTCCAGATAATTATATGAATGTTTTCATTAGTTCAGTTAATTTTTAAATATCAGGTTGAGGAGGTATCATTGTATTCTTGGTAATAATGCATTTTCTGTCAACATTAGTTTCAACCTTCGTTTAACTCTTCCAGAAACTGTTGAGATATACACAGGTTTTAAATCCTTCGATTTACTAATGTCACATCACCTTTCTTTCTTATTAATTTTTCAACCTGAGAACAATATTTCTTTGTGTATCAATAATTAAGTTATTTTTTCAATCTAGTTTGTTAGTAGGAAACTTAGATTATTAACATTTTTAAATTAGAAAACATACAGAATTATAGTATCTTATTCTGTCTTGATTCTATTTATTACTGTCATTGACAGTGCAGACTAGATTTTATTGCTTTCATCTCATCTCTGTTGGTTTATGGGAGTATTAGATACTTCTATAGTTCTAAATTCTAGTATTATTTAATAAATATTTATTACCCAGGTGTATATAGACATATATTTTTTTAATATCTTAGAATTATCCAAATATGAACCAAAAATATCTTTCCCTTTGAGATACAAGAAATAATTTGGGGCCACTTGCAGATTCCCTCAATTTCACTTTCTATTAACAGAGATTTTTATTTCTCTTTCTCACCACTTCCTTTTTCTGCCTCTCTGCCACTCTCTCTTCTTTATCTCTCATTCTAAAGATACACTTTTCAGGTTTAACTTTGACTTTCTCACCCAAGTTTTCCCTGATAGCTAAAATAATGAATTCAGTGTCTTTCAGCTGAATTAAGAGAAGCAGTTTTTGTCAATGTACCACTGCAATTGTTGAAATATTTAAGAAAAAATAAATGCATCATATCCTAATTTTATAAAATTACTTACATAATAAATGATGTTCATCATTACAATGATATTTTGTGTTGTTTGGTTCACCATAAGAGAGTAGCATTTTTGCATAATTGAGTAGAAATGAAATTTATAACCTGAAAAATAGGAGATTTTACGTGAAAAACAAAAATAGGTTCTTTGGTCAAATATTTTGGGAAACACTGGATGCAGCAAAGTTAAACAAGATTCTTTATCTCAGAATTTCCTAAACCTTCTACATACCAAGGTGACTTTTCAAGAAGAGAAATAGATTAGTGGGGCCTCTTAAATCTTTTTTATATATGCACTTTTTCTTTTCCAAAAGCCATCTTTAAAAGCCAATGTTCTGGAAAATCCACTTAAAAGATATTGGAACAGAAACATTTCATCTTATTTAGGTGTTTTTGTTATTGACCATGTTTTTCTAACCAAAAGTTGCCATTATTAAATTTCTAACTTTTATTGATTTTTAATTGTAATTGTTTTAATTATTATAAAAGTTTTATTTTTTATTTTCAGAGTGTTACATTTGGAAGTTATTTTCACCAAGATTATATATATGATAATTCCTTTCTATAAGGGCAACTTATTATCACTACCCTAAATTTCTGTATATTTTTTGACATAGGTGTGTTGGGAGTAAGGACTTTTTCTTCTTCTTCCAACTTGGGTCTACTGGTTAAATGACAATGAATAGATTAACAGAAGAAAGACAACATTTATTTAGGTGTTGTGCTCATGGGAGTCATTTGTTAATGAGTAATTCACTTGCTGAATAGCTAGAGTTAGAGATTTATATGTCAGCTTAACAATTGGATACCACAGGAGATGCTACTGGGCATTTTTTATACCAATGATCAGCCAGATGACCTCACATTTTTGATGCTAGGGTGTCAATCTTTTCTCAAATTAGGAAAATCCCCACTGGGGGTGGGGAAAAGGTATCAATGGCAGCTATATTTTCAGGAAGCTCTGCTTAAGTTTAGATATTTCTTTCTGTGATTGCTGACTGTTCAAATATATTCAATTTAAAGAAATTTTCATATCACTTTGATAGACTATTATTAATCTGTTTAGCTTTCAGATTTTTGTCCTTTAGTGACTGCTTTTTCCTTTAAAAAACCATCGTCATAAAATGAATCAATAATCAAACGCAATAAACACATTCCAAAAGAACAAACACAGAACCGAATAAATCACTAAAAAGTTCACAATTGATTTTGGTACCTTTACCTTCTCAAACTGGTTCTAGGTGGAGATTAGCTATGTACTATAGGCTTTCATCTGCAGCACATTAATGGATTTAAGACCAATTTTTTGCCCTCACTGCCAGGTTCTATGACACAAGGAAGATGATATCTGTCCAGGAAAATCCAGGCAGGTTGCTGTTGCCACCTCCTTCCCCAAATATGGTATTAGTACATTAGTGCATCTGCATATCCAATTCCCAGAGTTCCAGAATTCCTCCATCCCTGAGGTAGTTGGCAGAATTCCCATGATAATTGTGTCAAAGTGTACAAGCCCTGTTAATTTCCTGCCATGATGTATAAGTATATGGAATAGCACTTTTATGGTTATGTGATGTTATTTGACAGAAGGGATCTTGCAGATGTAATTAAGGTCCCTAATCAATTGACTTTGAGTTAATATAAAAGGAGATTATCCTGGATTGGTCTAACGTAATAAGATGAGCCTTTAAAAGAGGTTGGAGGGACTTGAAGCAAACGAGAGTCTCCCTATGTCTTAGAAGACACAGCTATATCATGAGGGGAGGGGCCTGAAAACAAGGGTATCACTTATACACCTGCAAGGAAATGAATTCTGCCAATAACCAGTGAGGTTTGAAGAAGACCTCAAGCCTCAAATGAGACCATAGCTCCAGCTAACAACTTGATTTCAGTGAAGACCGTGAAAAGAGCCTTAGCTAAGCCATACCCAGACTGCTGACCTATGGAAACTGTGAAATAATACATTTGTGCTGTTTTAAAACACTGAGTTTGTGCTGATTTGTTATGCAGTAATAGTGAATGAATATAATTTGTCTCTCACATATTCTTTTTATATCCCTCGGTCTCTGACTATATTCATGTATACTTGAATACTCAAATGGGACTAGAAAGTGGTGGTAACAGATTCAGATTGCTTCAGCATGTATTGTTATGATTTGGGGAGGGAGGGAGCCAGCTGGCAAAATTTTGTTACAGATTTAGAATCACTAGCTAGTAAAATAAATGCAGTTGAGATTTAGATTTTCTTTATTTCCCAAACTCTGTCTTCTTGCATAAGATGGCGATTATCTCATTTGTTACCAATTATATTCATAAGTTTATGCCACTTAGACAACAAAGTTAGAGAAAATTTTCCAGTTTTATGACATATAGTCAATCTCTTTTTCTATTTTCAACAGTGAAGCCTGTGTATACCTGTGTGTGTCTTTGTGTGTGTATTTCTTAACCAACTGAGCCACCCAGGCATCCCTTGTGTGTGTATTTCTCTTTATTTTTTTTATCAATAGTCTAATATAAAATTCGCTTATTTTCATTTTTTTCCTTTAAGATGAATACAGAAACAGAAGCATCCAGAAGAAATGTCTACATACAAAATTGTTGAAAAACAGCTTCAACCTACCCAGAGACCAGGTGTGATAATTATGGAAGTGAGAGTTCATGCTGCCTGTTATCTAGATTATACCTAGTTTTTCCACCAACAGCATGTTGTACAATCTTGAAGAGCTTCCTTTCCTTATAATGCTAGCCAACACCATCATCAGCTTGGTTTCTGTAGATGGAACCATCTACCACATTTCAGTTGTCACACTGAACCCATGGCCAAGTAGCTAAGGAGAGTTATTAGTTTTGGTGTTTCATTTGGCCTGGTTGTTATTTACCTGGGCTCCAGTTCACTCTTTTTAAATTAAGCTTTCATTTTGCATACAATTTCTGGTAGCTGAACTCCTGTTGTGATGATTAATTATATATGTCAAATTGACTGGGCCACAATGCCCAGATATTTGGCCAAACATTATTCTAAATGTTTCTATGATGGCACTATTTATTTATTTCTTTATTTAGGATGAGATAAACATTTAAATCACTGGACTTTGAGTAAAACAGATTACTCTCCATGGTGTAGGTGAGCCTCATTCAGCCAGTTAAAGACCCGAAAAGATCAAATACTGACATTCCCCAAACAAGAAGGAATTCTGCCAGCAGACTCCTTCAAGACTCAGACTGTACCTCTTCGCTAGTTGGCCAGTAGGTTGGACAGATTTTGAATTTGCCAGTCTCCACAATTTCATCCCTTAAAATGTCTTTTTCTCTTTCTCTCTCAATCTCTCTCTCTCTCTTTCTCCTACCATCTCTCCATAAATAGATAGATACAGAGATACAGAGATTCAGAGATGATGGATAGCTACCCAGTTTGTTCCATTTCTCTGAATAACTCTGATTAAAACATACATCTTTATGGCTCATGCCTGTCCCGGCTTTTACAATTCTTGGGGGAATCCCAGTTTGACTGGTAGTGAAATTTTAAAAGCATCCACCAGTTTGCTGTAACAATATGTTTCCCTCTTTTTTCCAGATGGCCATGACACCATTCAGGTCCATTATTAACCACAAGAGCCCTCAGTTAAAAGATTTGCAACCAGAAAAAAACACCATCCTTTCAAAGGTGTTTATTTAATTATTGAAGTGCTAAATCTGAGTCATAATATTCAATGTGTGTGTATATGTGTTTATGCACATCTTATAGAATTAAGAGCACTTTTTTGTGTTTAAGAACATTATTGAAATGTGACATTTATTGCATGGTGAATTTTAAAAATAAAAGTTAACATGCTTTAGTCCTTATTAAGTCAAAAAATGTTAGAAGTATATATTCTCTGTGTATATATAAAAATATATTCCTATAAATATATAAAATATATTTTACATGTAGGTATTCACATATACTATAGATACATGAACATTATTAGATCATCTGAGGCTCATGTTCTTTGTTTTATAATCCTATATTCTTCAGTTATGTCAAATGTACTGTTTGGGAAATCAAGGAGAAACTGTTTTACAAATATTTATAAAGAATAATGGAAGTCTGTGGATGCAAACAAGGATTTACAGGAAACAGCTTTGAGGTCTGAGGATATTGAAATTATACACATAGAGAATAGAACAAAAAATGTAGAGGCTTACTATTTGAGAATGGTGTTACTTTTTGTTTTTGGTTTTTAGCCTAAATACAGTAGGATTTCCCTGTTGAAGGGGAATTAAAGATGCAGAATGCGAGAGACAGGAGTCAAGAACCTTGCTTTTCTGATTGGCTTTGTCCTTTATTCCAGAATTCGTGTTGCTTCAAAGTTCCAGGACTTCCTGTAAATGGTGGTCCAATGGCTCTGCAAACACTTTGAAGAGTGATTGAGAACAAGAGAGGGCCAAGGAGATTGAGGTAAATAATTGTTGCCCCTACACCAGGTAAACTCTAACAACTATTCTAGAAGCCACAACATAGATGGTGTATTGTTTCAAAATGGTTTCTCATAAATCTCAAAATATTCTTATACTTTTTTTTAATTAGTACATAGATTTTTTAAAAAAATTTTATTTATTTATTTGACAGAGAGAGATCACAAGTAGGCAGAAAGGCAGGCAGAGAGAGTGGGAAGCAGGCTCCCTGCTGAGCAGAGAGCCCTGATGAGGGCTTGATCCCAGGACCCAGAGATCATGACCTGAGCGGAAGGCAGAGTCTTTAACCCACTGAGCCACCCAGGTGCCCCAAAATATTCCTATACTTAATGTTTTGTGACACTGTATAAATGGTTGAAATATTTTAACCATTATTATATGGATAGATAAAAGATGAAGCAAATGCCAGGATTCTGTCTTTAGCTCTATCCAATGGTTTAATCTTCCAGAGGATTTCAGGAAGCTAATTGCATGCTTATCAAATTTACCCATGGCACAAAGGTGGGTGTAAGCTCTAATTGGGATCGAGAAAGGAGAATGGGAAGCAATTTGTCGATGCTTCTCTTCATTCAAGTCAATTTACGAAAGTCACTATCTTAACTCTGACTCAGGAAAGCATTATATCAAAGTCTGTTAAAGTGAAAACTCCTTATTTTGGGTCTTTTTAAAAACTATTTTTGGATGTTTTAGCTTAGCATCCAAAAGAGTTATACTCATTCAATTCATGGCATCAGTGTTGCACTGTTAAAATAATGTAATAATTTTTAGTTTGAAGAGCTCTAATTTCTTTCTTTTAAAGATTTTATTTATTTATTTGAGAGAGAGTGCGAGAGAAAGCACACAGGTAGGATGAATGGGCAGAGGCAGAGGGAGAAGCAGACTTCCCACTGAGCAGGGAGCCAGACACAGGACTAGATCCCAGGACCTTGAGATCATGACCTGAGCTGAAGGCAGATGCTTAATGGACTGAGCCACCCAGGCGCCCCAAATTTCTATATGATTTTCCTAGAAGAAAATCAGAAAATGACCCCAAAATAATCACAATGAAAATCGTTGAAGAAAACAGGTGTAAATTTGATGCCTCCTGAGCAGCAATTGTAATTATTTTATTCTACCTAAAAATTACTTTTGGCAGCTCAATTTATCTATTACTTAGCTTCTATGCTAATTATAGTAAAACAGAAAATTACTTAGAAGAATATATTGATGAATATTTTGTCTAATATAATTTCAATATAATAATATGTAGATACTTACCTATATGCATATAATTGTATGTGAGTATATAGTTTGTGTGAATATATGTATACTCATGGTAAATGCATAGAGCCTTATGTTCATTTTCATTAATAAGAAATACTGTACCTAAGTATCTTTCTGGGCTTGGGGAATGCTAGACACTTTATTTTATTTGAATATAATTTACAAGTGATAAGTTTTACCTTTATAAATTGTGTAGTTTAATGCCCTTTTAAGCAAAGATTAGAATAACTGAACCACCATCCAAAGTGCCTCTCCTGCCTTTTTCAGTTAAAGCCTCTTATCCAGCCTTGACCCTCATCTAACACAATTTGGATTATATTTTCCTGTTCTAGAATTTATTTAAAAGGAAATCCTACAGTTGGCCAAGTGTTTTTCTTCTTTGTTAAGGAAAATATCTTAGTCATTCATTTTTCTGTGTCCATGGAGTTCTTGCCTTTCTACTCATGAGCACATTCCATAGCGTGGGTACAGCACAGTTCATTTATCCCTTACCTGATGAATATTTGGGCTTTATTTTCCAGGTTTGGGCTGTTATGAATAGAATTCTTACAAAGATCTTGTAGAAGTATTTGTGTGGACATACATTTTCATTTCTTTTAGGTAAACAATTATAAGAATTGTTGGGCCAAATGGCAAATTGTAGGATTAATTTTACAAGGAATCGCTTAACTATTTTGCAAAGTTTAGGTTCAATATCATGCTCCCATCAGCGATATATGAAAGTTCCAAATGCTCCACATTTACTCTAATATCAGTCATTTCGTTTTTTTTAAATCTTTTTTTTTTTTTTAAGATTTTATTTATTTGAGAGAGAGTGAGAGAGAACAGGAGAAGGGAGAAGGTCAGAGGGAGAAGCAGACTCCCCATAGAGCTGGGAGCCCGATGCAGGACTCGATCCAAGGACTCCGGGATCATGACCTGAGCCGAAGGCAGTTGCTTAACCAACTGAGCCACCCAGGCGCCCCTAGTCATTTCGTTTTTAGTAGTTGTAGAGGATGGGCTTTTCTGTGATGACTAATCATGTTTAGCTCTTTTCATGTGCTGATTAGCATTCAGATATCTTATTTTCTGAAACTTCTTTTCAAATTTTTTCTTTTTAAAATGTAAATGTCTCTATTATTATTGAGTTGCAGGTATTTATATACTTTATTTGTAAAGTCTTTTGTTAGCTATATGATTTGCAAATAGATTCTTTTGTCAGTGGTTCACTTTTCATTTTCTCAGTGGTGTATTTTGAAGAGGACAAGCTTTTAATTTAGATTTAACCCCCATTTACTAATTCATTATCTTGATGGTCATCTATTTTTGTTTTATGTAAGGAAATTTGCCTATACTACAGTGAAATTACCAACTCTTATGCCCTCTACCTGAAGTTTATCATTTTAGTTATTACATTTAGGTCTGTGATACAATTATATGTGGAGTGAGGTAAATTTCAATTTTTGTCTTTATTTTAATATGGATATCTAGTGGTTCCAATACCATTTTTTCCCCAGATACTTTAATTTTATTTTTTCAGTGTTACAAGATTCATTGTTCATGTACCACACCCAGTGCTCCATGCAATACGTGCCCTCCTCAATACCCACCACCAGGCTCGCCCAACCCCCCACTCCTTCCCTCCAAAACCTTCAGTTTGCTGCTCAGAGTCCACAGTCTCTCAGGGTTCATCTCTCCTTCTGATACCATTTTTTAAAGAGACTACCTTTTCTATTTGGAGTTTCCTTGGCACTATGAGAAAAAACTAATTGGCAAATATGCATGTATCTATACATCAATTCTTTTGTCAATAATACTGTTTTGATTACTGTTACTTTTTTGTAAAATCAAAATTAAGTAATATCTTTTCATTTTGACCTTTTCAGAATTACTTTGGCTATTCTGGGTCCATTGCCTTTCAATACAAATTTTGAATGAGCTTGTCCATTTTGGAAAAAAAAAAAAAACTCTCCCAATTTTTGTTTTTATTGGAATTGCATTCAATCATAGATCACATTGGGAAAAAAATGACATCTTAACAATATTGAGCCTTTTAAGTGATGAACAAAGTATATCTGTCCATTTATTTATATATTCGTACTTATTTCAGCTGTGTTTTATAATGTTTACAGTGCTAGGTATGTTTGGGTTTCATGATTTTATTTTACTTTTTCTATTTTATTAATTTCCATTTTTGTTTTCATTATTATCTTACTATTGATTTAACATGTACTTTTTCTTAAGATTTTTAAAATATTTTATTTATTTATTTGACAGAGAGTGAGACAACACACGCAGGGCAAACAGCAGAGGGAGAGAAAGAGGCAGGCTCCCCTCTGAGCAAGGAGCCAGATGCAGGGCTTGATCCCAGGACCCTGGGATCATGACCTGGGCTGAAGGCAGACACTTAAGCTTAACTGACTGAGCCACCCAGGTGCCCCTAATATGTTCTTTTTTATCTAGTACTTAAGATAAAAGATTAGGTCATTTATTTTAGCATCTTCCTCTTTACTAATACAAGTCTTTAAAGCTATCTGTGTCCCTCAATGCACAGCTTTAGATGCCTCATAAATTTTGACAACTATTTATTTTCATTCGATTCACAATATTTTCTAATTTTTCTTGTGATTTGCTCTTCTAGTATTATTTAGAAGTGAAATTTTAAATTTCCAAATATTTGAAAACTTTCCAGATGCTTTTCTGATATTGGTTTCTATTTTAACTCCATTGATGTCAAAGGATATACTTTCTATGATTTCAACCCTTTTAAAACGAGTGACATCTGTTTCGTGTCTTAGCATGTCATTTATATTAGCAAATGTTTCATATACACCTCAAAATAATCTTTATTATGCTGCTGTTAAATAGAGCTTTCTATAAATGTCAATTAGGTCTATTTTGTTTGTTTTGTTTTGATCAGCGTAGTTCAAATTTTCTATATCTTTATGATTTTCTTTCTACTTGTACTATTTTATTTAATCTCTACCCACAATATTTGGTTTATCTATTTTTCTTTTTAGTTTATCAGTTTTTCTTAATGTATTTTGAAACTGTTATTAGTCACATGCCTATTTATCATTACAAAATGTTCACATTATCTGTGAAAATGTATTTTCCCTAGTCTACTTTGTCTGAGAGCAGTCAGGCAGTGGCATTAGCCACCTTCTTATTCGTTTTTACATAGACACCTTTTCCTATTCTTTTATATTTTGACTTATCTATGTCCTGATATGTAAAATGAAGGTTTTTGTACAATGCTTTTATCCATTCTGACAGTCTTGCCTTTTCGCTCTGCATTTAGACTGTCTACACTCAAAATAATTATTGCTATTAGGTTCATTTCAATCATTTTGACAGTTGTGTTTTATGTGCCATGTGTGCACTTTGCTTCTTCATTCTTCTTTAGAATAAGAAGTTCCATATTCACTACTAGAGTTTTAGCTGTACTTTTCTTTGGTATGTTTTCTATGGTAACTCTAGTTTTTACAACAGTGATTTTAATTTCTCACAGTTTAGTTTCAGCTGATATTTTATGATCTTATCATGTAATTTATGGTGACATTAGAAAGTTTTAAGTCTTAACTTTTAAACCTATATTTCAATTTCCTACCCTGTTCTCTGTGCTACTGTGATTATAAATTTTACTTTTCACATGATATAAAATCCACAATACAATTCATTTCTTTTAAACATTTATAAATAATTGAAAATTTTTTAAAATAAGAAAAAATCTTATATTTATTTATAAATTTAAGATTTCCAACTCTTCCTGTAGTGCTGGTCTCCTGGAGACTAATTCTCTCAGCTTTTGCTTATCTGAAAATGTTTTTTATTATTTTATAGTCTCAGATATTTTTTACATGATATAAATCTCATATTTTTTACATGGATAATTTTCCTTTTCTTCCAGCATTTTAAAGGTGTCATTCCATTTTCACCTGGCTTCTGTTATTTTGATGAGAACTTTATAAAAATTCTTTCATTTGTCCTTCTTTATATAATAAATATCTTTCTTCTCATTTTATTCTTTTTATTTCCTCCATATTAGTGGTTTTCAGAAAGTTAATTATGGTGTGTTCTAATGTTTTTCTTTGTGTTTTTTTTCTTTTTTGCTTTTTGAATTTTGCTGAGCTGTTATTTCATAATTTTCAACATATTTGAAAAATATTCCACCATATTATCTCCACATGTTTTTTCATCACTCCTCCCTTTTCTGGAACTCCAGTTGCACATCCTTGACCTCTTTGTCTTGCCCCTCATGTCCTTGAGTCCCTGTTCATTTTAAGTTCATTAATCTATTTTTTTCTTTTTCAGTTAATTCTTAGATAATTTTTTAAAGGAAAATTTGTTAATAATTCTTTAAGGGAAAAATTTTTACTTCAAATATTATGTTTTTATTTCCAGAACTTTCATTCACTTCTTTCCTACATCTTCAATTTTCTCTACTTATTACATTTATGTTTTCTTTTAAAGTTTTGAGTATTTAAAAATATTTATAATATAATAATATAAAATTCTTATCTTCTAATTCTAGTGTGTTTGTCATTTATTTAGTTATTTATTTTTTACTTCTATTAACTGACTTTTCTCCTATTTCTGGTTTATATTTCCTGCTTCTTGGCATGTCTAGTAATTTTTGATTGGATGTGGGATACTTTGTTTGAGTCCTCTCTTTGTTGAGTTCTTTCTGTGAACATGTTTTACAAGTTGTTGAACTAACTCTGGCCTGCAGTTAAGTCACTTGTATACCAGCTATGTGTTTTTCAGAATAGCTATTAAGCTTTCTTTAGGACAAATCTAAAGTAGTTTGTAGGCTTGGCTAAGCATTACTATTATGTGAGCCTTCTGATACATCTACTAAATGTTTATGTATTCAGCGAGGTTTCTCCACTCTGGATCATGAGGTTTCAAAACTTTTCAGCCTTTTATGAACTCTGAAAATTGTTCATCTGGTAGATCCTTAAAATTGTTCTTTTTTGATTGATTTTAGCTCTCAAGATTTGTAGTTGCACTTATACATTTGCAGATTTATGTTCAGCCAGAGAATCAAGGTGATTCCATGCAGGTTCTGGAGATTTCTCTATAGAACTTCCTTCTCTCTGGTATTTTATCCCACAAAATATTGACACTTTGGGATCCCAGAATGTCATTATCCCTTAACTCAGAAAGAATGCTGGGGTTTGTTCAGATTTCTCCTTCTTAAATCTTAGTTTATAAATTGTATCTAGATTTAAATCTGTCTTTACAATGATTAATTCCTTTCTTGGAAGCACAGTTATGTACTACATGTGGTCCCAATTATCCAAAAACTAATTTCATATAATTTGTCTAATTTTCTACTTTTGTGAGATGGCAAATCAAAACATTTACTCCTTCACAGACAGAAGCAAATTTTTCTATTTTTTTAAATTTTCTTCCTGATGTCAATATAATAAGAGAATAATTATTTGTCATTTACTCTCAACCAGGCAAACTTCTATGTGTTTTATGTGTTTTGAAGTCATTTAATATTATTTTATCCATTTCCCAACAAAATGACAATACTTAGGCATATAAAGCTTAAATTTATGTGAATTTTCTTGATATCATATGATAAGGAAAATGATAGGCCCTTTGAAGCAAGGAATTCTGACTCCAGAGCCTTCATTCTTTATCACTCAATTTACATCTGTCTATAATCATATCTTATTTATTTAAATTACAGTGCTACTCTATGAAGTTTATGAAATAAAAGTATATAATACTATGCCCATTTAAAGAATGAGTAAACTAAACTTTATAGAGATTTATGAAACGTGTTATTTGAATTACTTGATTTCCAAGAGTTTGAACTTTATAATCTCTCTCACTATAGCTTTTCTTTCAAACTCTATTAATTCCTCAATCTTCACTGAAACTGCTCTTCACTAATATCAAGACCTCCAGGTACTTACCACGTTCCCATTCTTAAAATCTACTCAGGGCCTTCCTTTACCTATACACCCCTATAACTTTTACAAATACATTATTTATTTTCCCTCTGCCTTGATATTATGTACTCTTAGCATAACATGTCTTCTGCAATCTCGAGGTTGCTGAAATTTGCTACGGAGGATCACAGGACCATATCTGTTGTTTGTATTCAATTCTCCAGTTAACTATCGGGACAGAATAGGCAAGATAGACAAAAGGGATACAATGCTTAGAACCAAACCCAATCCCTGCAATATCGAGATTTCAAAGAAAATTTGACCTACTTTTAATGTTGATTGTATTAAAATCCATGACTTACAAGGTCAAGCAACAGAAATTTCTAGGTATGTAGTTATTTTCCATTTGCCTTATTATCATATATTTTGTCTAAATTTTATACCTTCTGTGCCCTGGAGACATGATTATGACATACTGCATCACATACTTCCATTATCCCCTTAGTTCTAGCAAGGGGAAAGACAAGGAGAATACTGGGAAATGAGAAGAAGAAACTATTTTGTTCCTTTTCTACTTATTTTCCATCATGTCATATTACTCATCTTTTCGAGTTGCTCTACCTGCACAACTCTAGCTCTCATAAACCATTCCCTCTCCCTGCCCTTCAAGCCCAGGGATATAATAAATTCATATTGTAGTTAGTCTATAAATAACATATTAATTCCATAAACTTTTCCTACAGTCTTATAATAACTCCATTAAATTATCTTTAAATCTCAGCCTAGGGTGTCTTTTGTGTCCTGCTGGGACTTGTGACTGACAAATCATGCCAGATAAAAATCATCAATAAGCAAGTAGAATAATCTTCAACAATTTCTTAGAACCCTATAAGGGATTATGATCATGAATGCAATCTATGTGAGAGATGATTTCATAAACAGCAGGGTATCAACCATGAGCTTTGGTATAGAAAAATCTCCGGTCTTTATGAGGAGGAACTAGTAATACTAAGGCTTATTTCCAGATCTAACATAGGATCAAGGTATCATCATATTAGCAAAACAAGAATCTCAAGCATGGAATAAAACTGAATGACTTGGCTAGCTGAAGAAAAAACAAGAACAAACATAGATTAAACTGTACTCAACTACCAAAAGGAAAAGATCAGAGTGCACAGATTTAGTCCATGGGTGAGTCTCTGGACACTAATAAGACACTCCAATCAGTGTCTACTATGACTTTGCTATGTTAGATACATTAGATGTTATAATCAGGTAAAAAAAAAAAAAAAAAAAAAACCCTGAGAAACACCAAGTATGAATTCAGTATAACCAAAATTTGATTTTGAAAAGCTTCACTAGTAGCTTGATGGATAATGAATTGTTTTTGTTTTTTTTTTTTAAAGATTTTATTTATTTATTTGACAGAGCTCACAAGCAGGCAGAGAGGCAGGCAGAGAGAGAGAGGGGGAAGCAGGCTCCCTGCTGAGCAGAGAGCCCAATGTGAAGCTCGATCCCAGGACCCTGAGATCATGACCTGAGCCGAAGGCAGAGGCTTTAACCCACTGAGCCACCCAGGTGCCCGGATAATGAATTGTTGTATGGAAACACCACTGGAAGGAAGAGTGGACCCTACAAAAGTTTGGGAATAACATCATATAAATATAACTTTTAAAACTGAAAATAGAAAGTAGAAATGTATTTTTTGTAAACGAATTATCAAAGATCAGCAATATTATGAATGTAGAGATGAAAGATACAGACAGAAAGTAGTCAAATGCAACTTTAGGCTTCCAGGCTAAATGACTGAATGCATATCAATATCATTGACTAAGACCGATGAAATTAAAGGAGACATATCTTTGGGCAAAGAAAGCATGCTCAGTATTTGACATAATAAAAATAGATGTCTTGGTGGACTTCAAGTTTTATCTCAGAAATATAAGAACCTGGTAAGAATATAGTTCCCACTCTTATAATAGGAAAAAAAGCTGGACTAAGTACAAACTTTTGATTTGCCCAAAGATTAGGTTGCAGAGCAAACAAATAACAAGTAATTTGGAAAGACACTGGTGCCTGCATGGGGAGATACAACTCAATATATTTGGTGGATATGCTGATAAATGCCATATAAACCAGTGGGAATATTGGTCGAGACATTTTAAATAAATTTCAAAAGATGCAAGATTAATTCCCCACCACTGCACTAATGAGTATAGGAAAAAACATAGCAGCTGAGAATATTGTATTGTTTGTTAAGGACAGATTCTCCCTGGGGAGCAGTGTGAAATATCCACAACCTAGTAAAGAGTCTCAAAGAGAAGCAGGGAGCAAACATTGAGTAAAACCCTTTGCCAGATTAACTCACTCCATAAACACAAGATATCAAATGAGCAATTTGAAGGCTCTGGTACACTGAGAGCAACTAAAACAGTAACAAACTTCAAACTCCGCCCAACTACTAACTATATCAACAGAAATCCCCACACTAAACTGCCAACAGAAAGAAAGTCATACTCATTTTTAAACATAAACAAACATACTTCAGTATTTACTGTCTTATGTAACACATATGGTTTTCAACCAAAAATAATGAAGCATATCAAAAGGCAAGACAAAACACATTCTGAAGACAAAACAATTTTCAGAATCAAAATCAAGTAACAAACAGATAGTGAAACTAACAGAAAGGAGATTTAAAATAATATTAATATGTCAAAGTCTCCAATGGAAAAAGAAGAAAGTATGTAAGATCAAATATAAATCACTTCAGCAGATATATGGAAACTATAACAATTATATAAATGGAAATGTCAGAATTTTTTTAAAAAAACACAGAAACAGAAATAAAGAATGCCTTTGAAAGCTTATCAGAAGATTCTACACAGCTGAGGAATCTATCTGTGAACTTGGAGACAGGTTAGTAGAAATTTTACAAAATAAAACGCAAAGGTAAAAAGAAGTGAAAAAAATCAACAGAGAACCTAAGAGCTGTGGGAAAATATCAACAGTTTAACAAATTAGATTCCTAGCTGGAGAAAAGGGTGAGAATAAAGCATAAGAAATAAATGATAATAAAAGAAATGGCTCAGAAAATGCAAATTAATGGTAGGCACCAACCAGCAGAAGCTCAGAAAACATCAAGGAGGATAATAAATACAAAACAAACGAACACTGCCCCAGGGCATATTTATATTTAAAACTCTGCAAATTAAAGACCAAGGGAAAATCTTGCAGGGAAGTTGAGGGGTAAGCATTACCAATGTAATTATTATTTACAGAGGAAGAAAGGTAAGAATTACAAGAGAGAATTTTTCAGAAAACCACTCTCTCAAGCAAAATTTGAGAGCATTGATTGTCAACAGACATATTCTATAAGAAGGGATTTCTTTAGGAAGAAGGAATATGAACTAGGAATATAAGAGGTCCTGGAGGATTGAAGTGCTTGGTAACAAAGATATCATTCAAGGGACTTTTTAGGGAACTGAGTGATACTGAGGTGATGCATATACACTCATTCACATGTCAAGTCCCATACAACTATACATCACAGAGAACATTACCCTCTGAAAGTTTTTAAAAATCAACCAGAATGTTGGGATTTGACTAGATGTGTAAGTCTAAAGACAAAATATGTGCATAAATAGTGTATTCTACTTGGTAAATTCTGACACTACTTTACGGTGTTGAACAAACAAGTAAATACACTATAGTGTATGAGAGTTCAGTTTTTGCTATTGGATAAAGAAGTTTGAAGGTATAAGGAGGAATAAGATGATAAAAGGAACCCTGTAGAACTGAATTAGAGTCAGATATATCAGTATGAACTCATCTTTATCTTAATACACAAAAAACCAGGGAGATACAAAAATAACTGCAGACATGTGTGGGTTAGTAGACAAATTTATATTTCTAGCTTCCTTACCAAATAGGCTTAGAAGAAGTGACACTCCAATAACAATGAAAACTCCTAAAGTTCCAGCTACTGTTATTCTAATACCATTCTTTGATTAAAGCAAAGAGAGATCCTTAGGGAAATGCTGATTCTAATAGAACAGGGAAAAATATGAGATATGCCTGGAGCATCTTGTAAGTGCAAGAAAGTAAGGAGATGGTAAAAAAAAAAATAGGTAAGTGATGAAGTTAGGTCAAAAGGACACAACAGTCAAAATGAAAGAGTTCCCAGTGGCCAAAGTTGTAAGAATTTGAACAACAAAATAAATGATGATATTATTAAATTGTAACCTTAAAGTGTAAAATAAATATTCATCACTCCATACTGACATAAATAAATGAGGGAGAGAGGACAACTCTTCCTTACAGGAGAATTATTAATTTTGGAAGAAGCAAGAAAAGTAGAAAATCACTATTGGAAGGCCATCATAATAATAGTTGCTGCCAAGATCCACTAATAAATGCTAACATTGGTGGGCAAAACCTTAAGTAGAAAAATGATAGCTGGGTAACATCAAAGTACCTCCCACAAATAATGTATTACATATTGTGGTGGTTTTAATATACTTCCACAAATTTCTCTGATATTCTCCTTTTCAGAATGTGGACCTCAATCCACCTGCCTTGAGTGTGGATGGAAATAGGAACTCTCTTACTTCTAAGGAATAGGGTTTGGAAAGGGAGACAATATACTAACTTTACAAAGGAGAAACCAGGAAGACACCACCTCAAACAAGTGATTATGTTTAACATAACTAAAATAAATTATATTGATATCATGCACCTGAAAGGACATAAGAGAAAGATATTTCACCTTTGTGGCATGACTCTTTTGTAACCCCTGCCTAATCACAAAAAAAAAAAAAAAAAAAAAAAAAAAAAAAAAAAAAATCAAGCAAATTCAAATTGAGATATTCTTCAAATTACTTACCAACACTTTTCAAAAATATCTTCATGAAAAACATGAAAAATTTTTGGTCCTCTCTTTCCAGACCTGGCTGATAAGGAGGCACCATCATGGGAGTCAACATACCACAACAAGCACTGAAAGTTTTAGTGGGAGGAGCTCAAGAGGCAGAGCATCTACCTGGGACTGTTGGTCAAGTGGTACACGTTTCTTGCTGGATAAACCAACTCCACATTTAGGCAACTTGTGTTAAAGTGGTTGTTCATGTGTCACAACAACTGGCTACCTCAGCTGCAATCCTGGATGATCCAGAAGATAAAGCTGCCTGGCTGGGAAATCAAAACAGCTGCTGTTGTAGGTACTATAACTGATGATGTGCATGCCCAGGAGGTGCCCAAACTGAAGGTGTGCACACTGCACATGAGCAGTCATGCCTGGAGCTGCATCCTCAAAGTTGGGGCAAGAGACTTACCTTTGACCAGTTGGCCTGGAGTCCCCCAAGGGCTGTGGTACCATCTTGCTCTCTGGTCCAGGCAAGGGCTGAGAGGTATACAGGCCTTTCAGCAAGGCCCCAGGAACCCTGCACAGCCACAACAAACTCTTATTTGCAATCCAAGGGCCAGAATTTCTAGCGCCACCAGAGGCTGCAGAGCCACCCAGTACTAAAACTAACCCCAGATCCTCCCTTGTTATTAAAAAGGTCTTGGATGCTGGAAAACAGAAAAAAAGTAAAAAAATATATATATATTAATTTTTTTATTTATTTGAAAGAGAGGTAGAAAGCGAGCACACCAGGGGGGGAGAGGCACAGGGAGAAGGACAAGCAGACTCTGCTGAGCAGGGAGCCTGACATGGGGCTCCATCCCAGGATCCCCAGGTGAGATCATGACTTGAGCTGAAGTCAGATGTTTAACCAATGGAGCCACCCAGGCGCCTCTGAAAAAAAAGAAAAATTTTTGAAAAAAAAATAGTGTTTTGCTGAGGTTGCTAGAATATCATTACATACTTCCCATTGACAGCAAGTTCTGATAACAAATCCTACTTCTTTGGTATCTTGATATGAAAAAAGTGAGGGCCTACACAGCTGAAGCATTCATAAAGAGCACAGTACAAAGCCTAGTTAATGAATTCAGTCTGAATGTGTGAAAATAGGGAGAGCAGGCAAATATTTTTTTTTCCTTACGTAGGTATTTCTTTTGTAATAACTAAAAATTAAATTAAGTAGTTAAATTTTCCATTCTTTACCAATGCATTAAATTTAGATTTAGTGTTACAGAATATGAAAGAACTTGGTATTGATTTCTTTTAATTATAGCAGAGTTCCCTACTTTCAGGTTAATCCTATGGGAGTTTACTTAAAAAGTCATAAAATTGGACCTGAGAAAGAAAATTTGAATATTATATTTGAAATAGACTTAAGAAATTAGTCCTATAATTATGAAACTTCTTGATAACAGAATGAAGTGTTAATATATAAACCAATAATTCCATACACAAAATAATTCTATAAAATTAAGCCTGTTATTGGCCTGTCTATAAGACTTTTGTTGAAATCTAAAAAACTTTTTATAAAATAAACTGTGGTTTGGGGGCACCTGGGTGGCTCAGTGGGTTAAGTCTCTGTCTTCAGCTCAGGTCATGATCTCAGGGTCCTGGGATCGAGCCCCATACTGGGTTCTCTGCTCAGCAGGGAGCCTGCTTCCCCCTCTCCCTCTGCCTGTCTGTCTGCCTACTTGTGATCTCTTTCTCTCTGTCAAATAAATAAATAAAATCTTAAAAAAAAAATAAAGAGTGGGGATGCCTGGGTGGCTCAGTTGGTTAAGCGGCTGCCTTCAGCTCAGGTAATGATCCCAGGGTCCCTTCCCTTCTCTGGAGTGGTAACACAGTACTTGCTAAAACATAAGATTTAAATAACATGAAAGTCTCATATAATAATAATAAACTAACCCTAACCTATATTTCAATCGAATATCAATCCTTATACTAAGAACAGGAAATTCTCAAAAAAACTGTGTAAAAAAAAGTAACAGATACCAACACCAAGATGACACAAATATTAGAAATACCTGACAAGGATTTTAATCACAAATCACAGCCAACATAAAAAATGCTTCAGGGGCACCTGGGTGTCTCAGTCAGTTAAGCGTCTGCCTTTGGCTCAGGTCATGGTCCCAGGGTCCTGGGATCCAGCCCCATGTCAGGGTCCCTGCTCAGTGGGGAGTCTGCTTCTCCTTCTCCCCTCCCCCTCTCCCTGACTTGTTCTCTCTCTCTCTCTCTCAAATAAATATAAAAATCTTTATTTAAAAAAATGGTTCAATGAGTAACGATGCTGAAATAAATGAAAAAAATAGTCTTCGCAAAGAAAAAGACTCATCTAAAATTATAGAAGATATAAAGCAAAAACAAATTATAGACCTGAAAAATATAATGACAGGAAGAAAAAACTTTCATAGATGGGCTCAACAGTAGAATAAAAAGGATGGAGAAACCATCAGTGAGCTTGAAGATAAAACTAAATAAATGACCCCATCATAACAGCACAGAGAAAATAGACTGAAGGAAAAAAAAAAAAAGAAAAGATCCTTAGAAAATAGTGAGACTAAAATAAAATAACTAACTTTTGTGCCTTCGGAATCCCAGGAAAGAAGAAAGTGGGTGGGGTTGAAAAACTATTTGAAGAAAAATGGTTGAAGATTTTCCAAACTGCTCAAAAATCCTAAACATTAAACTTTTCGCTCATAAATTAAAAATGATCAAACCACAAGCATGGCAAACACAGAAATTCACGCCAAGACACATCATAGTCAAATATCTAAAAACTAAGGGAGAAGATGAAATCATGAAAGAAACCGGAGAAAATGGTGCCTTAACAATAAGTGAAAAACAATTTGATAACAATGGATTTCTCATTTGAAACTACAGAAATAACAAGAAAATGGCACAGATTTCTTTCAAATGCTTCAAGAAAAGGACTATCATCCTATAATTCTGTATCTAGTGAGAACAAACTTCATGAATAAAGAGGGAATCAAGACATTCTCTTACAAAGGAAAAATATGATAATTTGTCACCAATAGATTTGTTCTAAAAAGATAACTAAAGAAATTTTTCTGAAAAGAAAGGAAACCTTGGAACGTAAAGAAGGAAGAAAGTAAAACTGTAAAAAGCAAAAATATGAGTAAATACAAAAGAATTTTCTCTCCCTGAGTTTTTGAAATTATAAGCAAGAGGTTATAACAATCTCTTTGGTTTTCAGTATATGATGATAAATATATAAGACAATTATAAATGGTGAAAGGAAATAGGATATAAAGAAAGTAAGTTTTCTACACTTCACTCACACTGGTAAGATGTTGATACTAGTAGATGGTCATAAGTTAGGAATATATTATGTAATGCTAAAATATCTAAAACAGACTAAAAAGAACTATAGATAAAGTAATTCTTAAAAATAATAAAAATATGTTGAAGTAAATGAGAAGAAAGAAAGCCTGGAAAAGAGACAGAGAAATGACAAAACAGAGAAAATAAACAGAAAACAAAAAATAAAATATATGAGAATTAAACTATACACTCCTAAATAATAAATAAGTAAAAAAAAATAAAATTTATAAAATTCATTGAAACAAATAAAAATAAAATAAAAAACAACATACCAAAACATGTGGAGTGCAATGAAAGCAGTATTAAGTGGGAATATTATACAATAAAGGCTTAACTTTAAAAAACAACAAAGATCTCAAATCAACAACCTGACTTAACTTATGAGACTATATGAATAAGAAAAAGCAAAACACAAAGCCAGCATAATGAAGGAAATAATAAAGATGAGATCAGAGACAAAGCAAAGAACAGAAAAACAATAGGGGAAAAAAGGAAACCAAGAGTTAATTCTTTGAAAACATTAACAAAACTGATACACCTTTATCTAGAATGTCCAAGGAAAAAGAGAAAAGCAAAAAATAAAAAAGAATTAGAATATGTAAAATTACAAATGGTTTGCAGGGGAAAAAAAGATTATGAACAATTGTATGCCAATGAAATAGATACTTTATGTGAAGTGAACAAATTTTTGAAATACACAACCTACCAAGACTGAATCATGGTGAAACAAAAATTCTGAATAAACCTATAACAAATAAGGAGATTAAATAAGTATCAAAAATCTCCCAACAAAGAATAACTCAAGACTACATGGCTTCACTGGTGCATTCTACCAAACATTTAATGGAACAAAATAAAGACCCCAAAAATAGCCCTATGCCAAATAATTTTTCAAAAGCAATTTAATGGATTAAGGTTAATCTTCTCAACATATGGTGCTGGTGTAATTGGATATCCATAAGTTAAAAAAAAAAGGAAATGATATAAACTTCACAACTTATAAGAAAAAATTAAATTAAAATTGTTTATAGATTTATACATAAATGTAAAACTATATCATTTTTAGAAGATAGCAGGAGAGAAATCCACGGTATGTATGGCTTAGTGAAGAGTCCTTAGGCATGACGACAAAAACACAAAGTACGTAAAGCAAAACATTTAGTAAACCAAAATATGTGCAATTAAAATATTTGATCTGCAGAAGACTCTGATAAAGAGATGAAAAGACAAATTAGACTGGAAGAAGATATTTTGAAATCACGAATTTGACAAAGGACTAGTTTTTATAATATATAAAGAACTCTCAAAACTCAAGCATAAAATAACAAACACTCCAAATGGAATACTGTCAAATGATATGCATATTTCACTATTCAGTGTATATCTTATATTTATAGCACATCTCAGTTTAGACTAGCCATATTTCAAGTGTTCAAAAGCATGTGTGGCCAGTTGCTACCACATTGTACAAAGTAGATTAAGATCCTCTGTAAACATAGCCACCTTCCCTTGGCAAACATTTTATTTGTGCTTTAGAAGAGCCATATTTCAGGGTGCCTGGATGGCTCAGTGGGTTAAAGCCTCTGCCTTCGGCTTGGGTCATGATCCCAGGATCCTGGGATCGAGCCCCGCATCGGGCTCTCTGCTCAGCGAGGAGCCTGCTTCCCCCTCTCTCTCTGCCTACCTCTCTGCCTACTTGTGATCTCTCTCTCTCTCTGTCAAATAAATAAATAAAAATTTTTAAAAAAGAGCTATATTTATCCAGAGTAATTGATAACTTCTGCATCATATTCCTCAGCCCCATGCCCATCATTAATAGGTCACAACTCTCTTTGTGCTGTGCCAGGATATGGTCTTGGAACCTCTCCTGACTGCCTTCCACACAGCAGAACAAGATGGAGCAGAGGACTTCCTGAGAAGCGATGGAAAGCAGGGTGCACATGGTGCCTCTTGCACAGGCCCCTTCCAAGGCCTCTAGAAGGTTAGCAATGTGCATGCACATTCACATCTCTGAACGTTTTGCACATCTTTTAACTTCAATTGTTTCAGACAGCTGTCTTTTTGCATTCTCTTCTCTCTCATACTTCCTTTCAAATGTGGAGTGATGTTGGAAGGTCAAGGGTTTTTGGGGGATGGGGGAAGCAGAGTTTGGGCTTAATAGGATATATTGATATTATTCACAGTCAATTCCATGTATAAGCTCTGGGTGTATTCTGTAATTAATGAGCATGAAGTACATAAAGATCCATGTTTCATGCATCTCAAGTGTGAATAATAGAAATTGTAATGAACCATGTTAGAAGAAAAACTGAATCATCTTTCTATCCCCTTCATATAAAACAATAGTGCAAAGTCATAGTCATATGAAAAAACAGCAAAACTATATGCAGTGATAAATTATAGGATGATTTGTATTTATATATGTTAGCTTATTAAAATACATAGTTTGTTATGATTTCTTTTTTATTCTAATATTCACTTTTGAATTTAATTTGAATTTAATTTGTCACCTTAATTTTGTTTCATTCTCTTAGTGAAGGCCCTTCAAATTGCATAAACCACAAAACCTGGATTTTTTCCACAGCTTATGCAATATATTCAATTTGTAGTATCTGTTTCATTATGTTTTTAAGCAAAACTTTATTGTGGTGAACTAAAAAAAAGGTCTTGCTATTAGACACTAAGCACAATTTAATTCCATAATTTTTCTCTCTATTAAAATTGTCTTCATGACTAATAGAAAACGCAGAATTTATTTAAAAAGAAAAGGATATCTACTGTTGTAGTGTGCCTTGATGATTATATTAATGCTCTAGCATCTGACAAATTTAGACAGAGGTGAGCTGGTAAACTGGCTCTCCAATAAAAATGTCGCATTGTGGGATGTTTGCAGATTTCCATTGTAGAAATACTCTCACAAGGACCCATTTCAAGTTACTAAGCAGGAAACTTGAAACTTGGTATGTAAAAGTACATAAGCATATATAAATAAATGTTTGCAACCAAAATTCAAGGTCATATATGTAAATCATTCATATTTCTCAGAGTTCATTTTATGTTCAACACAAATGATTCTGCCTCCTCCCTTCTCCTTGCCATTGTACAGTTGGAACACCCCATAAAATTATGAAGTCAGCATCCTAACTTATTTTCCTATCTCTTGTTTTGCTTCCCCACCCCACCTCCCACCCCTGCTTACTTCATCTTCTGCACCTCTCCCAGAGAGATGTGAAATAATTCCATGTTCTTACCTTATTTACAATTCTCAACGAATTCTCTATTGTCTAACATTTATAGATTAAGTGGTAAATCACTGTAGAAAAAACCTTAATAGAGAGGCCCTAAGTTTCCTTTTCAGTTTTTCTTCTAAGTTCTAAAAATATAACTCTATGTTCTGCTTACACAGAAATTACCACTAGCTTTTCTGAAAAATGCAAAAAATTAAAACTAAAACTAAAACAAAAAGAGCTCTCACTAATATCTATCTGCTTTTACCTGATGTAATAGTGTTCTTAATCTTTCCGGTCTTGTGAAACCTCCTTTGTTTGTGACCAAGTTTGTGACCATTCTTTGCAAGGCACTTCAAGAAAAAAGTGTTTAAAACCTTTTCTCCGCTAATATATGCTACAGCAAAGAGCCAGCTCTTCCTGTGTGTTCCCTAATCCTTTATAGTTAATGTGTAGGAGAAATTTTAATGTTTAATAAAGTGAGTATTTGAGTACCCTGCACTAAACTTTATTAAAGGATAGGCCATTTCTAGTCATATTTTATTCCCATCACCCAGGCACACTGCTTAATAAATATTTGTTAAGTGAGTGAATGAATATTGAATATGCCTGGCTGTTGACACGACATAAATTTTGCTCTCAAACAATATGCAAAAGTGACCTATGACAATAAATCCAGGCCAATAAATGGTGATTTACTACTAGGACATATTTATATCTTGTACAACTGATGTCTTTGCTTCCTTTCATCAATATTGCAATTCATTTACATGCAATCATATACTCTATGAATCTTAGTTTTCTGAAGTTTACGTAATGTATCAAATCATGGTCTCCAACTTTAAATATTTTTAGTTTTTATCCTTTTGCAACCATAATTCAAATTGTCTCTTAAGAACACTCCACAACTTTGAGGATAAATATGTGTTATTAGAAGATCATAAATAATCAATGTCTGATGTTGTATGAAATGAACAGGTATCCCTACCCATCAAATTGATGATCTAATCATTTCCTAACTCAAAATTTAACCTGACCACTGATCTACAACAAAATTTTTTGGTGTTAATTTAAGGTTACTTCCTATGCCAATTTAATTTATAGTTAAATTATTTCAGAACAAAGATTTTATATTTGTTTCTGAGGAAAGTGTGATTATTATAATTCCATCATTTTTAAAGCAGAAAGATGCTTTTGGGTGGATACCTAGGTGCTGATATTTAATTATCAAGGAAGGAATGCTGAGTAATGAGTCAGAGTCAAGGGGAGCAAAACCAATGCCCTTCAATGATTTTGAAAGTAAATATGGAAATCTAAAACTACAAGGTAACAGAAAGTTAGGATGCAAAAGTGTGCTGCATTTGGTTAGAGATAAAAAACCATATAGTAATTCAAAAGAGATCAGGTGCTTTGAGGGAAATATCAATATGTAAAGAAGACCTGTGTTTGTTGAATCAATTGACAAATATTTTGGATTCATTTTCTGTTTCAAACGCATTTAAAACGATCACAGAATTAGATCATTTTATTTCCCATCTGACTGGAGTGATTTCCTTTCCTCCCGCAGTCTAGTAACACACTGCTTTCCCCTGTGCCAGACACTCTGGGTTCCTCCATTTCTTTCACTTCCATATGGTTCAGTTCATATTTCTGTTATAGCACTCACCACATTTTACTGCAAATTATCTGTTTATATTTCTCCCTCTCCACCCTTACAATAAAAATCTCTTCAAATTAGGGGATTGGATTTTGATTTAAAAAATGTAAGCAAATCCTAGCACTGCATTGTTACATTGCCAGCACTTGGTTCTCAATAACTAACATTCTGTGTTATTTACTTGAAGCAAAGACCGGTGTAACCCTGCAAAGTGCACAGATATAGTCAACTCTTAGCTTCTAGAGGAGGTGAAAACACCACAGGCTAGCTGCAAGACTTCCTTGAATAGAAAGTTCTAGTCACAAGGTGAATACTAAATCCAAAAGTCCTAGGCTTCTAACACCTACATTGTTAAAGCCCATCAAATTGCAAAGTTTCTTTACTCTAAAAAAGTTGTAAAGGATTCCTTCACAATGATAAATAATCACTTCTGAAATTAAAAGAACGTACTAGAAGAAACATGGTTGCCTTTTACAGAGAAATCTCTCAATAGGAATGCATTATAAGAGGATATTAATGGGAGAGTAGAGACTTAGATACTAAGATTCAAAAGAATATGAAAGCTCAAAGTGAGGTTTAAGTCGACAAGGCAGAAATTTCAAAGTAGCAATGTCCACAATAGCCAAACTGTGGAAGAGCTGAGATGCCCTTTGACAGACGAATGGATAAAGAAGTTGTGGTCAATATACACAATGGAATATTACTCAGCCATCAGAAGGGATGAATACCTAACTTTTGCATCAACAGGGATGGGACTGGAAGAGATTATGCTAAGTAAAATAAGTCAAGCAGAGAAAGTCAATTATCATGTGGTTTCACTTATTTGTGAAACATAAAGAATAGCATGGAGGACATTAGAAGGAAGGGAAAAATTAAGGGGGAGAACCAGAGAAGTGAACCATGAGAGACTATGGACTCTGTGAAACAAACTGAGGCTTTTAGAGGGGGAGGGGAGTGGGGGGATGGGTGAGCCTGGTGATGGATATTAAGGAGGGCACGTATTGCATGGAGCACTGGGTATTATATGCAAACAAAGAACCATGGAACACTACATCAAAAACTAATGATGTACTGTATGGTGACTAACATAACATAATAAAAAAATATTTAAAAAGAAAGAAATTTTAAAATAATTGGACAGAAACCATTCCAAGGGCTGTCAAATCCAAAAGAAAGATATAAAATGGTTGAGAGTAGACACTGAAGGTCTGTTTTTTTAAAAAATCTCTTTGCTGAAAAAAATATTCTATACCCAAGTCTCCAGTCCTGCCCGTCAGAAAAGGGAATGAGGTATTTATTTTTTTTTCACCTTAAGTTAAAGAGAAATTTGGGTAAGATCACTAGGGACTTAGCCATATAGTTTGGGCTTGAAGTGGACTAGTGTCTGACCTGTACATGACAAATCCAGGGGATCAGGACTGGGCATTTCTCTAACATCAGGGTATGAGAGAGACGGTTTAGTCGAGATCTTCTCGCACTCCAAATGTTGACAGGGCTAACCATACATGGGTGTAAGTGCTGTGGGTGAGGAACAGAGCCTGTGGACAGCCATGTTAAAGTTCATATGGGAGACTTCTTGGAAGGTTAGCACCAGAGGAATAGAAAATTGGAAGGGAAGGGGCAAGGGATCCAGAAAGAAACCTCGGGAAGAAAAGAAAGCCATTCTTATACTCATAGGGAAAGAATTAGCTTTAACTTTCTGCAGCCTGGAAGTATAGAAAGTCATTTTATGACAGTATCTATCAAGAAAGAATATTCTGACCTTTTATCTAAAGTGAGCCATTCATTTGGAGGAAGTGTGTGAGAATAATAATGAGGTAATAATGAGGTAATAATAGTGAGGTAATAATGCTCGCTTCTAGAATCACGTGTTCCCACTTAAACAAGCTTATATGTGGAAAAAAGGAGGCCACTGAGACAGTGTCTGTACCTTAAAGCTACTATGGAGCTTTTATTATTAGAAAGCGAGCGGAAAAGTAATTTATGCCACCTCCTAGAGAAGGTTAAATGAAGACAAAAATAAAACTAATTTCTAATTACATTTCTCAAGTTGTGCTTATTGGACATAGCATGTACAGTATGCTTTAATGATTAGCTAACTCAGTATTGTTTAAATAGTATTTAATTATTTAATATGAGATGTTTTATGTTACACAGAAAGTTGTAATTATATTACTCATGTGCTTTTCTAATAAAAATTAAATCCAGAAAACATAGGCATTTTAAAAGGCAAGAGTGCTTGTATGGGTTTCTAACCTGGTTTTGTCAACTCTGAGTTCACGAGTTAATATGAGGATGTCAGCAAGGTTTACTAAGATTGCCCTCTGGAGAAAGGAAATTGCTACATTCCATTTCTTCTGGACTCAATATATAAGAAAGAAAGAAAAAAAACTCTGTTTCCTTAAATAATTTCAATTGAGATACAGTTTATGTGCAGTGAAATTCAGAGATCCCAGATATACAATTCAAGCAGAAACAGTTTTGACAAATTAAGTAAAGAAGAAAGTTAATCTGATCGTTTTTGTGTACCCTAGGCTGTTTTTGTCCTGCATTATTCTGTTTTTGAGTTTGTTGCTTTTCTCATTAATCGCTCCCAGAAAGTTCATTGTATTTGCATCTGCAACTGCTCAAATTCCTCAATTAGAAAATAAGCATCATCATAATACAGCTGACCTTTGTACATGAGAGTTAGGGGTGCCGATCTTCATGCAGTCAAAAATTCCACATATAACTTCTGACTCCCCCAAAACTTCTAATTAATGTTAACTGGAAGCCTTACTAATAACTTAAATAGTCAATTAACACACGCTTTGTATGTTTTATTATTATACACTTTGTTCTTACAATAAAGCAATTTAAGGGAAAGAAAAAGTTATTAAGAGATTCAACTTCAGGAACAAACTGAGGGTTGCAGAGGAAGTAGGGTGGGGGAATGGGGTAACTGGATGATGGGCATTAAGGAGGGCACATGATCTGATGAGCACTGGGTGTTATGCAACTAATGAATCATTGATCAGTACATCAAAAACTAATGATGTACTATATGTTGGCTAATTGAACTTAAAAGAAAAATCATAAGGAAGAGAAAATACATTTATGATAATGTACTGTTAAGAAAGCTACCTGTATTGTTTGTTCAGTTATTCTCTAAGTTTGAAAGTTTTCAAAATAAAAAGTTGGTGAGAATATTAAAAAAAAAAAAAGTTGCCTTTAGGGGCGGGCCTGGGTGGCTCCGTGGGTTAAAGCCTCTGCCTTCGGCTTGGGTCATGATCCCAGGATCCTGGGATCGAGCCCCGCATCGGGATCTCTGCTCAGCGGGGAGCCTGCTTCCCCTTCTCTCTCTTCCTGCTTCTCTGCCTACTTGTGATCTCTCTCTGTCAAATAAATAAATAAAATCTTAAAAAAAAAAAGCTGCCTGTAACTATTGAATCACTATACTGTACACCTGAAGCTAATATAACAGTATAAAACTATACTGGAATTAAAATTTCAGAAAATAAGAAAGGCAAAAAAATTCACCTATAACTGGACTGCCTAATTCAAAACCCTGTTGTTCAAGAGTCAACTTTACATCATGATGGTATTTACTTGTCAACATGAGTGTAGGTCTTGAATAGGGCCAGCCTATCAGTTTCTATGTTTCTCTTTCTGTCTAGAATGTTAGTGATATATGTCTTATTGGAATCTAACTCCTTTATTACAGGAAATATTTTTTGATTAGCATTTAATGGTATAAACAAAGTTTCCTTCCTTTAGGCAAGATAAGGTTACAACAAATTCTGTTTGGTAGAGACGGTAAATATAAGCCTGATTGTTTTTATTTTATTTGATCTTAATATTTCAATATTTGATATTTATTTACTATTTAGTATTTTATTGAATAAAATTGATGTGTAACACTATGCAAGTTTAAGATGTACAGCATGCTATTCTGATATATTTATATATTATAATATGATTGCCATGATACCAATATTAATCACATTACATAATTACAATACAATATTATTATCTATACTCATTATACTGTGCATTAAATTTGTATGGCTTATTTACTACTCATTACAAGCACACCCTTAAACACCATCAGTCTTATCCCCACCCCCTCATTCTCTTGTAACTGTTTTTCTCTGGTTTTTATAGGTTTGATTTTTTTTTTAGATTCTACATATAAGTGATATCATACAGTACTTGTATTTTGTATGGCAAGAGAAAGAATTAACAAAATGAAAAAAAAAAAACCTACGACATGAGAGAAAGCTTTTGCAAACCATATATCAGCTAAGTTGTTAATATCCAAAATTTATAAAGAACTTATTCAATTTAACAACGATAATAACAACATAAAGTTGATTAAAAAATGGGCAGAAGAACGAAATAGGTATTTTTTCAAAGATCTACAATGGCCAGCAGGCACATGAAAAAATGCTCAATATCACTAATCATCAGGGAAATATATCAAAACCACAATGAGGTATTACCTCATACCTTTTGGAATGGCTATCATCAAGAAGACAAGAGACAACAGGTGCTTGAGGATATGGTAAAAAGGGAACTCAAACACTGTTGGTAGAAATGTAAATTGTCCCAACGACTATGGAAAACAATATGAAGTCTCCTCAAAAAAAAATTAAAAATCAGTCTATCATACAGTTCAACAATTCCATTTCTGGATATATCCCCAAAAGGAAAGAAAACAGTATTTCAATGAGATATATACAAGTGAATAGATAAAGTGATATGCTACATCTATCAATGGAATATTATTCATCCAGATATCATTCCATTTACAACATGGATGAACCCTGAGCATATTATGGAGCTGGTGGATGAACCCTGAGCTGAGTGCGATAAGTCAGACAGAAAAAAGTAAGTACCGATTTGTTTTAATTCAGACTTCACTTTGTGCTCTTTAATAATGAACATTTAACTAATGTAGACTATTTATTAATAATCTTTAAGAAGGCCTGAAATACACACACACACACACACTACACATACACATTTATATGTGTGTGTGTGTGTGTGTGTGTGTGTGTGTATGGAAAAACTATATGTACCCTAGTAATTTAATTTTATAATGTTGATGTTTTTCATTTTAATTTTAATTTTCATTTTAATTTTCTACCTGTCCTCCAGGGATAAATTTAGACATCAGGAAGGAAACAGATGTCTTGGTGAATGTGATCTAACTATAGTTAGTATGAAGTAACAATCTCTATAAAAAAGAATAGAATTGAAGTAATGGAATAGAATCCAGCAATAGAGAAGACTATCACTAACCCTCCCAAGTGTATAACAAAGTGTATAACAAAGATATAACAAAGATAACTGCTGTTTCTAAGATTCCACCTGCTGAATTCTTGGTGTGAAAAAAGCAATTTAGAATACCAAGCATGTATGAACATTAACACACTTACATTTCTAATTTCATTTCTGAATATTTCTTCACATTTTTCTTCTCCAAACATCAGCTATATTATACAGTTTACCCTTGAACAACATGGGCTTAAACCTTGTGGGTATACTTATATGTGGAATATATACATATATACATATATGTATGTATATATACATATATGTACTTTAGCTTACTTTATTGTAAGAATACAGTATATGGTACATATAACATACAAAATATGTGTTAATGGACCAGCATCCACTAGAAACATGAACTTTTCTCCAGAGCATAAGACAGAAAAAAATACATACTTCATTATTCCACTCTTAAAGTTTAAGAATATGCACATGTAATTTATCAGCATATAACAGTGATTAATTCATGGCATAGGGATGTTTATTGACTGGGAATGGACATGAGAAAACCTCTGAGGTGCTAGAATGTTTTCTAGCTTAACTATTATACTATATAGCTTAATAATGATCACACAAGTATATCCATATATAAAAAATTTCATCAAACAGTGCTCAATATGCATTGCTATAAGAATTTTAGGGTACAGTAAACATTTTTTAGAAGGGTAGAGAATTAATAAATGATACAATTTCCATATGGAAAAACAAGAAATCTGTTACTTCACTCTTTGCACAAAACCAAAGATTTAAACATGAAAGTCAAAGTTTTAAACATTTAGAAGAAATATATCAAAACCTCTTTATCATCTTAGGTTCCTTTTGCTACAAAATGGCAAAAGTTATCTGTAATACATATTATAAACAATTAATTGTATTCAGAATATATAGAAATTCCTAAAAAGCATAAAGAAAAGAAAATAGCCACTATAAAAATGAGTAAAATATGTAAGCTGACATTTCTAAGCAACAGAAATGATATCATCATATAAACATAATAATAATGCTCAACCTTTATTATGAAATTATAAACAATAAGATACCATTTTGCAACCAGTTTATGGGCAAAAATTAGGAAGCGTGGTAGGAGTATACATATAAAAGCCAATTTAGAAAGCAATTTATCCCATTTTGTAAAGCATGTACAAAAATGGCCTTAACGGTATTCATCATAAAGACCAAGAATGGAGAACAATCAAATATCAATTGTTAATCCAATGTATATATAATTAATGGTACTGTTACAAAATGGCATGTTGCAAAGAAGTAAACATTACAGAAAAGTAAATACGGTAAAGTATAAAACAATCGCACAAATAAATCATTTTTAACTTTTTTTTTTTATTTTAGAGAGAGAGAGCAGAAGCACAAGTAGGACAAGGGCCGGAGGGGGAGGGAGAGGGAGAGAATCTCAAGCCGATGCTGAGAGTGGAGGCTCATGGAGGGGGCGGGGGCTTGATCTCACCAGCCTGAGATCATGACCTGAGCCGAAACCAAGAGTTGGACACTCCACCAACTGAGCCACCCAGGTGCCCCCTGCTGCCCACATAGATAAATCCTAAACATCATATATAAACAGAATTGAGGGACACTTGGGTGGTTCAGATGGTTAAGTGTCTGCCTTTGGAATCTCCAGGTCCTGCGATCAAGACCCACATCTGGCTCCCTGCTCAGAGGGGAGTCTGTTTCTTCCTCTGCCTCACCCCCTTTCTAATGTGCTCTCTCTCTCTCTCTCTCCCTCTCAAGTGAGTAAATAAAATCTTAAAAAAAATAATGAAAGCTACAGAAAGCTACCCTCAATATGATAGCATTTTCTAATGCTTAAAAATAGGCTAAACAGAGCAATATATGCTTTAGAATATATAATACATGATTGAAATATTTTTTTAGCAAGACGAAGGAATGATAAGCACAAAATCAAGATAAAGTCACCTGAGAAGAAAAGATTGAGACCTGCAATGCAGAAGGTCAAGGGAGGTGGTAACATAGTTCTTCAACCGGTAGTGAGTCAGTATAGGCTCATTTCGATAGATAGATAATTCACAGATGGTAAATTAGATAGATAATAGATAAATGATAAATATAGATTCTAAAGATATATCTTTCTATATATATATACATATACATATATACACATGCACATATATATGTGTTCGTAATGTGATGAAGGAAAATATGTATAAAATTCATTTCTATGTATCAGTTTAATAAAACAATTTTACAGAGAAGGCTTTTAAAAAACAGATTGCCTTTTTAAAAAGAGGAGGAAGTAGAGGAGTACTTTTTGAAGGCACTGTAACAATGGCAGGCAACTAAAAGCTTTCAGATAATTTATCATTTATCTGGAAGGAAGAAGCCTATCAACAGGATGCACCAGGTTTAGCTTTCAGTCATGGCCTTCATTTTATTTTCCTTTTCTGCTCTGCAAGAAAAGCCTGAGAAATAGACCCTAAGAGACATGCCTTCTCCAGTTTGTTGGTTTTCCCTTTAGCTTGTGGGAGCTTAAAAGAGTGTCCCAGATGAGAGCATTAGCTATGATGTATACCTAGTGGGAGAAGCTGGAAACTTTTAGAGGTTTGTAGCAGAGGTGAAGCAGGCCCAGAGACAGCCATGGTTCCAAACCTCTAAGAAACAAAGCAGTTTGAGGCCATATGTTGTCAAAGCCATTCCCAGAGAAGTAGCTTTTTGAGAGCCAAAATGACAGGCAGTCACAATTCTGGAGAAAGTAACATGCAGTGAAATTATAACCAGGCTGAAAGTAACACTGTAGGTCTAATTTAAAAACAGAATTGAAATAAAGGTGCATTCACCAATCTGATGTCTCCTTTTTAACTTTAGTATTCTTGATCAAATAGGAAATTTCTTCTGAAATGTAAAGAAATTTGAGTTATATAACTATTATGAAGAAACAAGCAGACTATAAAAACTCATTTAAGATTGGCTATATATTCTGTGAATGGCTATAGAATTTCTAGCTCTCTGGAATAATTAGTACAATGTACAATATACTGGAATGATCAGTACAATATATAAAAGAATGCCATTTCTGGAAAAAGTCATAAACTGTGTCCTTAGAAACCCTCAGATTCTTAGAGGTCATGCCAGGGGATTAACCTGCTTCCACTCTTACCATTTACAATTCACTTGGATCAACTTTTTTTCTTGCTTCAAACTAATCCACTGAGGATCCAGGCAGCACAGCAGCAAGGATAATGACAAACCTGGACCCTTCAGAGAATATAGCATAGTACTCACTCATTCACATTTTTATGTGAATCATTCACATTTTTATGGACCATATAGCATACATTAGGCACACTAGCAGGGACCAAAGAAAATGATAAATGTGATATGCTGTATATTAAATGTCATATTATCACTGTGTCTCCAGGAAGGACATACACAATCTGAGTTTATTTTTCATTATGGTTTTTAAAGTTGGATATTAATTAAACACCACTGCCCACTATATGGAAATATGATAAAGATTAAAACAGCATAGTTAAAAATTGCATCAGTTTTGGGAAACATCACAATAATGAATTTGTTTCTAAGGTGTGGAGTAATTTGAAAAGACATTAATGGAAAAGACAAGTCTAATGGCAACTTTCAAGAAAAAGTGTCATTTCTCAATCACATAAAAAATACAGGAAGAAAATTCATACTTAAAATTAAATTAAGTTTGAATATTCAGCAAGAAGTTGGGGACAATGGTATGGATGTAACATGTGTACAGATGCAGAGAATTAATGACTTGGATTGAGGACAGTGTTTATCTGGTTAAAAAAAACAACTGCAGTATACTGTCGTTGACTGCTTTATGACTCCATGCCGTGAAACTGTTGGCAGCCAGGAAATGTGACATATCATTCAAGACAAGCAGAGTAGAATACACCAGTGCAGCCTTGAAACCAATAAGAGCATGTCTTGTTATGAAAGAACGTTATTTCTTTCATCTTCCACATAGTATTAGTTATATATATTTCAAGGTTTCACATTTTTCTGATTGGATGGAAAAAATACTGATAACATTGTCATCTGTCTGCTTTTGCATATACTTGTTGATTTATGGGGGAAATAACTGCTCCAATATTTCTGGAGAATAAGTAAACAGTTGAATTCAGATAGACTTACATCATAACATTTTAATGATCTTCCTATATTATACATTTTAATGATCCTCCATTTTAGAAAACGTCAATGAGAATAAGTAGATAATGTGAATGGATCCAGGAGGTCTTTATTTATACCATTTGACATGGGTGCAATGAAAATATATACAAATGGCCCAGCTGAGATTCTAGGTCTAACATACAGCACTCCTTGCCTTGAGATAGTACTTAACATTCTAGGCAGATGGTGCCTTTGGGTTCTGAGAAATGAATGAAATAAATGGATATGTAAATAGAAAAACTTTAGAAAGAGAAAATTGAACAAAATCAAGAAAAGAAAAAGGAAAAGCGTGTCTATTTTCAAATAATGTCAGACAAGTGCTGGAGAAAAAGAGACGAGTATTAGAAAACAAAGTGACCCATGGAAAAGCTTTCTGAGCAGTGTGCTGAGTGTCAGTCTAGAGCCAGGCTTTGGGACAACTTAATGAGGTAGCTGCTGGTAGAATGTTATCAAACAAATACCACCAGGTCATTTTAGACCAATTGAACTTCCCCATCATCATTTGGATCCACATTTAAGTGACACTTAAATTAATGGTCTCCATGTGTCCACTCTGAGAATTAGGAACCCAGAAGATAATCTATGTGCAAGAGACTTATAGAGAATGCCTGGGATGGATAACATAAGTGAGAAAAAGAGTACATAGGGGACCTGGAGAGTCCAGTCAGGTGTAACACCTGTGAAAGATTAAGGGGAAGAAGGAAGGTAGGATAAAGAGATTTTCCCACTACAATGCCATTCTGAGACATTTTCCCAGTCCAGTAGAAAGTAAGCCCTAGAAACTGCTATTGGGCCCACGTGTGGTGCAGAGTGGCCTGACTCTACCATCCTGCCTTCTTGGTCAGTGCCTGGGAGCAACCGGAGGGTGGGCCCTGCAGGATCCTGAGCCTCCATGCTCCCTGCAACTCATTTACAGATGCACACATGCTCTTACACAAAGCCTGGGACAGCCCTGGATCATCTACAGAAAATCAGAAAGACCTTAACCCAAGTATAAACGGGATGAACAAGCTTCATGAGAAGTAATATAGAGAGTAAACTGTTGAGTAAGGAGTTAGGCCTAGATGTGATCTGTTGGTGTTGGTCAGGTGACAGGCCACAGGAACATAATGTAGACTAGTTTGAGGAAAAAGATCAGATTGATCATGGCTAGTGTGGGTCTGGTGGGTGGAAACACAAGAAGATATAAGTGTTTTTCTCCATTCTGCTTGCATTTTCAAGTGGGATCTCTCCCTCTATTGTTTATCTCCCAGATTCCAAAAGCTCAGGCAAAGGCCGTGCTTCAAAGATGGAGTCACACAGGCTCATTCCTGAATTGTGAGAATCAGGTTGGAGTGCTCTGATCACACCACCTTAAATCACAGGGAAATATGCCATTTCCACAAAATTAGAAGACTGGAATTGTAACTATAGGGTGAGGGGAGGTTGGTTTCTCTAAAGAAAAGTTTTCATGGCAAGAAAAAGAAAAGGGAGTATTAGATATGGAGGGTGGAATGAGGGAAACCCACAGTGGAAGACTTTGAGTACATTTGTGTTGTGTGTATGTGTAGAAACCACCAGGTACCTGCCAAAATAAAGGGGATTTTGGATAAAAGGTATATAGACTTGAGGCACTCTGGATTCTTTTCTGAAGATAGCCATAGGGAGACATAAGTTGGGACATTGGCTGACTCTTCCCTGAATAATCAGTACTGAGAACAGTGTTCAGTAAACAAGATAAACTCAATAATCATTTATTCCAGAAGTATTCTTGAGTTAATAACTGCAAACATTGCCAGAAAGTGAATCTGTAATCAAATCAATGATCTACCAATATCTTACCATTTAGAGCTATACTCAGGAGAAAACACCATCAGATCTCCCCCCTCCAAAGAAAAACAAACAGAAAAAACAAACACTAAAAACCAAATCCAAATTATAAAATTGTCAAATGGAAACAATAAATCAAAATCTAAATAGAAGACAGGAATAATGAGTTTGGTTAATTCTTTCATAATGGGACACACGCAAAGAACTAGGAATTTGGTTTTCAGTTTATTTTAGCACCATTATGTACTCGATACTATATAAGATTGTTGCTCTATATTTCATTATTATGGATTAAGCAATGAGTCAATTGAATGACTGAACAAAATAGATTCTCAGACACAGACTAGATAACTTAGAATTGTTCATTTAATTTTAAGTAGGGAACTCTTGTCTTGATTTTACAGCAATGTAATGTGCAAAATAATTACTTATGAGAAAACTATTTTTCTCCAAGCACCAAAAGAATAGACAAAACAAGGTGGGAGTATAATCTCAACTCTATCACTGTGGGTAGCCGTATTGGTCAGGTTACACCAGACTACACTGCAAAGTAAATAAAACTCAGAATTGCAATGGCTTAATATAGCAAATATTTATTTCTCATTGACATCATGACCTGAAGTGGGTCAGACAGTTGTCCCTTACCGGCAACTACTTCTTTTCTGCATTTCTCACCTCAGTGTTTTTTTTTGTTCCAACTGTGCAGATCTAAAACAGAGTGTATGTGAATTTATATCCATTTCAAAGGGGCTTATTCTGAAAGTAACACACATCCCTTCTGCTCATATCCTATCGGCGAGAGGCCTGAACTTAATGTAAAACAATCTGGGAAATGTCAGAAAACACTAGGGAATCCTAGGTCATTTTCCCTGCTGCAGTAGCCAATCTAGAAAAAATTGAGCTTAATTTTTCCATTTGGCTGGAAATAAATTTAGCAATAAGATATTTCCATGATGAAATTATTTTTCTTGTGCTGTTTTTTTTTTTTTTTTAAAGATTTTATTTATTTATTTGACAGAGAGATCACAAGTAGGCAGAGAGGCAGGCAGAGAGAGAGGGGGAAGCAGGCTCCCTGCTGAGCAGAGGGCCTGATGCGGGGCTCGATCTCAGGACACCGAGATCATGACCTGAGCCAAAGGCAGAGGCTTAACCCACTGAGCCACCCAGGCACCCCTCTTGTGCTGTTTTTTAAAGAAATTTTTTCTCTTTTTTTCACAAGGTGACATTTGAAAGAATAATCTATTTTTTTGTCATGCGTGTGAATTATATGTCACATATATATTACACACACACACATGTACACTCCATATATGTGCAAGGAATATATCCAAATGTGAAGATAAGATAAAAAGTGGAATGAAAAACCCATAATTCTAGTGACTCATTTATTTAATTGATTCCCAAACCTGAAGTCATTTGTGGAAATATAATTCTAGTTTTAAAATTAACACTCCACAACTTTTGAAGGATTGGTCTTAGGACAAATGAATTACCATGAATAAGTTCAAGTTTGAGGGCTTCCTTATTGTTTTTATTTTAATCTTAATTTCAATATTACATGCGTAATTTAACATAATCAACAGGTGTTTTCCAAAATTGTTATAATTTGACACTTTATATTTAGTGCTTCAATAAAATATACTGCTGACAATGATATGAACCATTTTATTCTATGATTAAATGTATTTTAAAGTAATATTTACATATTTATACTTCTTTTTTTTAATATTTTATTTATTTATTTGACAGAGAGGAGAGAAATCACAAATAGGCAGAGAGGCAGGAAGAGGGAAAGGGGAAAGCAGGCTCCCCACTGAGCAGAGAGCCGGATGTGGGGCTCGATCCCAGCACCCTGAGATCATGACCCGAGCCGAAGGCAGAGGCTTTAACCCACTGAGCCACCCAGGTGCCCTACATATTTATACTTCTTATATTAATCCTTATCATTTAGTCACAACCATTAATGCATGTGAAATTGGTTTTATCCAAAATACTTTCCAACTGAATAAATTTTTATCCATCCACTGTTTACAACTTATACATGTTTATAATGTTAATCAAAATACACAAAGTGGTAAATTAAATTTCTTAATATCCAGAATATTTTACATATTAAAATACATTTTAAATGCGTGGATATTCTGGGGTGCCTGGGTGGCTCAGTGGGTTAAAGCCTCTGCCTTCGGCTCGGGTCATGATCTCAGGGTCCTGGGATCAAGCCCCACATTGGGCTCTCTGCTCAGCAGGGAGCCTGCTTCCCTCTCTCTCTCTGCCTGCCTCTCTGCCTACTTGTAATCTCTCTCTCTCTCTGTCAAATAAATAAATGAAATCTTTTAAAAAATAAAATAAACGTGTGGATATTCTAATATGTTTGCAGTATGCATATTAGTCACATATTCAGGATTTTTAAAAGGTTTAATTTCTAGTTGCATAATCTGCCCTATCAAATACAAAATTATTTTTGGCAGGATCTTTTCTCATTTATATCTTTCACTGCTTGAAATATGATGTAAGAACACGGACTTTTAGCTCCATAAATGTAAGAACACGTACTTTTAATTCATAAACCTCTACTGAGTACTCTATATGAGATTATTGTGTTGTAAAGCGAATGTTCATTACATCTCTTGAGTATCAATTTCTTCCAGTAGATAAAATTTAGGAAGAACTAAAACAATTATTTGATACTCCAGGTGTTCATTTTTTCCCCCTGTGATTCCACGTGAGGGAAGGAATGGGCTGCATATTTGGCAATGTCAGAACCTACTTAGATGCTCTGTATTTGTTCAGGTAATTACATAGTAGTGAGAGACCACACACTACCTTGAATTGATATTAGATATTTATTTTCATGTTATTAACATGAGTGATATCTTTAATTAGAAGACAAAATAATCCTGTACCTCCAGCAAAGCATGAATATCCTGTTTTTTTGAATTTGACTCTTCTTTACCCACCAGAGATTCTTTCAATCTGAACCTCCGTACACATTTACCATGCCAAAAGGGAATGCTGAGACTTTAAAATTCAAAAAGCATCAGGGTAGACTATGCATGCCCTGGTGGGGCCTGTCTTTACAATGCCCAATTTCTGTCAAGCATCTATATATTAGAATTTAAGATGCCGAACACCTGGGCATTTGGAAACATCAGTGAATATAAATCTTTCAAGTGTGCCAAGAGAGAAAAAAAGGTGTGATAGAGAAAATCATGAGGAACTGTATAAAGATAATTCAGAGAAAGAGAGACAGAGACAGAGAATGCTTTAGAAAATTCTATAAAGCTATTTCACTGGCTGTCATTTTATAAGGTTTTCAAACACTGATGTGTATATCAGAATCTCCTGGAGAGCTAGTAAGAACACAGAGACCCAGGCTTGTGGAAGGGGAACGCTGCCTGGGTGTTTGTAATTTTCAAGCTTCTGAGGTGATCCTGAGAGACACCACAGCTTGAGAGCCATTGTTTATACGTGGTGCTTGAGGTGACAAAAGTGATACTTATGGACCTATAAAGGACTCATTCAGGAATACTATAGGGGCATGAAGAACAGTTACAGAGAATCATGCTATGATATATTATTCATTATAATTGGCTTATTAACCACACTGTCATTCCCTATTTATTTTTTTCTCTTTCATTTGTTTCTCACATACCTAAACTCTAAAATAAGAAGAAGTAGTATGGGTCACTTATCTACTTCTATCTGTATAACCATTTATGTCAGTCACTCTCTGCATATCCTGGTGGGATAGCTTGAAATCCTTTAGGTCAAAAAATTACAATATTCTACCTAATCAATACATGATATTTGTTTGAATTTGAAAGTCTCTTAATCATTTTTAAAGCATAGAAATATTAATTTTAATTCTAAATTCATAGCTCATTTGAATGAGCTATGTAATAGAAATAAGTGGGATAAAAGTCCTAACTTGACTAGGTTGACTGGCCTATTATAAAGATAGATATAATAAAAAGTTAATGCATTTCTTAGTGCATCACTAGTGATTTTTTAAATTATATTGCAAAATTGTTTCTTCTCTCGGGTTATAGAAAGTTGATCCCTTACAGTGTGATCTAGTATGGTCTGTGGTCATCACTAAATTCTTAAATAACATTACTCAGTCAGTGAACTCATAGCATTTTCCCTCTTAAACATATAGTTGAGCTTATTGTTCTTGGAATAAGATAAATCCACAGATAATTCAGAAACATTTATTTTTTGAAATACATAAACTCTTCTCCTAAAGCTTATATCTGGTCGTTTTCTGTCATATAATTGCAACGGCGAAACTTTACAAACAATAGTAAAACAGATACTATTAATAACAAAATTTTCTTGTTAGGTAGTTAGTATAGTCTGAGTTCTATTTTAGTCCATTCATATGCATTATTTCTTTTCTTTTCATAATCTTGTGAAGTAGGCTTACCGATGAAGAAAGTGATGTTGACTCTAGATCACAAGCATAGGAAGTGGAAGAGCAAAGGGAAAATCAGGCCCATGGACACAATAGTCTCTGCTCCAATCACTGCAGCACACACTCCAAATCCAAATGTTCACTGAATGAATATACTACATTTTTGTATATATTTTAAAAATCTGTAAACTACAGCTGCTCATAATAGTAAATAAGATACTAACAGTATCCGTTTTTAATGAGTTGTTAAAATTTCAGAATTGGAATACCATAGTATTCCGGGTTTTAAATAATCAGGTGGTGATCATTAGATGGATTTCAAGCACCACAGAGCTGGAAGGTAGACAAAATAATTCCTCATAGTCTGATGAGGAAAACTGAAGACATAAAGTAACTGTCCACATATACATATAGACAAACACGCATGGTTGTACTGAACACTGTAGAGAGAGATTGCAACTGGTTTTATATGAATGTGTGAGGAAACAAACTTAACATAGAACCTGAAGGAAAATCAGGACTACTTAATAAAAAAGGGACGTAGAGAAGGGAAATATCGTATGGCTAAGGCTATATTGAAGGAAATATTTTAAAATTAAGAAATTGCAGGAAATACTTGTGACTAGATTATTTTAGGAAAAATTGTGGATTGTGGTGGGAAGGAGATCTTTCAAAATGAAGCTATTTCTGCTTACATCAAGAAGTCTGGGCAGTGAGAAGCCATTGGATGACCTGCAAGCTGAGGAATGGCATGATTAAATGCGCTTTTTATAGTGATCATCTGAATACCATCTACCTGCCTTTGAGGGAAACTAGGCAGCACACTACTGGTAAGGCTGGGAGTTGTAGAAATGGGGAGAAGTGGTGAAATCTGAGAATTTTAGAACTGACAAGGCTTAGTAATTGGATATCTGGTTAGGAATTAAAGTGTAAAATATTCTCAGATCTCAGTTTTTAATATAAAACAAAATTTAAATGCTGTCACCATTTTGTTGTCACTAAAAAAGAAGGAAGATAACTAAGTTTGGGAAAGATCATAAAATCTACTTTGGCCACATGAGTTTGGACACTAAGACAGGTAGATATACAGGTATACAGATATACAGACATGCAAATATGTCCTGAAATTAACAGTCTGGGGGTGGGGCATTCACTGAGGTCTTAGAATTCTTTCATCAGAGTTTACTTTACAAAATTACTTTTTTTTTTCTTTTTGATAAGAGTCCCATGATCCTATCCACCAACTCATTAACTCTTCTAGGCTTGGGAACATGTCTTTTAGAGTATTCACTCATGTCTCCATGTGATTTAATAGAAATAATGCATTAGCCGACTCATGAGGTATGGACACATAATATTCTATCGGGGGATAGGGAGAGACTAAAGAAAGAGGCAGGCCACTACTGATGGGTAAGTGACAGGTTTAATAAACAAGGCAACATATATATGAGGTTTATCCTGGGTGGCCACAAAATGAATAAGCTCCATATGGGACCCTTGAATCTTATAAGCTTTTATAGAGGTCTTAACTGGGCTCAGTGATGTATAACATCCAGCTGGTCTCAACACATGAGTAACTTGAGACTGTATCATTGGAGAAGCCTCTGGGAGCAGAGAAGATAAGCAGAACCCAGATTCCAAGGACAGGATCCAGCTCATAGGCCAACCAGCAGTCACATCCTCTTGATGACCTCCCTCAACATGCATTTTATCAAACTGAGGTAAATTGAGGTAAATCTATAAGTTGCTGAGATCATGAAATAGTGTTGGATTTTGCCAAATTCTTTTCCTTCATCAACTGATGTGATAATATAATCTTTCACCTTTAGCTTATTGATATGATAGATTACATTGCTTGATTAAAAGATGTTGAACCAGTTTTGTATATCTAGGATAAAACCCACTTGGCCATGATATATACTTCTTTTTATACATTGCTGGATTAAACTTGCTAATATTATTTTTGAGGATTTTTTTTTATGTCTACGTTCATGGCATGTATTGATCCATAACTTTTCTTGTGATCTTTTCTGGTTTTGATGTGAGTGTAATAATGTTCCCATAAAATGAGTTGAGAAATGTTTCGTCTTTCTCAATTTTCTCAAAGAAATCATGTACAATTGGTGTTCTTCTCCTTTAAATGTTTAGTAAGATCTTCCCATGAAATAATCTGGGTTAAAAGATTTATTTGGTGGTAAGGTTTTAATTATGAATTCACTCATTTACTGGTAATAATATTCAGATTGTCTTTTTCATCTAGGTCGGATTTTGTATTTTGTCTTTTCCAAAGAATTGGCACATTTTTTTCTAAGTTGTTGAATTTATGAGCATAAAATTGTTCATGGTATTCCCTTGTTATTCTCGTAATGGCTGAAGGATATATTGCAATACCTCTTCTTGTGTTTCTAATATTAGTGATTGTATCTTCTCTATTTCTTTCAAGCTTGCTAGATAGTTATCAGTTTTATTGATTTTTTAAAAATATATTTTGTTTTACTTTCTCTGCTGTTTTTGTGTTTATTTAAGTGATTTCAAGTTTGTTAGTTGATTTGATATTTATTATTTCCTTCCTTCTCTTGTCTTTGAGTTCATTTCCAATTTATCACAATAAGAATGTAGATTTGTGACCTTTCCTTTCTAATAATGTAAACATTTAGTGCTATAACTTTACTTTTCATCATGCTTTAGCTGCATCTCGCATAGTTTGATGTGTTGTATTTTTATTTTCATTCAGTTCTATGTATTTTTTTAAATTTCCTTTGAGGAGTGCCTGGGTGGCTCAGTCATTTAAACGTCTGCCTTCAGCTCGGGTCATGATCTCAGGGTCCTGGGATTGAGCCCCACATCAGGCTCTCCACTCAGCAGGGAGTCTGCTTCTCCCTCTCACTCTCCCTCTGTGCTCTCTCTCTCTTGTTATCTCTCTCTCTCAAATAAATAAATAAATATCTTTAAAAAATAAAAATAAAATATCCTTTGAGGGGTGCCTGGGTGGCTCAGTGGGTTAAAGCCTCTGCCTTTGGCTCAGGTCATGATCTCAGGGTCCTGGGATCGAGCCTCTCATCGGGCTCTCTCCTCAGTGGGGAGCCTGCTTCCCCCTCCCTCCTTCTGCCTGCCTCTCTGCCTACTTGTGATCTCTCTCTCTGTCAAATAAATAAATAAAAATCTTTTAAAAAAATATCCTTTGAGACTTTATCTTTGCTTCATGGATAATATAAAAGTGTTTTTTGTGTTTTCTACATGTTTACAGCTTTTCCTGGTGACATTTTATTACTTATTTCCTGTTTGATTTCATTATGGTAACAATTCTTTTAAATTTGTGATGTTTGTCTATGTTAGTGACAATTCCATGAGTTCTTGAAAACAATGTGTATTCTGCTGTTTTTTAGTGCAGTGTTCTATATCTATCAATTACATCCTGTTGGTTAATTATATGGTTTAGATTTGTTATATCTTTGCTAATTTTCTCTCCAGAATTTGTATCATTTGCTGTCAGAAGGGTGTTGTATTCTAACTATAATTGTGGGTTTTTCTTTCTGCCATATCAGTTTTCGTTTCTTGTATTTTGAGGTTTTATTATTTGCATGTGTGTTCTTCGTATAGTTTTGTAGTGATTGTTCTGGATATTACACTGTACATGTTTGACTTATCACAAACTACTGGGATAGGCATTGTACCCCTTATTATAGTTTCACATCTTGTTTCCATTTAGGTCCATTTACCTTCCCTGCCTTTAAATATCATTGTCATGAGTATTAGATATTATAACTTCTGTTCCATGGGCCACTATCTTACACCATACATAAAAATCAACTCAAAATAGATTAAAGATTTGAACATAAGACCTGAAACCATAAAACTCCTAAAAAAAAAGAAAAAGAGAGAGACAGAGAAGAAAGAAGAAAGAAAGAAGAAAGAAAGAAAGAAAGAAAGAAAGAAAGAAAGAAAGAAAGAAAAAGAAAGAGAGAAAGAACAAAGAAAAAGAAAGAAAGAGGCAGTAAGCTCCTTGCCATAAGTCTTGGTGATAAATTTTTGAATCTGACTCTAAAATCAAAATCGACAAAAGCAAAAATAAACAAGTGGGACTACATCAAACTAAAATCTTCTGCACAGAAAAAGAAACCATCCATGGGGTCCCCATGTGACTCAGTTGGTTAAACGTCCAACTCTTGGTTTCACCGAGGTCATGATATCCAGGCTAGGCGCCCTGAGTCAGGCTCCCCACTCAGCGGGGAGTCTGCTTCCTCTATTCCCCCCCACACCATGCACTCTTTTTCTGTCCCTAAAATAAATAAATAAACCTTGAAAGAAAAAAAAAAAAAGGAAGAAACCGTCCACAAAATAAAAATCAACTTACTAAATGGGAGGAAATATTTGCAAATTATATATCGGATAAGGGGCTGATATCTAAAATATATAAAGAACTCATAACACTCAGCAAGCACCCCCAAATAATCCAATTAAAAATGAGTAGAAAATGTGAATAAACATTTTTCAAAAGAAGACATAGAGATGGCCAACAGATACATGAAAAAATGCTCAATGTCATTAATCACCAGAGAAATGCAAATCAAACCACAATGAGATATCGTCTCATACCTATTAAAATGGCTATAATCAAAAGGCAAGAAATAATAAATGTTGATGAAGATATGGGAGAAAAGGAACTCTTGTGCACTGTTGGTAGGAATGGAAATTGGTACAGCCACTATGGTAAATAATATGGAGGTTCCTCAAAAAATTAAAAATAGAATTGTCATGTGATCCAGCAAATTCCACTTCTGGGTGTTTATCTGAAGTAAATGAAAGCATTAACTGGAAAAGATCTATGCATCCCTATGCTCACTGCATCATTATTTACAATAGCCAAGATATGGAAACAACCTAAATGTGAATCAATGGATGACTGGAAAAAGAGACTGTTTGAGATCATTAATTATTTATACACACACACACACACACACACACACACACACACACACACACAGACACACACACATATACACATACATATATAAACTACATATAATATATATTATAAAACAACTAAAATATTATATATTATATGCATACATATACAATGAAATATTCTTTAGCCATAAAAAAGAATGAAATTTTGTCCTTTTCAGTAAAATAGATGGGTGGAGAGCATTATGCCAAGTATAATAAGTCAGGTACAGAAAGACAAATACTGTACGAGCTCATTCATGTGGAATAAAAAAGGAAAAAAAAGAAAAAAAGGAAGCTCATAGATACAGAGAACAGATTGGTGGTTGCCAGAGGTAGAGGTGGAGGTAGAAGGTGGGAGAAGTGGGTAAATGGAAGCAAAAGGTAAAAACAAAAACAAAAACAAAAACAAAACTTTTTTAATTTAAAAGAGAAAAGGATATGAACAAGATGTTTCCATGTGTCTGCTCTGTCCACTGTTCCTTCTTCCTTCCTAATTTTTTCATATTATTAGTCATTTTCTTTGTATTTGAAGTTCTTGCTTTAACCAATCTTTAATAGTCATTTTGTTAGTAACAAATTTCCTTATTTCTTTTTCTTCTTTTATTCCCTTTGTTCCTGAAGAATAATTTCACCAGATAAAGAACTTATGGTTGACAGCTTTTCTCTTTGGTATTTTAAAAAGACTGTGCACTTCCTCCTGGCCTCAATGGCTTCAGACGAAGATCCAATTTTATTCAAATTGGTATTTCCCAATAGGCAATATGTCATTCATCTTTGCCTGTTTTCAAGATTTATTTCTTTATCTTCCTTTTCAGAAGTTTAATATGGTGTATGTGTGCATGGATTTCTTTCGGAATATTCTGTTCAAGGTTCATTCAGCTTCTTAGATCTGTTGGTTCATATCATTCACCTAACTTGAGAAGTTTTCAGCCATTATTTTTGGAACACTCATTCGACCCTACTCTCTTTCTCTTTCAGAGACTCCCATGATTTGAAAGTTAGACTTTTCATTGTAGTTCTACAGCTTCCTGAGGTTGCGTTCACTTTCTTTTTCAGAATATTTTCTTTTTATTGTTCAGATTGGATACGCTCAATTCCTCTTCTCTCGAATGCATTGATTCTATTATCAAAATTAGTCCATCCAATGAGTTTGTTATTGTATGTTTCAGCTCTATAATTTCTACTTTTTTTTTCATCCTATTTACTTGCTTCAACTTTCTAGCTTTCCATTTCGTTTAAGGAAATTTATAATTGGTTGCTGAAGCATTTTTATTGAATTTGGCTTTAAATTTTTGGGTGAGAAATCTAATATCTGATTTATCTTGCTACGGGTGTCAATTGAAGTCTTTTTCACTTAAGTTCTGATTTTCTTGGTTCCTTTTACAAAGGACTTTTTTATTATTATTATACTCTATCACTTAGTCTATTCTGTTTGAAGACTCTGGTACTATTTGATTCCTTTTTTTTTTTTTTTTTTTTTTTTTTAGTATTCTATGTGTTTATTTGAGAGAGAGAGAGAGAGAGTAAGAGCACAAGTGGGGGAAGGAGCAGAGGGAGAAGCAGACTCCCCACTTAGCAGGTAGCCCAACATGGGGCTTGATCCTAGGACCCTGGGAACATGACCTGAGCCAAAGGCAGATGCTAACTGACTGAGCCATCAGGTGCCCCCTATTTGAATCTTTTATTTTAGTAGGTGCTCATTGTGTTTAGGTTTACTTTGGAAGTCCAGGTCTTCTTCTGTGGGGTGCGCTTTGAAAGACAATTTAAATTTCAGAAACTTTCTGATTTTCTTTTGGTCTGCTGTATTATCTGGTGTTGTTCAGTCTTCCACTGGTCCCTCTGGCGCTACCTGCAGAACAGGAATTTCCCAAGGAAATTCCTGCAGATGACTGTCTGCAATGGGGGATGAGAGCCTCAGACATACAAAAATGATATTAGGTATTTATTATAGGTATTTATTTGTGGTTCTTCTGCTTATGGGTGTCTGGGAGTGTTTTCCAGGCCAAGAAGCCTTCTGTGATGGGATTCTTCTTGTCAGTACTACTTGGCCTTCCAGTATGTCTTGGTTGAAGGTGGTTGAAGGTGGGAAATCTCAGGTTGGTGGAAGAAGAGAGCCATTACCCTGGCTGCTTATTGTAAGCAAGGCTCCTAATGGATTTTTTGTACTGGTGGCTGTGGCTCACCTGGTATTGTCAAAGGAACTTGCATTCTACTGGGAAGGTGAGTCCACACAGATGCCAGCTATAGCTAGCATGTACATCAAGAAACCCATGGTCTACAGAAAGAAAGAGAGACATATATGGTAACAGTCGCCTTACAGGCAATACAATGACACTAAGTTCATACCTTTCAATAGTTACCTTGTATGTAAGTAGGATAAATGACCCAATCAAAAGATATACGGTATCAGAATGGATGAAAAACAAGACCCATTGATATACTGTCTGAAAGAAACTCATTTAGAACCAAAGACACCTCCAGATTTAAAGTGAGGGGGTGGAAAACATTTTACCATGCTAATGGACATCAAAAGAAAGCTGCGGTTGCAATCCCTATAGCAGATAAATTAGATTTTAAGCCAAATATTATAATAAGAGATGAGGAAGGACACCATGTCATGCTTAAAGCCATGTCATGCTTAAAGGGTCTGTCCAACAAGAAGATCTAACAATTTTAAATATCTATGCCCCTAACATGGGAGCAGCCAATTATATAAATCAATTAATAACAAAATCAAAGAAACACATTGACAATAATACAATAATAGTAAGGAAATTTAACACCCTCCTCACTGAAATGGACAGATCATCTAAGCAAAAGATTGATAAGGAAATAAAGGCTTTAAATGACACACTGGTCCAGATGGACATCACAGATATATTCAGAACATTCCACCCCAAAGCAACAGAATACTCATTCTTCTCTAGTGAACATGGAACATTCTCCCAAATAGATCACATCCTGGGTCACAACTCAGGTCTCTACAGGTACCAAAATATTAGGATCATTCCCTGCATATTTTCAGACCACAATGCTTTGAAACTAGGACTCAACCACAAGAGGAAAGTTGGAAAGAACTCAAATACATGGAGGCTAAAGAGCATCTTACTAAAGAATAAATAGTCAACCAGGAAAATTAAAGAAGAATTAGAAAAAAATTATGGAAACAAATGAAAATGAAAGCACAACTGTTCAAAATCTTTGGGACACAGCAAAGGTGGTCCTGAGAGGAAAGTATATAGCAATACAAGACTTTCTCAAGAAACAAGAAAGGTCTCAAGTATACAACCTAACCCTACACCTAAAGGAGCTGGAGAAAGAACAGCAAAGAAAGCCTAAACCCAGCAGAAGAAGAGAAATAATAAAGATCAGAGCAGAAATCAATGAAACAGAAACCAAAAGAACAGTAGAACAAATCAATGAAACTAGGAGCTTGTTCTTAGAAAGAATTAATAAAATTGCTAAACCCCTGGCCAGACTTATCAAAAAGAAATGAAAAAGGACCCAAATTAACAAAATGAATGAAAGAGGAGAGATCACAACTAACATGAAAGAAATACAAACAATAATAAGAACATATTAGAAGCAACCATACACCAGCAAATTACACAACCTGGAAGAAATGGATGCATTCCTAGAGATGCATAAACTACCAAAACTGAACCAGGAAGAAATAGAAAACCTGAACAGACCCATAACCAGTAAGGAGATTGAGCAGTCATCAAAAACCTTCCAACAAACAAGAGCCCAGGGCCAGATGGCTTCCTCGGGGAATTCTACCAAACAGTTAAAGAAGAATTAATTTCTATTTTCCTGAAACTGTCCCAAAAAATAGAAACGGAAGGAAAACTTCCAAACTCATTTTATAAGGCCAGCATTACCTTGATCCCAAAACCAGACAAAGACCCCATCAAAAAGAATTACAGACCAAATCCCTGATGAACAGGGATGCAAAAATTCTCACCAAAATACTAGCCAATAGGATCTAACAGTATATTAAAACAGACCAAGTGGGATTTATTCCTGGGATGCAAGGTTGGTTCAACATCCACAAATCAATCAATGTGATACAATACATTAATAAAAGAAAGAACAAGAACCATTTGATCCTCTCAATAGACGCCGAAAAAGCATTTGACAAAATACAGCATCCTTTCTTGATCAAAACTCTCCACAGTGTAGGGATAGAGGGTATATACCTCAATATCATAAAAGCCATCTATGAAAAACCCACAGAAAATATCATTCTCAGTGGGGAAAAACTCAGAGTTTTTCCCCTAAGGTCAGGAATACGGCAGGGCTGTCCACTATCATCACTGCTATTCAAAATAGTACTAGAAGTCCTAGCCTCAGCAATCAGACAACAAAAAGAAATAAAAGGCATCCAAATTGGCAAAAAAGGAGTCAAACTCTCACTCTTTGCAGATGATATGATACTTTATGTGGAAAACCCAAAAGACTCCACTCCAAAACTGGTAGAACTCATACAGGAATTCAGTAAAGTGTCAGGATATAAAGTCAATGCAGGTAAATCAGTTGCATTTCTATACACCAACAGCAAGACATAAGAAAGAGAAATTAAGGAGTCAATTTCCAATTGCACCCAAAATCATAAGATACCTAGGAATAAACCTAACCAAAGAAGCAAAGAATCTGTACTCAGAAAACTATAAAATACTCATCAAAAAATTGAGGAAGACACAAGGAAATGGAAAAATGTTCTGTACTCATGGATTGGAAGAACAAATATTGTCAAAATGTCTATGCTATCCAGCAATGGCCACAGTCGCCAAACTGTGGAAAGAGCCAAGATGCCCTTCAACAGATGAATGGATAAAGAAGATATGGTCCACATATACAATGGAATATTATGCCTCCATCAGAAAGGATGAATACCCAACTTTTATTTTAACATGGACTGGACTGGAAGAGATTATGTTGAGTGTAATAAGTCAAGTGGAGAGAGTCAATTATCATATGGTCTCACTTACATGTGGAGCATAACGAAAAACATGGAAGACATTGTGAGAGGGAAGGGAGGCATGAATTGGAGGAAGTCGGAGGGGCGAAGAACCATGAGAGACTGTGAACTCAGAGCAATGGACTGAGGGTTTGGGAGGGGAAGGGGGTGGGGGGATGGGCAAGCCTGGTGGTGGGTATTGAGGAGGGCACGTATTGCATGGAGTACTGGGTGTGGTACATAAACAATGAATCTTGTAACACTGAAAAAATAAAATAAAAGTATTTGGGGAAAAAAATAAAAAATAAAAAAAGTGAAAAAAATGTCTATGCTATCTAAAGCAATCTACACATTTAATGCAATCCCTACCAAAATGCCATCAATGTTTTTCAAAGAAATGGAACAAATAATCCTAAAATTTTTATGGAACCAGAAAAGACCCTGAATAGCCAAAGGAATTTGAAAAAGAAAACCAAAGTTGATGGCATCACAATTCCAGACTTCAAGCTCTATTACAAAGCTGTAATCATTAAGACAGTAGGTACTGGCACAAAAACGGACACATAGATCAGTGGAACCAAATAGAGAGCCCAGAAATGGACCCTCAACTCTAAGGTCAACTAATCTTCAACAAAACAGGAAAAAATGTCCAATGGAAAAAAGACAGTCTCTTCAACAGATGGTATTGGGAAATTGAATGGCCACATGCAGAAGAATGAAACTGGACCATTTCCTTACAACACACACAAAAATGGACTCAAAATGGATGAAAGACCTCAATATGAGACAGGAATCCATCAGAATCCTTAAGGAGAACACAGGCAGCAACCTCTTCGACCTCAGCCACAGCAACTTCTTCCTAGAAACATCACCAAAGACAAGGGAAGTAAGGGCAAAAATGAACTATTGGAACTTCATCAAGATCAAAATCTTGGGGCACCTGGGTGGCTCAGTGGGTTAAGGCCTCTGCCTTTGGCTCAGGTCATGATCTCAGGGTCCTGGGATCAAGCCCTGCATTGAGCTCTCTGCTCAGTGGGGAGTCTGCTTGCCCCTCTCTCTCTGTCTGCCTCTCTGCCTACTTGTGATCTCTCTCTCTGTCAAATAAATAAATAAAATCTTTAAAAAAAAATCAAAATCTTCTGCACAGCAAAGGAAACAATCAACAAAACCAAAAGACAACCAACCAATGGGAGAAGATATTTGCAAATGACATATCAGATAAAGGGCTAGTATCCAAAATCTATAAAGAACTTATCAAACTCAACACCCAAAGAACAAATAATCCAATCAGGAAGTGGGCAGAAGACATGAACAGACATTTCTGCAAAGAAGACATCCAAATGACCAACAGACACATGAAAAAGTGCTCAACCTCACTCAGTATCAGGGAAATACAAATCAAAACCACAGTGAGATACCACCTCACACCAGTCAGAATGCCTAAAAGGAATTCAGGAAACAACAGGTGTTGGCAAGGATGTGGAGAAAAAGGAATCTTTTTACACTGTTGGTGGGAATGCAAGCTGGTGCAGCCACACTGGAAAAGAGTATGGAGGTTCCTCAGAAAGTTGAATATAGAGCTACCCTACGACCCAGCATTCGCACTACTAAGTTTTATTCTAAAGATATAAATATAGTGATCCTAAGGGGGACATGCACCCGAATGTTTATAGCAGCAATGTCCACAACAGCCAAACTATGGAAAGAACCTACATGTCCATCAACAGATGAATGGATAAAGAAGAAGTGGTATATATATACAATGGAATACTATGCAGCCATCAAAAAAATGAAATCGTGCCATTTGCAATGATGTGGCTGGAACTAGAGGGTGTTATGGTAAGTGAAATAAGTCAATCAGAGGAAGACAATTATCATATGATCTCTGTGATATGAGGAATGTGAGGGGCAGGGCAGGAGTTGTGGGGTGTAGAGAGGGAAGAAAATGAAACAAAATGGGACCGGGGAGGGAGACTAACCATTAAAGACTCTTAATCTCAGGAAACAAACTGAGGGTTGCTGGGGGTGGGGGAGGGAGGGATAGGGTGGCTGGGTTATGGACATCGGAGAGGATATGTGCTATGGTGAGTCCTGTGAATTGTGTAAGACTGATGATTCACAGACCTGTACTCCTGAAGCAAATAATACATTATATAATAATAATAATAATAATAATAATAATAATGAAACCCATGGTTTAGATTGTCTTCTTTTATTGGGTGAGGGGATGGATGGGAGCCTGCTACTTCACTATTCCTCTCCTGGGCTCCCAAATATGTCCATCTTCCTCTAGCAGCTTGTAGACTTCCCCTTTGATTTCATCCCATGTTATTTCCAGGGTTTATGATTTTATTTCATAAGGAGAGCAGAGAGAGCCAGGTCTATCTCATCTTGTCCGTACAGGAAGTTTCCAATCTGTCTTTAATTTGGAGTTCAGCATTTAATTTTCTTTCGAACCCCTCAGAACTCATTCAAATCCTCTTACAGCCTGGTTTGCTTCCTTTTAGCTTCAGCCTGTGCCTCTTTATCATAGCTCTTTCTTTCTGTTACCTTCCATCTTTTATTTCTGACTCCTTTCTTCCTCATCTCCACTCAGCAATTATTAAATAAATCACCCCCTGGTTCTGCTTGTTTTCCAGTAGCAAGTTACTTCTCTACTTCTTTCTTCTTCCAAAAATCAAAAACAGATTAAGGTGTGATATTTTCTATCCAATTCCTAGGTTCTGGTTGTATTTCTCTTGTGGTGCTCACATACACCAGTGTTGTCTCCTCCTTTAAAATTTCCTGTAACTGCAATTTTCCCATCTTCCTTCCATAAGTGTGCGTGGGGCATTGTTGCAAACATTCACCAACTAGAGATCTTACTCTCACTCCCTAACCATTGAACTTTAACAATAATATCCTCAGATGTTAATTACCAGCTTTTCTCTAGTTTTCCGTTAATCCATTTCTGGAATTGGTAGTATTATCTTGGTTTTTCGAGATGAAAACAATAGAGTAATGAGGTAGAAAACTTATAGTATGCCTTCCGGAGAAGAGTCTGTCCTATTTTGTTGTTTTGCTTTGAGATTTTGGGTCTCTAGGTTTATAAAAATGTTTTCTAAAAATGAAATCTTGACCATTTTATCTTTTCTCAGGCAAAATTGTACCATAGATTGAAGATGGGGGTTTGCCATGAGTGGGAGCCTGAATAGATTTATTCCAAACAATGACAATTGTCTTATAATTAATATCTCTTTATCCTAGATATTGTCATTAGTTTATTCATCATTTTCATGTATAAAAATAAGAGTTTTCATCTTTATTATGAGTGCACATTAATGCAAGGGCAAGTTAGGAGAGGTTTTTTTTGTTTTTGTTTTTGTTTTTTTAAGTAGTTGTACCACTGACTGATTTTTGGTTTGGGTTTTTTTTTTTATTATTATTGTATGTTATTTTTTTTCAGTGTTCCAAGATTCATTATTCATGCACCACACCTAGTGCTCCATGCAATATGTGCCCTCCTCAATTCCACCACCAGGCTCACCCATCCTCCCACCCCTCTCCCCTCCAAAACCCTCAGTTTGTTTCTCAGAGTCCACAGTCTCTCATGCTTCATCTCCCCCTCTGACTTCCTCCAATTCACCCTTCCTTTCCTTCTCCCAATGTCCTCCATGTTTTTCCTTATGCTCCACACGTAAGTGAAACCATGATAATTGACTCTCTCTGCTTGACTTATTTCACTCAGCATAATCTCTTCCAGTCCTGTCCATGTTGATACAAAAGTTGGGTATTCCTCCTTTCTATCAGATAGGAGAGGTTTCATTAGCAGAGGTTTTATAGGTAGATATTGTTTTGATTTTGACATTTTGGTATTAATTTTGTAATAGTCCTTTTTGTTTACTTGTTTCTTTTAATTTTTCTTAGTGAAATATAATTGACATACAACACTTATTAACTTCGAGTGTACAACATAATAATTTGATCTTTGCGTATGTTGTGTAATGATCACCACAGTAAGTCTAGTTAACGTCCATCACCATACATGATTACAGAATTTTTTTCCTTGTGCTAAGAGCTTTTATGATTTATTCTCTTAAAAATATCAAATATATGTAATTATTAACTTTAGTCACCATGCTGTATATTACATACCCATATCTCATTTGTTTTATAACTGTAAGTTTATGCCTATTGACTACCTTCACCTATTTTGCCCACCTGCCCCACTCCCAGGCTGCAGGCAACCAGCATTCCATTTTATGTATTAATGAGCTTGTTTTGTTTTATTTAGATTCCACATATAAGTGATATTATACAATATTTGTCTTTCTCTCTGACTTATTTCACTTAGCATAATACCTTCAAGGTCCATCAATGTTGTACAAATGGCAAACTTTCATCCTTTTTATGACTGAATAATATTCCACTGTAGATATATATCACATGTCCTTTATCCATTCATCCACCAGTGAACATTTAGCTTGTTTCCATGTCATTGGTACTCTGAATAATGCTTCAATGAACATAAAGGTGCATATATCTTTTCAAGTTAGTGTTTTCATTTTCTTCATATAAATACCGAGAAGTGGAGGTTCTAAATCATATGGTAGTTGTATTTTTAACTTTTTGAAGAATCCTCATAGTGTTTTTCAATCTACATTCCCACCCACAGTCCACAAGGGTTCCCTTTTCTTCACATTCTGACCAACTTTTCTTATCTCTTGAGTTTTTTTTATAATAGCCATTCTAACAGGCATGAGTTAATATTTCATTGTGGTTTTGGTTTATATTCTCCTAATAGTTAGTGATGTCGAGCACCTTTTCATATACCTGTGAGCCATCTGTATGCTTCCTTTGGAAAACATCTATTCAGGACCTCTGCTCATTTTTTAATTATTTTTTTGTTAATTGAGTTTTATGAGTTCTCTCTATATTTTACATATGAGCCCCTCATCAGACATAAAATTTGCTGATATTTTATTCCATTTAGTAAGTTGTCTTCTAATTTTGTTGATGGTTTCCTTTGCCACATAAGCTTTTTAATATGGTCTAGTTATACTTATTTATTTTTGCTTTTGTTGCTTTTGCTTTTCGTATTGGGTACAAAATATCATCATCAAAACCTATGTCAAGGAGCTTACTGCCTATGTTTTCTCGTAGGAGTTTTATGGTTTCAGATTTTATATTCAAGTCTTTAATCCATTTTGGGTTAATCTTTGTGTATGGTGTGAAATAGCAGTCCAGTTTCATTGCTTTCCATGTGACTGTCCAATTTTACCAACATTATTTATTGAAGAGACTATATATTGTATATTCTTGGCTCCTTTGTTGTAAATTAAATGACATATATGTATGGATGGATTTATCTCTGGGCTGTGTATTAGGTTTCATTGGTGTGTCTGTTTTTATGCCAATACCTTACTGTTTTAATGGCTATAGCTTTGTGGGATACCTGGGTGGCTCAGTCGGTTAAGGTCTGCCTTCAGCTCAGGTCACGACCTCAGGGCCCTGGGATCAAATCCTGCATCAGGCTCCTTGCTCAGCAGGGAGCTTCCTTCTCCCTGAACCTGCCACTCCCCCACCTATGCTCTCTCTCTCTCTATCTGGCAAATAAATAAATAAAATCTTTTTAAAAATTACTATAGTTCTGTAACACAGTTTGAAATCAGGGAGTGTGATGTCTCCAGCTTTGTTCTTCTTTCTCAAGATTTCTCATGTTTCCATAAACATTTTAGGATAGTTTTTTTTTCTATTTCTGAGAAAAATGCCATTGAAATTTTATAGGGATTGCATTGAATCTGTACATTGATTTGTGTAGTATGGACATTTTAACAATATTAATTCTTTCAACTCATGAGCAAAGGATATATTTCCATTTATTTACATCTTCTTCAATTTCTTGCAACAATATCTTATAGTTTTCAGTGTATAGGTTTTTCACTTCCTTGATTAAATTGATTCCTAGCTATTTTTTTTTTTTGAGCAATTGTAAATGGAATTGTTTTCTTAGTTTCTCTTTCTATAGTTTATTATTTATGTTTCTTTCTATTTTTTAATGACTGTATTTTAGAGTAGTTTTAGGCTTATGACAAAATTAGGAGGAAGATATAGAGATTTCCTGTATGTCTTTTAACCCCATATGCATAGTATACTCCATCATCAACATCACTCATCAGATGGTACATTTGTTTTTGTTTTTGTTTTTTTTAAGATTTTTATTTATTTATTTATTTGGCAGAGAGAGAGAGATCACAGTAGGCAGAGAGGCAGGCAGAGAGAGGGAAGCAGGCCCCCCGCCAAGCAGAGAGCCCGATGCGGGGCTCAATCCCAGGACCCTGAGATCATGACCTGAGCCAAAGGCAGAGGCTTTAACACTGAGCCACCCAGGCGCCCCCAGATGGTACATTTGTTATAATTGATGAACCTATATTGACACATCATAATCACCCACAATATAGTTTGTTTACTTTTGGTATTGTACATTCTATAGGTTGACACAAATGTATAATGAATGTATGCATCATTATAATATATAGAATATTTTTACTACCCAAAAAAATCCTCTGTGCTCCACCTATTCATCTTTCCTCCCCACAACCTCTGGCAACCAATGACCTTCATATCATCTACTGTAGTTTTAACTTTTCCAGAATGTAACATAGTTGGCCCACAGGTTAATTAGCAAATGTTAAATATTTTTCCATAAAGCTACCCAGTGTCTATTGCTACTATCATAACTGAATCTATGATCCTTGTAGGTTCTGTGAAAGCATCAAGGGTATAGATATCAACATTGCTTTGGGAGATAAAGCAAAACTTCACATCTAGACTAAGAGTTGTGGGGTATGGAGATGTGCTGCCTGGATCCTCTTTGCTGAAGTGCAGTTCTTCAGGACTGCTGGGAATGCTGTAGACAATCTTCAATACCAGCCTTTTCTAGATTGTCTGAGATGCACAGAGTTGCCTTGCCCAGGGACTGTTACATTCCTTCTTGTGGCAGCCAATCATTGATGTATGGCAACTTTAAAGACCTTGCCTTCTAGCTCAATGAAGAGCAGCCCCAGTTTCAGGGCAATTCACAGGGCTACGCTGAAGTTCATCTTCTCCTCTACCCAATCTGGCTGCTTCCTTCCCTTCCATAGGTTCTGATCCCAAGGAAACTCTTTGGGATCAGAAAAATTCCTTGCCTGCTAAATCCAAATCAGAATATCTCTGTATGGATTTTGGAGGTAGGAAGAGGGCAACAAGATACAGTGAAAAGGTGGCCATAATATAATCTCATACACAATGGGAGTTTTGTTTTCCTTTGCTTTGCTGTGATTTGATTTGTTTTATTTTGTTACTAAGAAAATTTAACTGAGGTGCCTGGATGGCTCAGTTGGTTAAGTGTCTGCCTTTGGCTCAGGTCATGACTTCAGGGTCATGGGATAGAATCCCACATCAGGCTCCCTGCTCAGTGGGGAGTCTGCTTCTTCCTCTCACTTTCCCTCTCTTTCTCTCTCAAATAAGTAAATAAAATATTTTTTAAAAAGAAAATTTAACTGGTATCCTTGTGCAAGATGCATTAAGTTTAGAAATAATCAGTGGCAAACCAATGCAAATTATGGAAACATGGGATGATGAAAACCTGGAAAAGTCACAGCAAAGGTAATCAATAAGAGGTCATGAATGGAAAGGATGATTGGACTTGATTTTAAATAAAGAGAGGGGGATATTTTAAAACTTCCTCCAAATTCCTATGCTGAGAAAAAAAGAGAGAGAGTACTGTCTCTCTGACAGAAAAAATAACAAAGGAAGTAAAAACTTTGTAGCCAAGAAAATTATTTAAATAAATATATTTATGGAGAGAGTGGCATATGCTCAAAAATATATTGCTTTCAAGTAATTAGAATCAAAAGTTTAGAAATGAATAGTTTAAAGGAGTTTAAATACCATATAGATTAGTGTTTCTCAATTGCATCAGAATCTCCTCAGTTGTTCAGGGAAAAATGTAGACTATTGATTCTACCTTGAAATCTACTTAAAAAAAAAAAAGTTACCCTAGAATCCTTATGTTAAACAAAGTTTGAGAATCACTGCTGAAGACATCTTGTACGTGTCCCTGAAACTGTCTAGTATCCTTGTTCCAAATTCCTCATAAAGTACACAAATTAAATTTGCAGATAGAGCCTATTATATTTAAATCAGTTCTTTATAAAGTCAGCTAACTAGGGAGCAAAAAGAACTGGAGCGTTTGTAATGAGACCATTAGAATCAGTTGGCCACCTTGGTGGGAGGTGAATAGGTCATTAACCTGAAAAATATAGAAAAGTAAAAAAGGCAGAAGAACATTTTAAGCTTAAGAAAGCAATTATTGAGGAAACTTCTTTATGTCTAGACTAAGGAAACTGTTTATTCTGTTAAGGGAAATATGCATATTGTAAATTGAAAGGTTTTCTTCCCCCTTCTTTTCCATGAAAATGAGGTGATATTTATAAATTTTAGAAACATTTTATAATATTTTGGTTTAAAAAAAGCAAAGATAAACATAGAAGTAATGGCTATCAGAAGTTTTATTTTAAAAAACCTTAAAAATTGGAACATGCTGGATGGCTCAGTCAGTTAAGCAGTTTCCTTCAGCTCAGGTCATGATCCCAGGGTCCTGGGATCAAGTCCCACACTAGGCTCCTTGCTCACCAGGGAGCCTACTTCTCCCTCACCTGCTGCTGCCACTGCTTATGTGCTCTCTTTCTCTCTGACAAATTAAATAAACAAACAAACAAATAAACAAAAAGAAAATAAGTGAATCTGAAGACTCTTCCTTGATTATTTTAAAATTTTGGCTCCCCAAAATATGACCAATGCAACCTTAGAAAAATAGTACTGAGGATAAAGTCCTAATAGTGTGTCAGAGAGGGAAGGGCAAAGTTGAGATATTTATTGATTTTAGTGTGGTTAAAGTGAGTCTTAAAATGTGGGGGTGTGATTAGAATTGATGGACACAACATAGTGAAAACTCATTGGGTCCTTTTAAGAAGTTCCTGGAAGTTGGAGCACCTGGGTGGCTCAGTTTGTTAAGCATTTGACTCTTAATCTCAGCTCAGGTCTTGATCTCAGGGTCGTGAGTTCAAACCCTGTGTTGGGTTCCATGCTGAATGTGGAGTCTACTTAAAAAAAAAAAAAAAAAATTCCTAGAGGGACACCTGGGGGCTCTGTCAGTTAAGCTTCTGCCTTCAGCTCAGATCAGGATCCCGGGGTCCTGAGATCAAGTCCTGCATTTGGCTCCTTGCTCAGCAGGGAGGCTGCTTCTCCCTCTCCCTCCGCCTGCTGCTCCCCCTACTTGTGTGCTCTCTCTCTCTCTCTCTCTGGTAAATAAATAAAAATCTTTAAAAAATAGAAAAATATATCCTGGAATGAACGATAACATTGTTTACAATGTTTATCTTCCCAGGCAAATATTTCCTAGAATACCAAAGTTACACTGGTGAAGGCAATGGAATAGTAAAGTCATGTTAATATAGAATAGACGATAAACAGAGTAGGTTACAAATAGGTTCAGCGTCCACAATGCATAAGAATTTTAAGCTCTGGAATTCACCAAACTTTCAATAATACACTCCGTTGACAGGGAATGGTATGTGAATAAAATAGCATTATGAATTACCTAAGAAAGAAACAAATGATCAAATTAATAATCCAGTAGGACTTATTGTCAATTCAAAGCTATATCCAAGGCTGGGCGCCTGGGTGGCTCACTGGGTTAAAGCCTCTGCCTTAGGCTCAGGTCATGATCTCAGGGTCCTGGGATGGTGTCCCGCATTGGGCTCTCTGCTCATCGGAGAGCCTGCCTCCCCCCACCCCGCCTCTCTGCCTACTTGTGATCTCTCTCTGTCAAATAAATAAATAAAAAATCTTAAAATAATAAAGCTATATTCAAAGCTATATTGAAGTACAGCTGATAGTTGTGAAAGATAAAACACATTAGACAATTAAAGAGATGACAACTGAGGCTATAGCAATTTATATTTCTTAATAATGAACATCTAAAAGAGAAAGAAGGGGCCTTGATTTTATAGAAGCAGGTGGGGAAGGGAGTCATTGAGTTTGGATTCGAGAGAAGTGATGGAGACTGGACTTTTCTTGGAATATATAGAGGCATGAGTGTGTTTTTTGTGTTCCATTCCTGGAACACAAAAAGGTAAGGGAACTTATCAACTTTGCTGTTTTCCAAAGGCACTGGAATCAGGTAAAGTTCAATATTTTTAATACACAGTGTGCTTGTAAGCGGGAGAACCAAAATATATCTTGCAAACAATTCTAGAGCATCATTAACATTGTCCCCAATATAGACCAGAATATCAGGTTTCCTATTCATTTTTAAATGGGTTTATTAACTCCTATTAAGATGGGAAATGTCTCACACAAATTCATGAGATGCCATGCAGCCTGACAATTGAATGAGGAAATTCCCTGATTTCTTACATTTAATTTGTAGACATTAAATATATAAAAATTGTAAAATAAAATGCTTCATCTCACCTCCTTCAGATAGCAGTTATTCTTCCATAAATTGATAGACTATTTACAAAAATAAGTGCCAGGAAACACTACAATTGTCTGCACTTAAGATTGAAACAGAAGCATGAGATTTCCTCAGCAAAAGTAGAAGAAAGCTTTAATGAAGAGATGGAAAGAATTCTCTAGGACAGTTCTCTCCTATAACTGAAAAGCCTCATTAGGCATGTTGATTTTAACAGTGGTTAATTCTATAAAAGTAAACAAAAAAGCTATTTATTCAGAGCTTGCTATAGCAAATGAGTCAGCCACAGTCACTTGCATTTTAACAGAGACTCAAGGCAGGCAGAGGAGTGGATGAGCTTTAAAAAGAAAAAAGGAACACTCTAGTACAAGTGGTTCTAATTGTTGGGATGGGAAACTGAAGAGAGACTCACTAGATTAGATTGAAGAATGTCTTTGGTTTTCTCTGTCTGCTGCTGAATTGAAAGCAGTAGTAAAAAATTAAATAAATAAAATAAATATGGAAGAATAAGTCAGACTTCGTTGCAGAGATTGTGGGTCAGAGCTCCATTGTCACATATGGTTTACTCACTTTCCACGTGTATATTCAATTTCTAACTATATTAGAGGGGAAAATCAACAAGATTTTATCATCAGAAACCTAACTTTAGGGGCGCCTGGGTGGCTCAGTGGGTTAAAGCCTCTGCCTTCAGCTCAGGTCATGATCTCAGTGTCCTGGGATCGAGCCCCGCATCAGGCTCTCTGCTCAGCAGGGAGCCTGCTTCCTCCTCTCTCTCTGCCTGCCTCTCTGCCTACTTGTGATCTCTCTCTCTCTCTGTGTCAAATAAATAAATAAAATCTTAAAAAAAAAAAAAAAAGAAACCTAACTTTAAGTTAATTTTCTGTCCAGGTATCTTTGTACTAATCACTTCACTTTTTAAATACACAACTATATTTTCTTCCCTAATAATAATAGAAGCAAGAGTTTTGCTAAACTCCAGCTGTCCACTATTAGAAGGTCTATTGTATCCCTATCTTTTTTTGTTTGTTTTCATTTGAGTATGGTTGACACACAATGTTACATGAGTTTCAGATATAAAACATAGCGATTAGACGAGTTTATACATTTTGCTAAGTTCACTGCAAGTGTAGCTGCTGTCTGTCCTGAAACATTGGAATTACAATATCATTGATAATATTCTATGTGTTGTGCTTTTTATTCCCATGACTTAGTTTATTCCATAACTGGAGAACACTCCCTTTTACCCATTTTGCCCAATTCCACTAAAATCTGTATGGAACCACAAAAGACCCTGAATAGCCAAAGCAATCTTGAGAAAGAAGAACAAAGCTAGAGGTATCACAATTCTGGATTTCAAGATATACTACAAAGCCATAATAATCAAAACAATATGGTATGGACACAAAAATAGATACATAGATCAATGGAATGAAATAGAGAGCCCAGAAATAAACCCATGATTATATGGTCAATTGATCTATGACAGAATAGACAAGAATATACAATGGAGTAAAGACAGTATTTTCAATAAATAGTTTTGGGAAAACTGGACAGCCTTATGCTAAAAAAAAGAAACTGGGCCACCTTTTATTTATTTATTTATTTTGTGGGGGAGGGGCAGAGGGAGAGGGAGAGAGACTCTTTTTTTTTTTAAGATTTTTATTTATTTATTTGGCAGAGAGAGAGAGATCACAAGTAGGCAGAGAGGCAGGCAGAGAGAGAGGGGGAAGCAGGCTCCCTGATGAGCAGAGAGCCCGATGTGGGGCTCAATCCCAGGGTCCTGGGATCATGACCTGAGCCAAAGGCAGAGGCTTTAACCCACTGAGCCACCCAGGCGCCCCATGGGAGAGATAATCTTAAAGAGACTCCATGCCTAGCACAGAGCCCAACACAGGGCTTGCTCTCATGACCTTGAGAACATTACCTGACCTGAAATCAAGAGTTGGATGGTTAAGAGAGGGAGCCACCCAGACTCTCCAACACTGGTCCACCTTTTAACACCATGCACAAAAATAAACTCAAAATGAATTAAAGGCTTAAATGTGAGATCTGATACCTATCTTTTTATAACCAAACTTAACCTGACTCATACACACATACAATAAAAAACAATCTATCTGTTGCTTTTATGATATGAATATTATAAATTGATTATAACTTATAATTGATATATGAACATGCTGTATTTAAAAAAATACAGGACACCCGGGTGGCTCAGTCAGTTAAGCGGCCAACTCTTGATTTCGGCTCAGGTCATGATCTCATGGGATCAAGCCCTGTGTCAGGCTCAACACTCAGCAGGGAGTCTATTTGATTTTCTCTCTCCCTCCCTCTGTCCCTCCCCTCACTCTCTCTCCTTCTCTCTCTCTCTCTCAAATAAATAAGTAAATCTTAAAAAAAAAAAAATACATGACAGATAAATCTAATGCCCCTTTGATGATCAACTCCTGGTCTATAAAATACAACTTTCTAGAGGAAATACTGTTGTATAGAATTTATTATATATTATATAGAGCTAATTGTATTTTACAGAATTCATATATGTTGGATATTCCGCTAACAAACTTATAAGATAGGTGCTATTATTATTTCCATTTTACAGATGAGAAAACTTATGCAGAGAGATTCTTTAATTTAGTGTAGTCAATAGCTAGTATAAGTGCTAGGATTCAAATTCAAGGGGAAAAAAAAGTACATTAGAAGTTCCACACTGCCTTCTAATATAATGTCACTCCCTAAGGAAAATCACCATCCTGTTTTCTAGGAGTATAGATTCATTTTGCCTGTTTCTATCTATATTTTATATAATTCCTTAGTAAAAACTTATTTATACCTGACATATTTACGCTTTGAAATCCATTTGTGTTTGTTGCCTGTAGTTGTAGATCATTCTTACTTATGCCATTTCTTATTCTTACATTCTTACTGTATGCCATTGTGTGAATACATCTAAACTCCATTCATCATTTAACTTGGTCATTTGGATACTTTAAAGTTTGGGGCAATTACAGATACCACTATGAACATTCTCACAATTATTTTGGTAAACATATGTATCAGTTTCTGTTGGGTATTTATTTAGGAATGGAATTCCTATATTAAATTAGAGAGTATATTCAGCTTTACTAGCTATGGACAACCAGTTTTCTAAAGCATGTGACCAATTTACACTCCCACCAGTGGTAAATGAGAGTTCAATCCAGTATACATGGTACAGAACTGGGAGAGTTTATAGTATACAGACTTAAAAGAAAGAAATTAACATTTCCCAGAGAATTTAATTTATAGTTCTATGCATTATCTGAACATGACTTTCTGTTAACTCCTGAGGGAAAAGAGTGTATCTGTAATTTTTGCAGGAGGCAGACCCTCTGTAATACCACTTCCATGTATTTTCACAGGATTGTGCTCTCTGAAATAGCCCTTGCACTTACAAAAATTACATTTAATTTCTACACTTTCAAGAACATATTGACATACATTATAACGTGATTTTCAAAACAGGTTTTGATGGGCCAAGCTGCACAATAAAGCATGTGAAAGATTGCTGAAATAGAGACATAGCAGTCTCTGTCCAAGACAAGTTTAGTAGATATAGACACATTGTCAGGGCAATCCCTTGATACTCTATCTAGTACATTAACTTCTTACAATAATTTGAGAATGCAATAATTCCAATAATTAAGAAGTAGATAATACCTTGGAATAAAAGGCAGTGACTAAAAAAATAACCAAATCGGTCTATAAAAAATTAAAAAACACAAACAACAATGACATGGGTTATCCTGGCCAGTTTAAACATTACACATACTTTTGAACAATAAAAATGATTTTTAGGGACGCCTGGGTGGCTCAGTTGGTTAAGCAGCTGCCTTCGGCTCAGGTCATGATCCCCGGGTCCTGGGATCAAGTCCCACATCAGGCTCCTTGCTCAATAGGGAGCCTGTTTCTCCCTCTGCCTTTGCCTGCCGCTCTGCCTGCTTGTGCTTTCTCTCTCTCTCTCTCTCTCTCTCTGACAAATAAATAAATAAAATCTTTAAAAAAATTATTTTTAAAGAATTTATTTAGATTTCTGAAAAAAAATTTTTAACTGGCAGAAGAAAAATGTACAAATATTGATATATTTTTAGTTGTGGAGACTTTTATAAAGTGAGATTAATTTATTTTTTTCTAATTAAAACCTAGCTCCACAAGGAAGTGTGAATTATTTAATCATTTAACCATCCATAACTGTTGGAGTACCCTTGATAACTGTTTCTTAAAGACTAAATTACCTTAGATACAGATATTTCTCTGTTTATCATTTATCTTAAAAAGAAAAGTTTAGGGGCGCCTGGGTTCCTCAGTGGGTTAAAGCCCCTGCATTCGGCTAAGATCATGATCTCGGGGTCGTGGGATTAGCCTGCATCAGGCTGTCTGATCAGCAGGGAGACTGCTTCCTGCTCTCTCTCTGCCTGCCTCTCTGCCTATTTGTGATCTCTCTCTGTCAAATAAATAAATAAAATCTTAAAAAAAAGAAAAGTTTATTTCTTTTAGTTATTTTCCTTGAGGGACAATTGACAATTGTCTATAAGAATCACAAGTTTAATATCTAAATCGAAATGGTAGTTGAAAGGATGTTGCATGAGATCCTTTGGTGATTTGGAATAGTAGTATCAAGGATCTAAGGTTTTAAAAATCTAAAATGAATTGGAACATTTTTTAAAAATATTTTTATTTATTTAATAATAAATATTTATTTATTTTAGAGAGCACGAGCAGAAGGAACAGCAAGCAGAGGGTGAGGGAGAAGCAGGCTCCCCACTGAGCAAGGGGATCCCAAGACTCCTGCTTGATCTCAGGACCCTGGGATCATGACCTAAGCTGAAGGCAGACACTTAACCGACTGAGCCACCCCAGCTCCCCTAAAGTAATTTGGAACATTTGAGCACCAAATAGTTTGATTGTTTAGAAGTTACAAAGGTACCTCTGGATATTTAATGACTGACAATTCAGAAAACAGAGTCTATAGAGAGAAAAGTCTTAAAGAATAAATTTTTAAATCATTCATTAATAAAGAAGCACTGAAAAGTGCTGTGCTGGTTCACCCCTTAATTTGCTTTTTAAAAGTTTACTGAACATTGGGGCGCCTGGTTGGCTCAGTCCATTAAGCGTCCGACTCTTGATTTCAACTCAGGCCATGATCATGGGATTGTGTGTTTGAGCCCTACGTCAAGCTCTGTGCTGTGGAGCCTGTTTGGGATTCTCTCTCTCTCTCTTCCTCTGTCCCTTCTCCCTCAGCCCCCACTCACTCTCTCTCTCTTAAAAGAGAAAAGAAAGGAAAGAAAGAAGAAAGAAAGAA
>CM052900.1:68618387-68732146 GCA_028534135.1 Potos flavus | reverse complement strand
AAAGAAAGAAAGAAAGAAAGAAAGAAAGAAAGAAAGAAAGAAAGAAAGAAAGAAAGAAAGAAAGAAAGAAAGAAAGAAAGAAAGAAAGAAAGAAAAAGGAAGGAGGAAGGAAGGGAGGGAGGGAGGGAGGGAGGGAAGAAGGAAGGAAGGAAGGAAGGAAGGAAGGAAGGAAGGAAGGAAGGAAGGAAGGAAGGAAGGAAGGAAGGAAGGAAGGAAGGAAAGAAGGAAGGAAGGAAGGAAGGAAGGAAGGAAGGAAAAAAGAAAAGAAAAAGTTTACTGAACATCTGCCATAAATGCCTGGAACAATGAAAGGAACTCCCAGCCTGGATGCTTTGAGGAATGGTTCCCCACCAGGTGCTGGGTGTTTATAGTCAGAACGGTGTCCTGGGACTTTTAAGTAATCATGAAAGCCCAGGCCAGCTGGGGAGTATTAAATGACTATGGTCCCTATGGTGAACTAAAAACACGAAATGATGCTAGAAATGAATCAGGACTGGCAAAGTCTGAAACAAGGTTATAGGATCTCCACATCTAACCTCACAGTCTTCACCCTAGGTCTGCATCAGACCAGTTAATGCTGTTAGAGTTTCTGAGATGTTTTCTAAAGCAATTGGTCTCACAATATTCAATATTTTTCCAGACCTAAAACTAGGCATTAAATTTATTATTTTTTTTTATTTCGATAGAACATATATATTGACTGATTAATTTACAAACACTTGATGGAAACACATCTAAAAGATTCTTGAGGGGTGCCTGGGTGGCTCAGTGGGTTAAAGCCTCTGTCTTCGGCTCAGGTCATGAACTCAGGGTCCTGGCATTGAGGCCTCGCATCGGGCTCTCTGCTCAGCAGGGAGTCTGCTTCCCCCTCTCTCTCTGCCTGCCTCTCTGCCTACTTGTGATCTCTCTCTGTCAAATAAATAAATAAAATCTTTAAAAAAATAAAAAAATAAAAGATTCTTGAAAAAAGATACCCCAGGGGATGCATACAGTGACATTCTAGATACTACTCTAAAGTTGTCAAGCACATGTCTTCAGAATCCTCTCTGCACTGCTCCTTCCCCTTTAAAATAATACTTCGTATTCTCATTTGTTAGAATGTCTTTAAATAAATACACTATGGTGTTAGACCACAGATCAGCACTGAATCATGCTGAGTGTAGGATAATAACCTCACTCCACAAATGGGAATTAGTGGGACAAAAAAGCATGGGATGGCACACAATTTGTGAGATAGAGCTTTTAATAGGCAATCTGTAGAAATGACATTAGACTCCTAGGAACTGAGATTTTACTAGTTTTATTAGTGGTTGTTTAGTTCATAAAATTCTAAATGTTTAGATCTAGCAAGGGCTTTCACACTTACTTAGCCTTGTCTCTATATAGGAATGCAATGTCCTGGACATTCAAGGCTTTGTCCAAAGTCCTAAGACTTTGCTCTTAGGAGAGAGCAGAACCTGCTGCCTTGACTCTGCCTCAGGGGTCAGGTAAGACCAAACTTCTTAACAATGTACTTACTCAACTGAACAGTGGAGAAATGACTTACTACATCTGACCTTGTATCTTAGGTATCCTGCTATGAGAAATGAAAGCTGAAAGAAACCACACTGGTCATAATAATGATAAAAAATGTTTATGTCCAGATCATGTTCCATACTCTAATTATGATCTTACTTGACCCTTATGTCCACGATTAAGAAGGTCTAAGAAGGTCCATTTTTATGACAATTTTACAAATGAGGAAGTTGAGGGGCAAAGGCATTAAGCAAGGCTTAATTGCACAGCTATCAAGAGGCAGAGCTGGGAACTGAGCCGAAACAGTACGACTCCAATTCCTTTGTTCTAACTTGCTGCACTATATATTACTGTTTTTAGGTTCTATCTGATAAAAATAAATAAAATATTCAAAGGGCATAAAATGGGAAAGGCTATGTTAGGATTAAAGAAACATCAGAAATAGAATGATATAGTTTTAGCATTATATGCAAAATTACTGTTTTATATTCTAAACATTTAAGACAGTCTTTTGCATTAAACATATGCTACAGAAATATGATTCCATTGAATTACTGTCACAAATGTTGCACTTCAAATCCTTGTAGATTTTCCCTACATAAATATGTCTAAAAACAAACTCTTAGTTAGAAGCTATATTTCTTGTATAATAGATAATTTTCAAACTAGCTTTATTGAGATATAATGGAAATGTAATACTGTATAAGTTTAAGGTGTACAATGGGATGATTAGATGTGTGTATATATATATATATATATATATATATAGTAAAATAATTATAACAATAAAGTTAGTTAACACATTCATCCCCATATATAATTAACTACTTTTGTATATATGTGTGATGAGAACATTTAAGATCCACTTGCTTAGCAACTTTCAAGTATATAATACAGTATTGTTAACTATAGCATTAACTATGTAAATGCTCTACATTAGATCCCCAGAACTTATCCACCTTCTCCCTGGAAGTTTGTACCCTTTGACCAACATTTCCCCATTTGCTCACCCTTTACCTCCTGGCAACCATTCTTCAACATTTTGCTTCTCTGAGTGGCTGTTTTTAGATTCCACATATAAGCAAGATCATGCAGTACTTGTCATTCTCTACCTGACTTATTTCACTTACCATAATGTCCTCAAGGTCCATCCATGTTGTTACAAATAGCAATATTTCCTTCTTTTATATAGTTGCATAATATTCCAGTATATGTGTATCAATATATGTCTGTTGATAGATATATTGTTTAAATGTCTTGGTTATAGTGACTAATACTACAATGTACATGGGAGTATAGATATCTCTTCAATATCATGATTTCATTTCTTTTGTATATATACCTAGAAATGGGGATGCCAGATCACATGATACCTAGAAATGGGGATGGCAGATCACATGATATTTCTAGTATAAATTTTTTGAGGAAAATTCAATCCTGTTTTCTACAGTGCCTGCACCGATTTATATTTCTATTAACTGTTGCCTTTTCTCCCTTATCCTCACCAATACTTGTTATCTCTTTTCTTCTTAATGATAGCCATTCGACAATGAGGTGATATCTCATGATGGTTGTGATTTTTATTCCCCGGTGGTTAGTGATATTGAGAATCCTTTCACGAATTGTAGTTCATTTGAATGTTCTTTTTGGAAAAATGTCTATTCAGATACTCTGTCCATTTTTTAACCACATTATTTAATTTTATGCTATTGAGTTGTAAGATTGCCTATATATTTTGGATATTAACTCCTGATTTCATATCTGGTTTGCAAATATTTTTCCTCATTATGTATGTTGCCTCATTGTTTCTTTAGCTATGCAGAAACTTTTTAGTTTGATATAGTACCACTTGTTTATTTTTACTTTGGTCACTTTTACTTTTGGTGTCATATGCAAAAAATTGTAGCCAAGGCCAATGTTAGAGATTTTTCCCTGTTCTCTTCTAGGAGTTTTTCAGATGCAGGTCTTATGTTTAAGTCTTTTATCCATTTCAAGTTAATTTTGGGAAGTGCTGAAAGATAGGGGTCCAATTTGGGGGCTCCCGGGTGGCTCAATCTGTTAAGTGTTTGACTCTTGATTTTGTGTCAGGTCATGATCTCCATGTTGTGAGATGGAGCCACACATTGGGCTCTGTACTCAGCGTGGAGTCTGCTTGATTTCTCTCTCTCTATCTCTCTCTCTGCCCCTCCTCCTGCTCTCTCTCTCTCTCAAATACATAAATAAATAAATATTTTTTTTAAAGACAGAGGTCCAATTTCACTCTTTTGCATGTGGTTGTCCAGTTTTCCCAATACCATTCACTAAAGAGACTCTCTTCCCAACTGAGTGTTTTTGGTTCCCATATCAAATACTTGTTGACTATATATAACTGGATTTATTTCAGAGTTATTGATTCTATAGCATTGGTCTTTATGTCAGCTTTTATGCTAGCACTATATTATTCTGATTACTATAGTTTTGTAATATAGTTTGAACAGGAAGTGTGATGCTTCCTGTTCTTTCTCAAGATTGCTTTGGCTATTTGGGGCCTTTAATGTTTCCATACAAATTTTAGGATAGTTTTTTTTTCTATTTCTATGAGAAATACTATTGCAATTTTGATAAGACCTTCACTGAATCTGTAAATTGATTAATAACATTAATTCTTCCAGTCTATGGATATGGGCATTTTTACATCCGTTTGTGCTTTTTTTCAATTTCTTTCACTTATGTCTTATAGCTCCCAGTGTACAGATGTTTCCACCTCTTGGTTAAATTTATTCCTAAGTACTTTATTCTTTTTCATACTATTGTAAATGAAATTGTTTCCCTTATTTTTCTTTCAGATATTCCATTGTAATTGTTTAGAAATGCAACTGATTTTATATGTTGGTCTTATATCCTATCACATTACTAAATTCATTTATTATTTCTAACATTTTGTTGTAGTCTTTAGGATTTTCCTTTTATAAAATCATATCATCTTAAAACAGACAATTTTATCTTTTCTTTTCCGGCTTGTATGCTTTTTACTTATTTTTCTTACCTAATTGCTCTGGATAGGACGTCTAGTACTATATTTAATAGGAATAAAGAGAATAAGCACCTGTGTCTTCTTCCTGATTTTAGAGGAAAAATTTCAAACTTTTGTGGAATATGATTTCAGCCATGGGTTTGCCATATAGGGCCCTTATTATGTTGAAACACACACCTACTATACTCAATATATTGAGAATTTTTATTGTAAATAATGTTGAATTTTGCCAAAACTCTACATCTATTGAGAGGATTATGATTTTTTTGGGAGGATTATGATTTTTATCATGTATTCTATTAATGTGATGTATAATATACATTGATTTGCATATTTGAACCATCTTTGCATCCTGGCAGAGATGAATTCCATTGATCATGGTGTATGATTATTTAATGTGCTATTGAATTTGGTTTGCTGAGAGTTTGTTGAGATTTTTGTACCTATATTAATCAGGGATACTAGCCTGTAGTGTTCTTTTCTTGTAGTGTCTTTATCTGGCTTAGTATTATGGTATGCTGGCCTCATAAAATGTTTCTGACGGTGTTTCCTTCTATTTTTGGTAGAACTTGAGAAAGATTGATATTAATTCTTCTTTAAACATTTGGTAGATTTCATTAGTGAAGCCATCTGGTCCTGGGCTTTTCTGTTTTGGGAAGTTTCTGATTACTGGTTCCATCTCCATAGTCATTAGTACTCTGTTCAGACTTTCTATAATTTCATGATTCAGTCTTTGTAGGTTGTGCTTGTAATGTATCCATTTAATTTAGGTTGTCCAAATTCACAATAATAAACTCTTGTGGTCCATTGTACTTCTATGGTGTCCTTTGTAGTGTTTCCTCTTCAATTTTTAGATTCTGTTTATTTGAGTCCTCTCTGATTTATTTCTTAGTTAGTCTCTCTAATGACTCGTCAATTTTGTATATCTTTTCGAAAAACTAATTCTTACTTTCATTAGTTTTTTCCTATTGTCTTTCTGTATTCTATTTCATTTATTTCTTCTCCAACCTTTATTATTTTCTTCTTTCTACTAACTTTGGGCTTAGTTTGTTCTTTTTCTATTTCCTTGAGATATAAAATTGGGTTGTTTATGTAAGATCTTTCTCTTTTCTTAATGTAGGCATTTATTGCTATAAACTTCCCTCTTAGAACTTCTTTTGTTGTATCCCATAAATTTTGGTATGTTGTGTTCTCATTTTGATTTGTCTCAAAACACTTTGTTGTTGTTTTGTTTTGTTTTATAGATTTCTTCTTTGGCCCTTTGGCTATATGTGATTTTTTTCAGTTTTCTTCTTATTATTGGTTTTTAGTTTCATGCCACTATGGCCAGAAAAGTTACTAGGTAAGATTTTAATCTTTAATTTGTTAAGGCTTACTTTGCGACTCCACTTATTATCTATCCTTGAGAACTTCCCATGTGAACTTGAGAAGAACGTATATTCTGATGCCGTCAGATGAAATGTTCTATTTATGTCTCTAAGGTCCATTTGTTCTATAGTGTTATTCAGGTTTGTTGATTTTTTACTTTTTTTTTATTTGAGTGATGTATCCAATGTTGAAAGTGGGATATTGAAACTTTGTATTATTATTGTATTACTATTTATTACTTCTTACAGTTCTCTTAATATTGCTTTAAACATTTAGGTACCCTAATGTTGGGTGGATATATATTTATAATTGCTGTATCTTCTTGATGAATTGACCTCTTTGTCACTATATAATAATCTTTGTCTCTTGTTACTAATTTTTACTAAAATTCTATTTTATTGGATATAAATGTAAGCACTTCTGCTTTCTTTTGGTTACCATTTTTTTATTGTGTTTAGTCACCATAAAATACATCATTAGTTTTTTGATGCAGTGTTCCAAGGTTCATTGTTTATGAACAACATAAACAATGAATGCAATACGGGCCCTTCTTAATATCCACCAGCAAGCTCCATTTGTGTGGGTGGGATATCTTTTTCCATCCTTCGCTTCCAACCTATGTGTGGTTTTAAAGCTAAGTTAAGTCTGTTATAGGCAGCATATTATTGAATTGTGTTCTTTTATCTATTCAGGCATTTTGTCTTTCTATGGAGAATGTTATCCACTTACTTTTAAAGTACTTATTGATAAGTAAGGACTTTTGTTCTCATTTTTTAATTATTTTCTGACAGTTTTCCTTTAGTCTTTCTTACTGTGTTCCTTTCTGATTGATTGATCTATCTTTATCTTTTGTGTGATTTTAATAGTTTTTTTTTCTTTCTGGCTATGAGTAGGCTCACATAAAGTATCTTATAGAGGTAATGGTTTGTATTAGGCTGATATTAACTTACCTTTGATTGCATATAAAAAACTACACTTTGATTTTTCCTCCCTTCATATTTTGAGCCAGTGATGTTACACTTAACATCTTTTCATATACTGCATCTGTTAACAAATTACTGTAGCTATAATTATTTTTAATATTATTGTTTCTTAACTTTTATGTTAGATACAATTAATTTATACAACACCATTACAGCATTATGTTATTCTGAACTTGACTTTATATTTACTTTTACCAGTGAGTTTTGTGCTTTTTTATGTTTTCATGTAGTTACTTAGTATCATTTCAACTCGTGGAAATCTCTTTAGCATTTATTATACTGCTGATTTAGTGATTAACTTTTTTAGTTTTTGTTTGTATAGGAATGTCTTTGTCTCTCATTTCTGAAGGTATTGAGAATGGTTTATTGGGTGTAGTACCCTTGGCTGGCAGTTGTTTTTTTTTTTTATTTTTCTTACAGTATTTCGCAAATATCATCCCACTCCTTCTGGCCCACAAGGTTTCTGCACAGAAATCCACTGATAGCTTCATGGAAGTTCCTTTGATGAGTTGTTTTTCTATTGCTGCTTTAAATTTTTTCTCCTTCTCCTTTGACACTGACAATTTGATTACATGTATCTTAGAGCAATTTTCTTTGGGTCGATCTTGCTAAGGGTCATATGGTCTTCCTGTACCTGTATGTTCATATTTCTCCATGATTTATGAAGTATTGATCTATTATTTCTTTATATAATCTTTCTGCCCTTTTTTTCTCTTTTTTCCTCTGGTACTCCCATGACTTGAATGTTCACTTGCATGATATTTTCCCATAATTCACATAATTGGTAATTTTTCTTCACTCTCTTTCATTCATTTTTCTTTTTGTTTTCCTAATTGGCTAATTTCAAATCACTTTTCTTGAAGTTTGCCTGTTTTTTCTTCTGAATGATAGTCTTTTGTTGAAGCTCTCTTTTGAATTTTTCAGACCCGTCATAGTATTCTTTAATTTCAGGATTTCTGTTTGGTTCTTTTTTAAAGTCTCTAATTTTTTATTAAACTTCTCATTTTGTTTATGCATTATTTTTCTGATTTTGTTTAGATGCTTATGAAATCCTTTTGATGAATAAATGAAGATTATACAGAAACATAAACTAAAATCACTTTTTTTCTTTTTTCTTTCATCTGTTTCTGGTGTAGAAAAGACATTAAAATGACATTTTAAAAACCTCGTCAGTTGAAATTATTGGTGGTACAGCCATCATGTTTTTCATACATGAAAATATTTTGAACATAAGGGAGGCATCACTGACAAATGCATCAAGACATCGGTTATAAACTGCAGCTGACCAGGATCAGATCACTAATTGTAGGCTAAATGTCTGTTTCATAAGTTGATGATAAATAAAAGCAGACCAGGAGACAAAGCACGGTTCTTAAAGCTTGGGCTTTCTCTGCACTGGATTGATTTAATTTATTTATTTTTTCTTTCGTTCTTTTTTTTTTTTTTTTTTTTTCCTGGCTGGTAACATCAGGATAGAAATCTTTCAGACTGTTGATAACCATTATCCAAGAATGACTAACTTTTCTGGATCTTGTTTCTTTACTATGTGACTAGAAAAAGGACATGTACTTTTGAGATCAGCTTATCGCCCTTTTTATTGTCAGTTACTGTCAAGGGCCGAAGGTACTGCATTTGAAGATGTATTACTTCACTTTCTTTCAGCTCACCATGCATGAGGTACTGCTGCTCACAGCAGCCCCAACTTTATCATCTGTATCCCATCAACAACACACCCACAGTGAGTGTCCTCAAACTGAAGCAGCATAACATCATCCTGAGCATCAGCTACAGAGGAGACATTGTAGAAGTAAGACCCCTTACTTAGTTAACTCTTCCAAAGACTTATAATTGGTAAAGCTGTTATCTCTAAAATTCCTGAAAAACATAAATATCAAGCTCTCTTTCCTTTAAATGCTTCCTAGTTGCAATAGAAAATCTCATGTAAATTCTAGTCACTGAAGAACACATTTTATCTTCATTTCCTAACAAATTTTATTCTCTTTTTAAGATACTTACTGCAATTTACTAAGTGGCCTTTTGTACTTTCAAAGATCTTATTTGAGGCAGTCATTGTTCAACAATTTCTTTCTCTAAAATAAAGGAAACTGTTTCCTAGTTTTGTTCTTTAACTACTATGTAGCTTACTCCATGCATAGCATGGCCTTAGGAAATAATTTGTGTTTATCTCAAATGTCATTGTTTAGTGAGAAATATAATGCAGAAACTTATACTCTATATATTGAATTATAGTGCATGATGATACAGTTTGCTGGTTTTGAACTAAAGAAAAGTATTCCTCTCTTTATCTCTATTTCTCATGCAAAGAAGTATATAAACACATATATAAAATATTAATGCATTAGTGAAACAATAGACACAAATAGAAGACACTCAGAAATAATCAAAACATATATAGCCAACTAATTTTTGACCAAACACAAAAGCAATTCAATGAAGAAAAGATAATCTTTTCAACAGTGTTGAACAATTGTACATCCATATTCACAAAAGTAAAAGTAGGTCCAGACTTTACATCTTATAAAAAAATTAACTCAAAATGGATTTTAGATTTAAATGTAAAATTCAAAACCATATAACTCAGAATAAAACAAATTCAAGACAATTTTGGATTTGGCGATGAGTTTCTAACTAAAGCACAATCCAAAAAAGAAAAAAAAAAAACATTTTAAAATTTTTATCAAAGTTAAAACTTTTGCACTGTGAAAGTCACTGTAACCAGACAGAAAAGACAAGTCACTTACTGAGAGGAAATATTAGCAGATTACATTTCAAGTAAAGGACATGCATCCGAAATATAAGAACAGTTAAAATGCAACAATAAGAAAATTAAAAATTCAATTAACAAAATAAGCTAAAGATCTGAATGTCTACCTACCAATGAAGATAGATTAGATAGATGATAGATGGATAGGTAGATGATAGATGATAGATAGATGGATAGATGATAGCAAATAAATATAAAGATGCTTCATGTAATTTATCATTAGGAAAATACAAATTAAAATAGTTTTGAGATGCCACTACAAACCTGTAAAAACAATTAAGTTTAAAAGCTGGCAATATCTATTCCTGGTGAGGATGTAGAAAAACAAAAACTTTCATTCATTGCTGGTATAAATGCGAAATGGTGCAGTCACTTTGAAAAACAATTTTAGAGTTTCTTAAAAAGTTAAACATTGTCTTACCCTATACTTCAAAAATGACACCAATAGGTATTACTGGACAGACTGGAAAGTTTATGTCCACAATAATCTGTGCAAAATGTTAATAACAGCTTTATTCATAATTATCCTAACTAGAAGCAACCAATATCTCTTTCAATAAGTGAATGGATACCAAACTGTGGTCATCCATAAGGACGTATTATTCATCAAAAAGAAAAATGTGCTTTTGAAAATATTTTCTTTATTTATTCCCGAGAAACACAGAGAAAGAGAGGCAGAGGCAGAGGGAGAGGGAGAAGCAGGCTCCCCACAGAGCAGGGAGCCCAACGGGGGCTCAATCCCAGGACCCTGGGATCAGGACCCGAGCAGAAGGCAGATACCCAAATGACTCAGCCACCCAGGGAAAAATGAACTATTAAGCCCCAGAAAAATATAAAAGAATCTTGAATGATTATTGTGAGTGGTAAAAAATCTGAGAAGGTTTATTTCTATTCATGCAGAGTTATAGAAAAAGCAAGGCAATAAAGATTAAAAACAGGTCAGTGCTTACCAATGGTTTATAAATGAATAAAACACAGTTGTTGTTGTTATTTTTTAAGGTCATTAGGGGATGTAGTGTAGTGACATTGTGATGGTGTGTACATGATTCTATGAATTTCACAAAATCCATAAAACTTTACAGATAGCAGTGAACTTTAATGTACAGAAACTTTAAAAATCAACTCATTCAAATGATCCCAAAATGGAATATAGACCATGAAAAAGAATCTAACTATATAACAAATGTATGACATAATCTCTCTGAAGGGTTGGGGGAAAAAGTGACTCTGGAAATGACTGAAAACTCTAAGGCCGAAGACAAAGAGATCTGTGTACAAGCATTATACACTAGTTAATAATGTTGTTTCTTACCAGGATATGTTACAAACCTCAAAACTTCTGTATATGCACACTGAGATTTAACACATAAATAAGTGCATGTTGACAGTGGTGGCCAGGTAGTGACAGAAAGTAAGAAAGTGCTGTAAAAAAACAAAAGTAAACAAAACAAAAGCATACAATGATAGGGGTGTATCAAGGAGACATAGGAGCCAACAGAGAGAGTTCCCAATGGACAATGCTGGAATAATTTGAGCAAAAAAATAAATAATATTATATGCAATATGACCCAAATTATAAAATAAATATCCATGAGTCCATACTGATATAAATACTTGATTGAAGAAATAAATAAATGGGAGAGATGAGACATATATCTGGTATAAAATATTTCCAAATAATTACTGTTGATTCTAACCCCTCAAGGACACCACTTCTCTTCACCCCTTAAATGTGAGCTGTTCTTATGACTTCCTTCCAAAGAGTACAGTATAGAAAAGAGGAAGAAAAGATTGATTTTACAAAAGACAAACCTGACAAACCTACATAAGCCAGGTGGTCAAAGTTAACATCGAGAGTGAGAAGTCATATTGATAGCATATGTCTTACATTTAATGTGATGAAAATGGCACTTTACTTTTGTGGCCTCCATCCACAAATCCATAAGTTTCATCTGAACTTGAGAAAAACATCAGACAAACCCAAACTGGGAAACAGTCTACAAAATATCTGACCTGTATTCCTCAAAGCCATCAAGGTCATAAAAAACAAGAAAAGTCTGAGTAGCTGTCACAGCCAAGAGGAACCTAAGGAGACCTGGTGAATAAATGTAATATGGCATCTTAGATATGTGGCTGGAATATAAAAAAAGACTAGACAAAAACAAGGATGTTTGATAAGGCATAGACTTTAGCTGTTAGTAATCTAGTTCCTTTTTTTGAGACAAATACACCATTGGTGAAACAAATATTAACAATTGAGGGATGCCTGGATGGTTCCACAGCATCTTACTCTTGATTTCAGCTCAGGTCATGATCTCAGAATTGATTCCCATGTCAGACTCAGTGCTCAGCATGGAGTCTGCTTGAGATTCTCTCCCCTCTCCTTCTGCCCATCCCGCTGCTCATGTCTCTCTAAATACATACATACATACATACATACATACATACATACATACATACATACATATTTTTAAAATATATTGACAATTGAGGAAACTGGGTGTAGGATGCATGGGAGCATGCTGTCCCTGCTATTTCCTATAAGTCTAAAATTACTTTCAAATGAAAATTTATTTTTAAAATATATGCATTGGGGCACCTGGGTGGCTCAGTGGGTTAAAACCTCTGCGTTCGGCTCAGGTCATGATCTCAGGGTCCTGGGATCGAGCCCCGCATCGGGCTCTCTGCTCAGCGGGGAGCCTGCTTCCCCCTCTCTCTCTGCTTGCCTCTCTGCCTACTTGTGATCTCTCTCCTCTCTGTCAAATAAATAAATAAATAAAAATGTATGCATTTATCTTGGAGAAATGTTATGAATAAATTCAAAAGGAAATCGATGATTTGGAAAAGCGATTGGTTTCCTGTGCAAAAATTTGAAGAACTAAAACAGTAATAAATTGATGTGTTTTTATTGTGGTAATAGGAAGATTAGGGCAAATGTTAGTATGTTCAAGTCCTTACAGAAAGCAGTTGAGGGACACCTGGGTGGCTCAGTGGGCTAAAGCCTCTGCTTTCAACTCAAGTCATGATCTCGGGGTCCTGGGATGGAGCCCCGCATCGGCTTTCTGCTCAGCGGGGATCCTGCTTCCCCCTTTCTCTGTCTGCCTCTCTGCCTACTTGTGATTTCTCTCTCTGTCAAATAAATAAATAAAATCTTTAAAAAATAAAATAAATAAAAAAAGAAAGCAATTGAATGATTTTAGTGAGGACCCCAGATATACCTGAGGAACTCTATTCTTTGAGAGATTTTAATGTCTAGAAAAAAGGGCCAATTTTATTTTTCGTTCTCTTAAAAATATTTCTAATTTTTCTAAGGCAATGTCTCAAAATCATTTTCTTATCCCTATACGCCTAATCCTTTCCCCAATATTTTTCCTGTGCCTTCCCTAATAGAAGGCTTCAGAAGTTGTTTTTTAATGATAGTTTTATTCTAGAATGTTTTGGGGGCCACTACAAAGTGATGGGGGTTGGCTTAGACTTTTAATATGGTTGCATGATTGCATCTCAGCAAGGAAAATTCTATACAAAAGTAAAATATTTCCTCTTTCCATAGCTTCTACAGCAAGACATCTCAACCTATAATGCTCCAGTTGATGTATAATTGAAGGTTAGCCTAAGGTTTCCTTTGTTTTCAGTATATAACTAGGCTTCCGTAATTTCTCAGACAGGACAGTGACCTTGATGGGGGAGAAACCCAGGCTCAAGTTGAGCTGGAAATACTGAGGACTGGATATCTTTTAAAACTATTGATGTCAAAATTCTTTCTTTTTCTTTTTTTTTTTAAGGATTTTATTTATTTATTTCACAGAGAGAGAGAGAGATCACAAGTAGGCAGAGAGGCAGGCAGAGAGAGAGGGGGAAGCAGGCTCCCTCCTGAGCAGAGAGCCCAATGTGGGGCTCGATCTCAGGACCCTGAGATCATGACCGAGCCGAAGGCAGAGGCTTTAACCCACTGAGCCACCTAGGCACCCCAAAATTCTTTCTTTTTATAATCATTTTTTAATTGAGGCATTACTGACATCTAACAGTGCATTAGCTTTAGGAGTATAACATACTGATTTGATATATGTATACATTGCAAAATGTTTACCACAACACATTTAGCTAACATCCATCACACATAGTTACAATTTTTTCTTTTAATGAGAACTTTTAAGATCTACACTCTTAGCAACCAGACAGTTTTAAGTGATTAAGAATATCCTTAATTGGGGCACCTGGGTGGCTCAGTGGGTTGAAGCCTCTGCCTTCGGCTCAGGCCATGATCTAAGGGTCCTGAGATTGAGCCCCACATCAGGCTCTCTGCTCAGCAGGGAGCCTGCTTCCCCCTCTCTCTCTGCCTGCCTCTCTGCTTACTTGTGATCTCTCTCTCTCTCTCTTTCAAATAAATAAATAAAATATTTTAAAAAATAACATCCTTAATTCATTGTCTTATTTCATATGACTATTTCATGGTTAGTTCAGATATTTGCTTACAGTGTGAGTTAGTTCTATGACTTCTTGTTAGTTACATTTCAAGGGACACTGAGAACCACTTTGAAATCCCAAGCCTAGAGATTATTAATCAATGGTGACAAAGCCTCCATTTAACCATTCTTTTAACTTGTATTTATTGAGCAAATTCAGGAATCATATTGAGGATCCCAAGTAAGGACTCAAAAATAGTGTAAAAGTACTAAATCTAGAAAAGGATAGACATGCGCAAACATGATAAGGTTCATAAAATAGAGTCATAAGAGGTTTTGCAAATGTTTGCCTAAGAATAAATATTGCTTTAGGAATACCTCAAAAAAATTAAAATGGCAATGCCTAATCTGAATTTAAACAAAACAAAACAAATTCATACATTGGAAGTGGAGAAATTTTAAAAAGAAAGAAAGAAAAATAGTGTAATACAGCAGATAAATGTGATGAGTAGCGAGGATAAGGCTGAGACACCCAACATAAAGAAATGCACAAGCCATGTCCAGGAGTTTGGAATTAGCCTGCATGTTTATGTGCCAGGGCTGTCACAACAAAGTGCCACAGACTGGGACTGGGTGACTTAAAAAACAGAAATATTATTTTTCTCAGTTCTGGAGATTAAAAGTCTGAGATCAATCAATCAAGGTGTTGGGAGAATTGGTTTCTTCTGAGGCCCCTCTTCCTGGCTTGTACAGGCAAATTTCTCACTGTAGTTGCACGTGGTCTTCCCCCTATATATGTCTGTGTCCTAATCTCCCTATAAGCACAATTGTATTGGAATTAGGGCACATCCTTATGATCTCATTTTATCTTTTTAACATCCCTACCTCCAAATACAGTCACATTCTGAGGTACTTGGAGTTGTTATTCAACATGACTTATTTTTTTAAAGATTTTATTTATTTGCTTGAGAGAGAGTGTGTGTGTGTGTGTGTGTGTGAGAGAGAGAGAGAGAGAGAGAGCACAGAAGGAGAGGGAGAAGCAGACAACCCCCTGAGCAGAGAGTCCAATATGGGACTTGATTCCAGGACTCTGAGATCATGACCTGAGCTGAAGGAAGATGCTTAACCAACTGAGCCACCCAATCTCCCCTATTCAACATATGAACTTTGGGGCGGGGTCACAATTCAGCCCCAAACAGCCTAAGAATAGGATTAGGGAGGAAATGAAGGTCCCATGAAGGGATTTGCAACAGAACATACAGCCCCTTCATGGTGGGGAGGATGAAACTGAGATCAGGAGATGTGATTTATATGGCAATTGAGGCAGAAACAAAATAAATAACCAGGAGCTAAAACAGTTAGGCAAGGATAATTTGAGACTCATTTTAATAGTTACTTATTGTGTCATGATAATTTATTAGATGTGGAGAGGGTTTTAAAGCAGTAGTCTTAAAATGAATCACTAAGGTTACTGCATACCAAAAAAAAAAAAAATCAAGATGTGGGAAGATACAAGGATACTAGAAGAAAATTGTGTTAGGAAACACTGGATCTGAATTCATTAAACACTGATCCTGCACTACTTAATTTTCAGTTTAATGAGAACTCTCAGATATTATATACCTTTATTTGTGTGTGAGCATTCCTTTGTGCGGTAGTCTGAAACATAACTGAAGATGAAGCTTATCATAATTTAATAGTTTTGTTTTGGCCAGGAAGCTTTTTGTGATCATTTGCATGATATCTTATGAATATTTTAGTTGAATAAAAATCAATACAACAGCTGTTATATGATCATCTCAAAGATATCTGGTTATTGTGTCTTAAGGAATTCAGTTTCCCAGAGGAATATGGAACTATCATCCAAATGCAAAGTGTTACTTTTGTTATTTCCACAACTACAGAGGATATGCTTCCTCTAATTATCCACTACTGGTTACATTTTTATGAGGAAAAAAAAAACCAGGATGATGGTGTTGTGGAAATCACTTTACACTAAGTCTTTAGTATGGTATAATGTACAATTTATATATTGCAAACGCAGTGCAGAGATGTAGGCCAGAGAATGGAATTATAAATGTTTAGTTCATAACACAGTCCCTAGTTATTAATTTTCTCTTGCCGTAAGTAGTTATTCCATTCTAGCAATTATGCCTTGAAAAGGAATTTCTCTCTTCTCCAGTCTTGAAAATAAGAGTTTACACTTTCATTGCGTCATGATTGATATATTGATAAAATTTAGGTCCTGGGTCTATTAGAATTAACTACAATGACAAGGAAGCAACATAATTTTTCACTCCCTAAAAGATTGTAATATACTATTCCAAGAATATATCATTTTCTATAGATATTTTAATACCATAATCTTTAGGTTATGCATGCTTTTGAGTGCTGGTGAAGTTACACCATTTTCAAAAAAAAAAAAGGAATTAATTTCCCACATCTCTTTAATGTATAAGCATAAGACTTAAAGGAAAAAATAACAGAGTAAACAACAACTAAAACAATAAATGATATAAAAATTACTCTGGCAAACTGTTCTCTCCCCAGAACACAAAAGAAAACCTTGAAAAATAACATTAAATTCTCCCTCGTGAAACAATGCTATGTGTAAAAACAAGATATTTGATTTCCTGATGACACTGTCAATAATATTTAAATTTAACATATATGTCTGAAAGACAAAGCTCATTTTGATTGCTCGGTCACATTAGTTGTCAGAGGCAAAACCATGAGTTCTGGATTATGTTTTATTAATTAATATTAAGAGCCACCATCATTTATCTGTAAGCTTTTACAGCCACTGATGTAACCAATAACAGAGCGAGAGAAAGAGAGTGTGCCAAGGCAGTGCAGATGCTCATTCATACTCCAAGCACAGCTCAAAGATGTTATTCTTTATAAATACTTCCCTAACCAGGCCAAAGATTACCACACTTTTTCCTCTAGCTTTATAGAATTGCAGGTTTTCATATGTACATGTGCATTATAGACGTACATGTTACAGACTTGGAGATAAATATACTATTCAGATTGTTTTTAGTAAAGGATGTGCCTTCAGTTGACAACCTCCAGCTCTCCTACTTGAGGGTCTGCTTCAGCTACATATCAATGTCCCCCAAGCTCAGTCCCCTGAGCAACCTGCATCAGGGGACCATGCAATCAGGGCATAAAGGCCTGGCCATTTCAGTCTTACCAGGTTGTTTAGATGGGCTGTGCTCACACCAGATTGGCTGAAGCTCTTGTTGGTGATGCATTGCAGACTGACACTGGCTTCCTTTCTCCTTTATCTTCCTGCTTTTCTCAGGCTTTAATACCTAATACACATTTTATACCCTCAACTCCAACTTGGGGTCTATTTCTGGAGAAACCAACCTGCGATATATATGGTCAAATAAGCATAAAAATACTAAATAAGAAGCAATTGTTTTAAACATTAAAAATAATATCTTGAAGTCAATCGAGGCAAGAAGTAATAAATTACAAACCCAGAAGAGCAGTTGGTTCATATTTATGTCAAACATAGTTGACCAAAATGGTGTATACATATAAAGAACTTTAATAGATAAGTGTCTAGTTAGAATCAAATCATAAACTCTGTCACCATCCCAGACAAATGTGTAAGAGAGGGAAAAATCATAAAGTAGGAAATTTGGGGAAGTGAATCACTGGTGATGCTTCTCCAGAGATGGAACCTAAAACGTAAGGTTTACAAAAAAAAATGTTTGTGTACAAAAAAAAAAATGTGTGGGCAAGAGCAAGTTACCATACCAAATACTCTGTGTTTGTTATTTTAGTTAGGCAGGCCAGAATTTGAACTCTATTCTGAATGATTCTAAAGCTCTTAAATTTTCTTCTTATGCTTTCCCTTTGAAGAGATTGTGTAGCACAGATTAGAGAATATTCAAATACAACAAAGATGGCAACAGTGTAGGACCCCATTGTGGTCACGTTTGGACAAGATGCTTGGAGCATTCTATCATGCCAGAAAGCAAGGATGTGCTTGAAAAAGAAAATGGAAATATGTCAAACACAGTAGGACACAGTAGCCAACTGAAGGAGCTCCCAACGGTAAAAAATGGGGAAAATTTTTTTAACATTCTCTTCAGTGCATTGTGGGGTTTTTGTTTGTTTTCATTAAGTTTCTTTTTATTTTAATTCCAGTATAACACATACAGTGTTATATTAGCTTCAGGTGTAAAATATAATATTCGACAATTCTATACCTTACTTAGTGCTCATCCTGACAAGTGTACTCTTTAATCCCCGTCACCTATTTCGCCCATCTCCCCACCATCTCCTCTCTGGTAACCATGTTTGTTCTCTAAAATCAAAAGTCTGTTTCTTGGCTTGCCTCTCTCTCTCTCTCTCTCTCCCTTTTTCATTTGTTTTGTTTTTTAAATCCCACGTATGAGTGAAATCATATAGTATTTGTCTTTCTCTAACTGAATTATTTTACATAGTATTATACTCTCTAGCTCAATCCATGCTATTGCAAATGGCAAGATTTATATATATGCCACATCTTCCTTATCCATTCATCTATTGATAGATACTCCAACCCAGGACCCCGAGATCATGACCTGAACCAAAGGCAGATGCTTAACCGACTGGGCCACCCAAACATCCCTAAAGTATAGACTTTGAAATAATGTATCATATTGATTCATTAGTTGTGACTAATGCACTTTTATAATATAAAATATTAATAATAATGGAACATGGGTGTGGGCATACACATACTTTGCTATCCTTATAACTTTCTGTAAATCTAAAACTATTCAAAAATTATAAAATTTTTCTTTAGAAATTGAACATTACAAAATAAAAAACACATGCTCATATATATGGTCACTTGAAAAGTGTTCCAAGACTACATAATGGGTAAAAGACTGTTTCTTAAACAAATGGTGCCAGGAAAACTTCATATTCACATGCAAAAGAATGAAATTGAATCTTTGCTTTAAACCATGTGCAATAATTCACTCAAAATGGATTAAAGACAGAAACATAAGATCTAAAACTATAAATCTGCTAGAAGAAAATATAAGAGAATTGTGAGAATTCACAGTGCCTGGATAGATAAATCTGACTTGTATATACTTTCCTTGATGAGACTAATTGAAAAGCCAAGGAGGAGTGCCAGACACAAAAAGACAAATACTGTATAATTCCACTTATGTGAGGTACCTAACCCAGCCAAACCCTTAGAAACTTTACAGAAAGTAAATGGTGGTCGCCAGGGTACAGGGAGATAAAAAACATAATGAGAGATTGTTCAATGGATAGAGAGTTTCACCTTGCAAAATGAAAGATCTAAAGTTTCTTTCTACAGCAATATGAATATAGTTACTGACCATTTCATTAAGAAAGTGGGCTTTTTAAGGTTCCCCCAAAACCTAAGAAATCTATTTTGATGTCCTACCTTGCATAACCTAAAGATTTGTCTCTTGTCTCAATCATAGTGGTTGAATCAGGAAGCTCTACTTTGTTTGATACCAAAAGCCACAATTAGAACATACCCAGATGCATTGCACATCATTCTGATCACATTTCTATTTTTAATATCTGAGCATAGTTCTCCCTATCTTTCAAACTCAACTGTGATGAATATTTTATGTACACTTGATCTATAAGTTTTAGCTATTTCATCTGGGGAGTTCTCTACCTATCCAGAGGAACTCACATTGCCAGAAATATACCTCCTTTCACGTCCTAGTCTTCACCAAATTATTTGCAACCATTTTTGTCACACTCTTAATTTCTTCCCCTTCTTATAGCATTTGACTGAAACCTAGGAAACTTTTAGCATGTCTAGGGATTTTTCTTTTCTCATTAATTGTGTTTGGATTTTGAAAACTAGTATATTCATTATAGCAATCATTATTTTTATTTTTAATTATATATTTATTTATTATATATTTATAAACAATACAAATTTGTTTTGTACATCTAAAAACACAAACAATCCCATATTTGAAAATGTCAGGGTTTCCAATAATAGAACCATTGAAAGCTGTAGTCAGACTGAACTTCCATTGAATTATATAAAATGAGCCAAAATTAATCTAATGATAACTCTTTAAAAAGTAAATCTAATAGAGCAAAACTATTGAATCTAGGTGAAAAGAAAATGAATAATGGGTATATATGACTTTTTGTTTACTTCATTTAACCAATGCTAACACAGAATTATGCTAGATAACTTTTTATATAATTTCTAAATATTAACTAAGTGATTCATTTAACAACCCAATGATAAAACCAAGTCTCAGAGAGGTTCTATAACTTGCCCAAAATCCAGGAATTCAGGCAATATATTCAGGATTTCAACCTAATCTGGCTCTAGAGTCTATATTCTTGAGCCCTATAGGATGCTGCCTCTTACTTACAAAAGTTTTATCTAGTCTAATTCTTGAATTTTTATCTTTCCCTTATGAAAGCAATTTTACTCTTTAGAACAAAATGCATTTTGATTCCATTCACTTTATATTTAAGAAGGTTTGTCTTTAGGCTTCATAACCATATTTTGGTTTAGTTGTAAACAGGAAATGACTAACAATGAACTTGATATCTTACAACATTCAAACATTCAAAAAGGCTTGAAAAGAACAGCTTATGAGACAGCTGTTAGATTGCCTAAGGTAAAACTCATGGAAGTATATGATTCTCTCCTATAAAATTACTTATAAATGAAATAGTGCTAGGGAAAATAAGTGGGTGCAATGAAACATAAATTAAAAATCGAAGTGAAAAATATAACAACTTAAACAACTTGATATATTCAAATTCCTATATAACAAGAAGATTTTGTTGACTACAGTGTGTGTGTTTGATGATTATAAACAGCACTGCTGTCTTTGCCAGTTGGGTAATAGTGGTCCACCAGTGTAGAGAGAATTGATACTGATAAGGCATCAAACAGAAGCATTTCTCAAGATATGTTCATTTGGTCCTTCCCTAAGGTTACAAATTAATTGGCAATCATGACACATGGGAGATGACAAACTGTTGTTTAAATGTCAAATAGCCTCCTAAAGCAGAAGTTTCTCTCAGAGAAGAATGGAAACCACATTTAAATGAGATCATGGCTTAGTGAAAAAAAGCATTTCATTTCAGTAAGAGAAATCTGGAACACAATGACAGAAAATAACAATTATTTAGTCACTGAGAGAAAAAAGAATACTTTTTCATAAAAATGTTGAGAGGTGTGAAAATAAAAATTATTCCTCTGGAAACTACACAAAAAACGTTGAGCTTTATATAAACAAAATGTATTATCATTCTTATAATTAGTTTAATGTTTGACACCTTTCCTGAAAAGTACTGCTTTGTATTTTAAAAAGTGATTGAGTTGTGTTTTCTTTAAAAGTTACCTTCTGAAACTTACAATTTCTGTGATTTCTGCAATTTTCTATGTATTTATATATAAGGGTAGTCTTTTTTTTTTTTTTAAGATTTCATTTATTTATTTGACAGAGAGACAGCACAGGCAGGCAGAGTGGCAGGCAGAGTGGCAGGCAGAGGCAGAGGGAGAAGCAGGCTCCCTGCCGAACAAGGAGCCCGACATGGGACTCGATCCCAGGACCCTGGGATCATGACCTGAGCCGAAGGCAGCCGCCCAACCAGCTGAGCCACCCAGGTGTCCCTATATAAGGGTAGTCTTATTGACAAACAGATAACTTAGAATGGGAAGACTTCCCCTCTTATAATATGATTCTCCCCCTTAGTCTAGAGATTGATATTTTATTCCTGATATTGTTTATTATAGAGTACAAAATGCTTACCAATTGTTTACAATACAAATATTGTGTTTCAATTATGGTTTCTTCTCTGCGTCTGGGTGTTTAAAGTAACCCAAATTGGCATTAACTTTAAATATTTTTGACTAGATGAGACATTGTTTCATTGACTCTTAATATACTACCATTGCTACCCTTTTTATAATGTCTCAGGCTTCAGGAAACACCTAGTATATAGAAATAAATAATATATATGTACTGTATAGAGCAAACCAAAAATTTCCCATGTGTCTCCACATAGGGCATCAAATTGAACTTTACTGTACATTCCATATTGCTTTATGTGTTTTTAAAACAGGATCCATGAGGGGCACCTGGGTGGCCCAGTCAGTTAAGGGATTTCAGCTCGGCTCATAATCTCAGGGTAGTAAAATCAAGCCCCAACTTGTGCTCCACACTCAGTGTGAATCTGCTTAAGACTCTCTCTCCCTCTCCCTTGGCCAACCCTCTCCCTGCACTCTGCTCTCTCTAAAATAAATAAATACCAAAAAAATAAAAATAAATAAAATAAAACAGGACCCACAAGTGCATATGTCTAGAGTGTATAATCTCCATACACTTGAGGTACTCTGTGTGAGAAAACTTGTTTTGGTTATTTAGAGGACACAATATGGTAACTTAAATGATAAAGGACTTGAAGAAAGTCCAATTTCTTCAAGAGACTTTAACCTCCTTACCAATTTTCTTCTCCCCTTGTGATACATTCTTCTGGAAAATGTCATAAAATACAGCTATTTTTTTCTGCTCTTCCTATATGCTTTATTTTCACCAGATCCTGTAGTAGATTCAAGTAAAAATCAATTAATTAGTTTAACAATATGTATTGTACTCAAAAATGTGCCAAGACCTCTGTTATCTGTAGGGACTACTATATATACAGGGAATGATGATGAACAAAATTTGTTTAGTAAGCAATATTTCCATTTTGAATAGCATAGTCCAGTCACTTTTTCTTATAGGAACAGGGACTTCCAGGCTTCAAATCATTACTCAGCATTATTATATGACAAAGAAGTCCATTTCTTCCACATTCTGCCACTCCTATTTGCCTTTCCAGAGTATTTGTCTTACAAGACAACTCTTCTGGGAGTTTCCTGATTTCTGTTTCCCATTTCCAATAAAATGGACTAGTCAGCATTGTACACATGTGTAGGTGTATCATTTTACATACTATACTTTACATTTGTTCAAAATGTATTTACTTAGAAGGACTTTTTTCCCAAAAATGCTATGTTGAAAAGTTCAAAACTAACCTGAGAAAGTCACAAGAATAATACAATGAAAACCCATATAGACCACCTAGGTACAGCAATTATATATATATATATATATATATATATATATATATATATATATATATAGTATTAGTGAGGGCTCTAATCCACACCCACACATACATATCATATTGTCCTCTTTTTTCTGAAGAACCCTAATTAATACAATCTATAAACCATTATTATATCGAAAAAAGGATAAGAGAAATGGTAAGAGATGTTAAGAGAAAGTGTCTAGATTTAATTTCTTCAAAGTCCCTTATGATTTATGTTTATTCTCTTCTTACTTTTTTATTTGTTTCCCTGCTACATTTGTTTCCCCATTCTTTCAAATCTGTTTGTTTGAAGGCTAGATTTAAGGAAGATTTCTTTTATATGCTGCATAGAAGACATCCCAGAAACCTATATACAGAAAAACAAAAGTGCAACTGTAATAAGGCACTGGAAAAATAATACATTTTCATCATCTATGTGACAAAAAGTATTTATTTCCCCTTAGTGATTCACTGTGGTGAGATCATCAGAATCAGCACCAGGACGAAAATACAGTCACCAAGCAAATGGAGCGTGCAGTCTATATATGATTACTAGATTAGGGTTTGAAAACCAAAGATAAAGATGCCGCAGAAAGGAGTATGGAAGGGTTCTGGGAAATGGAGAAGTAGGAAGTAAAACGATTCTGTCTCCTCACCTAGACAATAATTGCACTAGCAGAATCCATGGGTTTTAACTATTTTGGAATATTGGAGTCTGTTAGAAAGCTTGCAACTTCCGAGAAAAAGTTTGAACGTAAATGTCAGTAATGTCAGTCAATTTTAGATTTATTTCAGAGGTGGCTATTCATTCCCTATCCCCCTACTCCCATGACAAGCATCAATTCATGTTCTCAGAGCAGCTTTCACATAGCTTACAGTATTCAAGGTGGGGAGTGGAGACCCTATTCCCCAAATATGAGGGATCCGTGTTCTCATTGCTGATTGTTGATTTTGAAAATTGAGCCCTCTTCCTGCTGTTGGAAATCTTTCCCACTTGGACTGAAGTTAATTTCAGGGGATTTAAAAAGCCAACTTCTCCTCCCTCCCCTCTTTTTCGCTTTATATCTTCCTTTTCAATTTGTTTTTCTCTTTTTCCCTTTTCAGGGACTAGATATTTAAAGTGTAGGCCATTTAAAAGCAATCATATAAAAAATAAAATAAAAGCAATCATATAGACAGGGAAATTTAGAAAGTCACTACGTATGCCCAGAGAAAGGCACAGGCTCATAAGAAGCCCAATATCTTAAGTGTACACCTCAGACTGATTCCCAGCACAGAGATAGTCTGCAATAATCCCAAAACAAAAACTAATTAACACAGGAAGGGGGATAATATGATTTCCAAAGTTACCAAATTATTTGATTCAAATATCCAATTTTCAAAAAGAAAGAAATCACGAGGTGTACAAAGAAACAAGAAAGTATGGCCTGTGCAAGGGAGAGAAAATAAGACAGCAGAAACTACCTGTGAGAAAGTCCAGATGGCAAACCTAATAGACAGACTTTGAAACGACTCTCTTAAAGATAGTCAAAAATCTAAGGAGGATGTGGAAAATGTCAAGAAAATTATGTATGAACAAAATGGAGGTACAAATAAGGAGATAGAAAATCCTAAAAACAATTCTAGAGCTGAAAATATAGTAACTGAAATGAAAATTTATGATAGGGATTCAAAGGCAGATGTGACCAGTGGGGGAAATCAGTGAACTGGGACACCTAGGTGGCTCAGTGAATTAAGCATATGCCTTTGGCTCAGGTCTTGACTCTGGAGTTCTGGGATTGAGCCCACATTAGGCTTCCCGTTCAGTGGGGAGTCTGCTCCTTCTCCCTCTCTGCCTCTCCCCAAGCTTGTGTGCTCAATCTCTCTCTCTCAAATAAATAAATAAAATCTTTAAAATAAAAAGAAAAAATAAAAGAAAAGTGAATAGAATTTAAGGGAACTGTGTGAGATCATGAAGAAGACCTAAATACACATTGTGGGTGTCCCAGTAGAAGAAGAGAGACAGAAAAAGGCAGAGAGGTTATTTGAAGAAATAATGGCTGAAAACTTCCCAAATTTGATGAAAGACATAAAAATAAACAACCAAGAAACTCAACAAACTGTAGCCTGAACTATTATAATCAAACTGTCAGAAGCCAAAGACAAAGAGAGAATCTTGCAAGCAGCAAGAAAGAATTTACTCTTCATGTACAAGGAATCCTCAATAAGATAATCAGCCAATTTCTCACCAGAAACTTTGAAGGCCAGATACTTGCGCCTGTATGTTCATAGTGATGAAAGAAAAACGCCGTCAACCAAGAATCCTATATCTGGCAGAACTTTTCTTCAAAAGCGAGAGAGAAATTAAGATATTCCCAGATAAAAGCTGAAGGAGTTCATCACCACTAGACTTGCCCTGAAAGAAATACTAAAGGGTCTTCCGTAGATTGAAATGAAAAGATACTGGCATGTTACTCGGAGCCATACATAGAAAAGAAGATCTTAGTTAAGGTAACACATGGGCAATTGTAAAAGCTAGTGTGCTAACTTCAGTTTATACCTCAACTTTTTTCTTCGTCATGATTCAAGAAACTAATACATCTTTTATATATGTTCTTTTTTCTAACTTTATTGAGGTATAATCAACAACTAAAATTGTATATTTAAGGTGTACAACTTAATGATTTGGTACACACTGTGAATTACTACAATCAAGAAAAACAACATAAATATTACTTCATATAATTATCATTTTGGTATATTTTGTGCTCTGTTGAGATAGTTGTCATACAACTGCGTAAGTTTAAGGCATACAATATGAGATTTGATACACATATATATTGCAAAATGTTTACCAAAATATGGTTATTTAACACATCTTTCACCTCACATAATTGCCGTTTCATTGTTTTTGTTGTTATGCTGAGACATAAGTAGAATTTTACTTTCACATCAACTTTTGAGTACACTATTGTTAACTGTACTCACCATGCTGTAACTTAGATCCCCAGAACTTATTATTTTATAACTGAAAGTTTGTATCACTTGATCAGCTTCCCCCTATTTCCACCACCTCTCAATCCCTAGCAACCACCATTCTAGTGTGTTCCTATCAATTCCAGCTTTTAAGATTCCACATATCAGTGAACTCCGATTAATTTCACTTAACCTGATGCCCACAAGGTCCATCCATGTTTTTGAAAATGGCAGGATTCCTTTTCATTATTATATATGAATAATTTTCCATTTTATACATTTACCATATAATTCTTATCCACTCACTCTCTATGGACACTTATGTTGTTGCCATGTCTTGACTATTGCAATTAATATTGCAATAAACATGCGAGTACAGATATCTCTTTAAAATTCATTTAAAATTTAATTTCCTTTAGCTATATACCTAGAAGTGGGGTTGTTGGATCATATGGTACTTCTAGTTTTAATTTTTTGAGGAGACTTTATACTGTTTTCTTTAATGGTTGTACCAGTTTACATTCCTACCAGCAGTAAATCAGAGTTCTCTTTTTCCCACATCCTTGCCAGCATTTGTTATATATTGTGTTTTAATAATAACCATTCAAGCAGATATGAGGTGATATCACATTGTGGTTTTGATTTGCTTTTTCTTCATGATTAGTGATGTCAAGCACAATTTTGTTTCATTTGGCATTTGTCAAATTAGGAACAATGTCTAATTAAGTACTCTGCTCATTTTTTAGTTTAGTTTGTTTGCTACTGCTTTGTATGAGCTCCTTGTATATAGTGGCTATTAACCCTTTATCACATATAAGGTTTGCAAATTATTTTCTCCCATTCATTATGATCATTATGATGATCATCTCTTTTGTTGTGCCAAAGCTTTTTAGTTGATGGAGTCTCACTTACTGGTTTTTGCTTTCACTGATCATGGTTTTGGTTTCATATTCAAAAACTCATTGCCAAGACAAATGACAAGGCATCTTTCCTACATTCTATTCTAGGAAGAAAATTTTATAGTTCAGGTGTTACCTTTAAGAACTTAATCAATTTTGAGTTAATTTAAGTCAATGATATAAGACAGGAGCCCCGATTTCATTCTTTAGCGTTTGTAGATTATTTTCCCAACATCATTTTTTCCATCTTTTCCCCATTGAATATTCCTCTTCCCTTGTCAAATACTAATTAACTATATAAGCATAGGTTTGTTTTTGGATTATAATTACGTCCCATTGGTTTGTGTATCTGTTTTTCTGCCTGTATGATACTGTTTTTATTACTACAGCTTTGTAGTTCAGTTTGAAATCAGAAGTATAATGTCTTCAGCTTTTTCTTCTTGCTCACAATTGTTTTGGCTATTTGGAAGTTCTTGTAATTCCATATAAATATTAGGATTTTATTATTTCTGTGGAAAATGCCATTGGCATTTTTACAGGGATTTCATTGAATCAATTGATGGCTTTGAATAGTATTTAGATTTTAACAATATTAATTCTTACAATACTTGAATAAAATATATCATTCCATTTATTTGTACTTTCATCAATTTCTCTCATCAAAGTCTTATAGTTTGGGAATATAGATCTTTCACTTCCTTGGTTAAATTTATTCTTAAGTATTTTATTACTTGTGTTGCTATTGCAACATACTTTATTTCTTTTAAATAGTTTATTTTAGTATATAGATACACAACTGATTTCGTTGTATTGATTTTGTATCTTGAGGCTTTACTAGATTTGTTTATTAGTTCTAACATTTTTCTAGTGGAGTCTAAGGTTTTCTGTATACTAGTTCGTATCATGATTTTCTCCTGTCTGTTCTGGCCATGACTTCCAGTACTATGTTGAATACAAGTGGTGAGAATGGACACCCTTCTCTTGTTTCAAATCTTGGAGGAAAAACTTTCAACCTTTCACCATTGAGTTTGATGTTAGCTGAATATTTTTTATTCACACCTTTTATTATTGAGGTATTTTCCTCCAAATACAATTTCTTGAAAGTTTTTACCAGAAAGGCATGTTGAATTTTGTCAATTTTTTTGCATATTATCTGAGATGATCATATGTTTATTTTATTTTATAAATGTTTGTATCACATTTATTGAACATGTTGAACCATTACTAATATGTTCTAAAAAATAATTCCTATTTTAAAAGCTATAACTTTGGTTTATAACACTGTATTTTGGTTTCTATATAATTTAAGAGACAATGCATAAAAAATAGTTTATCTTTTTAGACACACCACATATAAAAATGTAACTTTTTTAATTTTTATTTTTTTATTCCTGCTGGGCTTTATATTAACATATAATGTATTATTTGTTTCAGGGGTTCAGGTCTGTGAATCATCAGTCTGCTACATCAATAACTAAAAGGGATTGTGGACTGAGCTCTAAAAGAGCAGAGAATTTTTATGTTATTGAAGTTAAACTGGTAAAAATCAGATTAGAATGTTATAACTTTAGAATAGTATATATAATCCCCACGGTAACCACAAAGAAAATAGTTACAGAATTTACCAAAAAGGAAATGAGCAGGTAATCAAAACATTTCACAATATAAATTTCAATACATTTCAAAATATAAACTAAATACAAAAGAAGGTAATAATGCAGGAAATGAAGGACAAAAGAGTTATAAGGCATAGAGAAAATAAAAAATGACAGAAGTTCCCCTTCATTAGTAATTACTTTAAATGTAAATGGATTAAACTTTCCAACCAAAAGACAGAGATTGTCAGACTGTATGGGGTGGGGAGAAAAACACGATCCAACTATATTACCTTGGGCAAGAGACCTACTTTAGATCACTAAACCACAAATAGATTTAAAGTGAAGAGATGGATAAAGACAGTTCATGCAAATATTTACAAGAAGAAAGCAGGGTGGTTATACTAGTATAAGACAAAACTGACTTTACTTTTAAAAGGTTTAGAAGAGGGGTGCCTGTGTGCCTTAGTCAGTTAAGCATCTGACTCTTGATTTCAGTTCAGGACATGGTCTCAGGGTCATGAGATCTTGCCCTGCATCAGGTTCCATGCTGGGCACAGAGTCTGCTTAAGATTCTCTCTCTCCCTCTCCCACTGACCCACCCTTCCTGCTCTCTGTCTTTAAAAAAATAAATAAATAAAAAGGTTTACAAGAGATAAATAAAGATTATATATTTATAAAAGTTTTAATACAACAAGAGTATATAAGAATTATTAACAATTACACCCATACTATCAGGCCATCAAAATATATCAGGCAAAAATTTATAGAATTAAGAGGAAATAGACATTATACAATAATAATTGAAGACTTTAATATTTCACACTCAATAATAGAGAAACACAATAAAACAGCTATATAGACCAGATATATAGGACACTCTGTCCAACAACAGTGGTATACACATTAGTCTCAAGTGCGTACGAGACATTCTCCAGATCCCCAGACTCTGTTATGCTAAAATTTAAGCCTCAATAGATTTAAAAAGATAAAGTATTCTGGGGTACCTGGGTAGCTCAGTCAGTTAAGCTTCTGACTCTCAATCTCAGCTCAGGTCTCGATCTTGGAGTGGTGAGTTCAGGCTCCACATTGGGCTCCACATCCATAAAAACAAGGGGTGCCCAGGTGGCTCAGTTGTTAAGTGGTTGTCTTCAGCTCAGGTCATGATCCCAGGGTCCTGAGATCGAGCCCCACATCAGGTTCCCTGCTCAGTGGGGAGTCTGCTTCTCTCTCTCCCACTCCCCCTGCTGGTGCTCATTCTTCCTCTCTCTCTCAAATAAAGTCTTAAAAAAAGATAAAATATCTTTTATGATCACAATAGGATTGAAGTAAACATCAATAACAGAAGGCAAACCAGAAAATTCACAAATTTGCAGAAATTAAACTACACTTTTTTTTAAAGATTTTATTTATTTATTTGACAGAGAGATCACAAGTAGGCAGAGAGGCAGGCTGAGAGAGAGGGGGAAGCAGGCTCCTTGCTGAGGAGAGAGCTCAATGCGGGGCTCGATCCCAGGACCCTGAAATCATGACCTGAGCCAAAGGCAGAGGCTTTAACCCACTGAGCCACCCAGGTGCCCCTAAACCACACACTCTTAATCAATTAATAAAACATAGGAAAAAAATCACAAAGGAAATTCAGAATATACTTAGAGATGAATTAAAATGAAAATATCACATACCCAAACTTACACATTGAAAACAGTGTTAAGGGGGAAATGCATGGCTATATACATTTCAGCATTATTCACAATATCCAAAAGGTGGAAGAAACTCAAGTGTCCATCAACAGAAAAAACTGAAGAAAATATGGTATATACATACAATGGAATATTGTTCAGTATTAAAAATGAAAGAAATTCGATTTATATTGTAATATGGGAGAACAAGGACACTAAGCTAAGTGAAACAATCCAGTTACAAAAAGGCAAGTGCTGTATGTTCTACTATGAGGTACCTGGAATAGTCAAACTCATAGAAACAGGAAGTGGAATGGTGGTTACCAAAGGCTGGAAGGAGGGGTGAATGGGAAATTATTGTTTGATGTGTATAGAGTTTCAGTTTTGCAAAATGAACAGTTCTGGAGATGGATGGTGGTGATGGTCACAGCAATATGATATATTTAATACCACTGAACTAAACTCTTAAAAATGGTTAAGACAATTATCATATGATCTCACCGATATGTGGAATTTAAGAAACAAGGCAGAGGATCATAGGGAAAGAGAGGAAAAAAATGAAACAAGAAGAAACCAGAGAGGAAGAAAAAGCCATAAGAGACTCTTAATCTCAGGAAATAAAATGAGGATTGCTGGAGGGGAGAGGGATGGGGGTATGGGATGGCTGGGTGATGGACATTGGGGAGGGTATGTGTTGTGGTGAGCGCTGTGTGTTGTGTAAGACTGATGATTCACCGACCTATCACCCTGAAACAAATAATACATTATATGTTAATAATAAAAAATGGTTAAGATAAATTTTATACTATGTATTTTACCAAAATAAAAAATTTTATTTAAAAAAAAAAAGAATAAAAAGTCACTGATTTTCTAAAATTGAAGTACTCAGGCAAATAATGCCTGAGATCAAAGTTAGAAAAATAAGAGAATTACCTACTGAATTGGAGAAGACATTTCCAATGTCACTAACCAAAATATATAAAGAATTTATAAAACTCAGCACTCAAAAATCAAATAATCCAATTAAAAATGAGCAGAAGACATGAGCAGACATTTTTTCCCCAAAGAAGACATACAGATGACCAACAGACAACATGAAGAGATGTTCAACATCACTCATCATCAGTGAAATCAAAACCACAATAATGTATCACCTCACACCTGTTAGAATGACTAAAATAGAAAACACAAGAAAAAACAAGTGTTCAATAGGATGTGGAGAAAAAAGGAACCCTTGTATACTGTTGATGGCAATGCAAACTGGTACAGCCACCATGAAAAAGAGTATGGAGTTTCCTCACACTACTGAGTGTTTACTCAAAGGATGTGAAAACACTAATTTGAAAGGATATATGTACCGTTGTGTTTATTGCAGCACTATTTACCATAGCCAAAGTATGGAAGCAGTCCAAGTATCCATCTACCAATGACTGGATAAAGAAGATGTGATATATAATATTCGTATATATGTGAATATTATTCACCCTTAAAAAAGAATGGCATTATCTTGTCATTTGCAATAACCTGGATAGAGCTAGAAAGTATTATGCTGAATGAAATAAGTCACTCAGAGAAAGACAAATACCATATGATTTCATTCATATGTGGAACTTAAGAAACAAAACAAATGAACAAAGGAAAAAAAAAGAGACAAACCAAAAAACAGACTCGTAACTACAGAGAACAAAGAGATGGTTACAGAAGGGAGGTGGGTGGGAGGATGGGAGAAATAGATGATGGGGATTAAGAGTACACTTATCTTGATGAGTACTGAGTAATGTATAGAATTATTGAATTACTAAATTGTACAACTGAAGCTAATATAATATATGTGAACTATATTGGAAGAAAGGGAAGGGAATGGAAGGGAAGGGAAATTACCACCTGACCCTTTGGGTGGATTTTGTAAATATGTGTCAATATCCATTTTATTCCTAGTATCATTTGTTAGAGCTTGTTCCTTTAGTAGGCTTTGATAATAACACAGTGATCAGGACCATAACTTTTTTAAGTTTCTGGGGGGGAAATCAGGTTCCAAAACACAAACTGAAAACTGCAAAAAAATTAGTACACAATGTAATGTTTATTATATCTCAGTATATCAACTAGTCACTGCAACTCAATTCAACTCTTAAATAGCAGCATATAAAGTATAGTTGAATGTGGGATGGCATGGATTTAAACTATTTGATATGGGGATGAGAGTTCCAGGAGTAAGGGTAGCAAAGGTCTACAAAGTTCTGAATTTGTCCAAACTCAGAGAATAACTTTCTCATTTTGGTCCTGTTGCTTGTTCTATAGGCTCTTACAAATGTAGCTCTTTGTAAATAATAAGACAAAAATGAGATGAAGAAGAAGAAAAAGAAAGAAAAAAAAGAATGCTTATTTTATATAGGTCAAGTCAAAGCATTTGTGCAACAGTGTTTCCAGATCCATCGGTGCTCCTTCTAACTATGCAAGATAACTTAATATTGGAATTTTATAATTTTTAACATTATTAACTTTTAAAGTTTTAAAGTGTGCTTTGTAAGGAAAGGCCCACATGTGAATTAGAAAAACAAGCACATTTGCCTTATTTCCTGACTGGATGTCCAGATGAAAACCAAAGAAAGGAAGCATTGAAGGCGTGACCACAATTGTGCATGCATAGGTGAAAATGAACTAAGGAGGTGGTTGGTGAATGTGGTGCTAATTGTCCAGCAGGACAAGCAATTTTGTTTATTTGATAGTTTGTACAGATTGTGTTTGGCTTTGAAATGTTTTTAATTTTTTGGCAGCTGAAGCCTCTGTTTCTTGCCTCTAATCCCAAGCATTTCAATATGATGTCATTTAAAGATGGGAGCCAAGATAAAATAGGCATCTTTGGGATAAAAATTAGCCAGCTGCCAGGAAGTAGAGGGTTTTGAAATAAACAAATGAGAGCGCTGTCACTTGCACAGCCCAGAGACTGCTCAATGAGTCTGTTAATCATTTTCCCTGCCTCTACTGAGATAGCCTCCTCTATCCAGGGTGGCCATCTATGACTTCCCTGTAGAAAAGGGGAAAGCCAAGATGCAATGCCAATGTCCAACATTGTTCAGGGTTTTTGTACTGAAAATGTTAGAGTTTCTGTCAAATTATATTAATTAAAGGTATAGCACTTAATATCACTATTACATTTTGTTGGGAAATGAACCCTTTGATATATTCAAAGGAATAAAGCGGCACTGAGTGCCAGTGAAATTATGTGATATCTGTGAAAATACCTCAAAAACTATAAACTATTCTTTAAAAGTTCCTAAATACATATTCTACAAATAAAAGTATTTTTTCATATTAATAGAATCAAAAACTGTAAGTGGCACAAGCCTGGAATTTTGGTTTCAGTTTTATTATTTTATATTGCATCTACATCCATAATAGATTATGGTTAACACCCCTTAAAGCCATAGGTAAAAAAAGCATTATAATAGAAGACCATAAAAATAGAATATAAAGATACTTCTATGAGAAGCAGCAATAAATATTCCTAAAATGAAAGCATTAAGAGTTATTGGATATAATAATAAATTACCTTCCAAATAACCAGAAAATTCCTTAACGTATTAATACAATTTCCAACATAAAAAAATTTTACACACAACCCAGAAATTTCACTCTGAGGTATTAACTCAAGAGAATTAAAACACACACACACACACACACACACACACACACACACACAAAACACACAGATGGGTGTGTGCATGCTTGCAGATCACAAGTGCTCACACACACACATACACACACACCCCTTGTAAATGAATGCTTATAGAAGTGCTTCACATAATAATGCAGCTCTGGAAACAAGACAAATGTTCATGAATAAATGAACAAATAAAGAAATTTGGTATAGTCATAATTTCGAGTATTATTCAATGATAAATAAGAATAGAATACTAAAACACACACACACATGGATGAATCTCAAAACATAATGTTAAAGAAGTCAGCCCCAAAAGACAACAAACAATGATTTCATTTATATGAATTCCTAAAATAGGCAAAACTAACCCACAGTGACATAAAACAGATCAGTGTTTGCTTGGAGGCAAGGAGGAGGAGGTTGACTTCTAAGAGACACAAAGAAATATTTAGTGTAATGCAAATGTTGTATATCTCCATTATGGTGTTGCTCACTACTTGGGTGTGTATTAGTATATTGGTATGAACAACCCTAATTAGAGTAAAGATTCAGCAGTTGGGTAAGCAGTAGTCTTCGTAAGTTTCAAAAGCTCTTTGGAAGCTTTGGAAGCTACCTATATGTAATTTGAATTACCTAAACTGCAGAGCAATTTTGGCAGAGATTATCTCAATACCACCCTGTGGCATGTCCCCAAAATGTCCCTTAGTTACCCAAATGTTCTCAGGAAATGCAGACCTCTACTTTTTAAAACCTTAAACAGATTATAATGCGAGCCTAATGGGAGTCCTCATTTCCTCTTGCCAGACTGTTTAAGCTTAGACAAGACCCAACTTTGACTAATAGGAGTGACTTGGGTTCTTCCAGTAGCTTGAAGTTTATCTTCGTCATGGGATTGTTTTCTCATATGATTGTTGTTAATGGATTTATTCCTACTCCATGTCATCCCATCCAGTAGGAAACTGCCTATCTCACCACATGCTGATGTTTATGCTAATAAACACCTTGTGGTTGAAGCCACTTTTAAAAAAAGGCTCACTGGGGCACCTGGGTGGCTCAGTGGGTTAAAGCCTCTGCCTTCGGTTCAGGTCATGATCTCAGGGTCCTGGGATCGAGCCCCAGGTCGGGCTCTCTGCTCGGTGGGGAGCCTGCTTCCCCTCTCTCTCTGCCTGCCTCTCTGACTACTTGTGATCTCTCTCTGTGTCAAATAAATAAATGAATAAATAAATAAATAATAAAAATAAATTTAAAAAATTTAAGAAGGCTCACTTTCTTATTAGAGCTGTGCTGTCAAACACAGTAGATACCAGCCACGTGTGGTTATTTAATTTCAGTTTAAACTAAAATTAAATAAAATTTAAAATTCAGTTCCTTAGTTGTGCTGCCACATTCCAAGCACTGAATGGCTATATGAGTCTCGTAACTGCCAAATAATGGTGAAAATATAGAATAATTTCAACATCACAAAAGTTCTATCTGAAAGTGCTCCTTTAGAACACGCTCCTTTAGAACATTAGAAATTTTCAAAATTTCTTGCCTTTTAAAATTATCATCACTGAACCGTGGTATCCAAGGTCAACTTCAGGGCAATGATATTCTAGATTATTTATTCTATCCTTTTCACAGATCTATGTACTCTAGGTATAACTGTAGCTATAATTTCATAGAAAGCAAATCTCTTACTGCAAATATTTTAAGGCCTTAACCTTTTATTATCTAAACTTAGTGTGTATCACTGGTTCTCTCCAAAGGTACATTTATTGGAACTAAGTGATATGGTTCCCTCATGTCTGTGCAACAAAAAGAGTCTTACACAGAGGTGATTCCCTCCTTCTCCAATATCAGCTCGTGAATAAGGGCTGGCGTACAGCACCAAATCCGCTGTAGTTTCCCTTTACAATTCTCTGTAGTTTACAATAATCCCACAGAAACTTTGGTATTTTTAGGAGCTAAGCAGAACATGCCAATTAAATCAACCACAGTGGATGAAATAGAATAAGAAATGAATAATCTTTAATGAATGAATCAATGAATGAATGATCAATTCTTATTGTGTTGATTAAGACTGTCCAATACACATGATAAAGATTTCCAAATATGTTTTTGATGAAATGTTTATTGTAATTAAAAGAGTGGAATTAAAGAGTGGAACCTTTTCCAAGATTATCAGTTTGTGGGTATACACACACATACATCCACACATACAAGACTATATGGGACTTATATTCTTAAAATTATTATTACAGAAGGTATGAAACTATGCAAACTTTTACAAGTTAGGAGGAAAATATTAAACTACCATTAGACTTTTCCCAGGAAAATTTTTGTGCTTGATTTGAAACTGACTCCCCAGTCAACATTTAAGAATGAATTGCATTAAAAATTGAAATGAACATGACTTCTCACTAAAAGTTAGACTTCTCACCAATCTTTAAAAAACTACATTGAGCTTTAAAAGGAATATTTCACTTTAAGTAACATGTTCCCAACTTCATCATCAACTTATCACATACAATATATTTGCCTCCTGGTGGCTTTGACAGTTTGTCAGATAATGGAGTGATTTATATGTTTTATTAATGTGTAAATTAATCCTGATATGCTCCAAATTAGGAAACTTGGCAGGACAGTACTTCAAAAGAAAACCTGACATTTTCAGGTTGGATTCACACTATTTTTAAATGCTACCTAAAACTCAATTACACAGATTAAAGCAAAGACAACTCCACATACACTTGAAATGTTTGCCATAACAGAAATCGTTTTCTGGACCAATAAAACCCATGGTTCTTATAATTTACTTCTTTAAGCATTATAATGTTTAAAAATATAAATTAATTGAGGGGCGCCTGAGTGGCCCAGCGGGTTAAGCCTCTGCGTTCGGCTCAGGTCATGATCTCAGGGTCCTGGGATCAAGCCCCACATCGGGGTCTCTGCTCAGCAGGTAGCCTGCTTCCTCCTCTCTGCCTGCCTCTCTGCCTACTTGTGATCTCTCTGTCAAATAAATAAAATCTTTAAATACATACATATATATATATATATATATATATATATAAATTAATTGAATTATTTTAATAAGCCCATGTTTTTGCCACTAAAGGTTTACAAGGTATAATTAATACATTTAATAACTCAATCCAACAAGTTTTTAATGAGTAACTATTTATTGCACAGTATTGTCCTAGGTCTTGAGGAAGGGACCCAATAAATCAAAGATACAAATCCTTTCCAGAGAGTCTTACATTCCAGTAGGCAGGAATTGGAGGTAGTTTTGGGTGCAGGTGACTAAGGCTAGCTTATGATATATTTTTACCAATATATCATGTATTTCATAAATAATATGTACGTTCAGATTTTCCACTTAGCAATCAAAAAGAAAATCAATGACATTGCTTTTTTTTTTATTAAAAGGAACAAATCTCTAAACAACTCTCTAGGAAATTCAAATCTTATTAGAATAGTATTTGCTGGACTTAGCTGAGTTGGATGACCCTAGTCCTGTAGTGATAAGATCAGGAAAGAGAAGAATTCATCCATGCATCTCTTCCCTCTCTGCAAGATGTCAAACATCATCAACTTTCATAACCTCAGAAAAGCCTTTTGGTCTCTCTTCACTGGCATGGACTTGCCTGTTACCATGACCACATGCAGAGTTGGATGAAATAAAATGTCATTCAATAAATATTGCGCTTCTGAATATTTTAAGGTTAAGTTCTGTGTGACCCGATAAGAACAAAATGAACATAAAGAATTTCATTTTTATCTTAGGTATGGTACAAACTTAATATTGAATCTATGATCACTGCTATTTCAGTAACCCAAGATTCTTACCACCCCTGGGCATGTAGTCCTTTCACATCTAGATTATACTCTTCTGCTGATGGCTGATGAAATTGAACTGTGACCATAACCCAACATTTACTATTACCCAGAAGGGGATTTCAAGAGACAGGTTGACCTTTGGAAATATCACTGGCTTAGTAACTTTTAAGATAATTTGATTTCGCAGGTTTGTTCACAATATATAGGACCAAAATATTGAAAACTGTCACCAGTCTGCCTCTGTCACCTCATACCCGGAGTTGAGGAGTTTGAGCCATTGCCAATGAGATTGCCTGGCTAAATAACAAGATTTCAAAACCTATAGTTGAGAGTAAGGCTTAATTACTAAAAGTTGCTTTCCAAGTTTCCTATTATCAGATACATTTATTGCCTTTTCATTAAATTCAGTAATATATGAAAGCTTTTTATAATTCACAGACCTGCACCCCCGAAACAAATAATACATTATATGTTAATAAAAAAATAATAAAGAATATTATGCCAGTAACAATGCAAAAATTCCAAAATCTTGTCTAGACTCCATGTATGCAGTAAAAATAAAACAATGTACACTGCAGAAACACTTTCACTGAAGTTTTTTCACTACTGTCATTGCTATTTCATTCAATAGTATATGCTAGCTTGTATTTTTAACTCTTTAAAGACAAGGTTCATATTTCAAATTGTTAACTCTGCCAAAATTAGTGTTATGTTTCTCAAAGTCTGTCTCTTATCCAGGAACATCAGCATCATCCAGGACTCAGGTGAGGCACATTTTCACATTCTACCATGGACCTACTGAATGAAAACATGGCTAACACAGAACAACCAAGAGTGTGGGTGACTCTGATACACACTCATGTTTGAGAATCACGGGGCTAGAGCATTATAAGAGCCTAGGATCTTGGGACCCACCAATGCTGGAGTATGATCAGGACAATTCCTCTTTCTTTGCTATTGCTATACATCTCCAGGAATGTGGAAGTTTCTGTGTCCAAAACAACTCATTGAATCCTTGGAGAGCTATTAAAAACATAAAAAAGCTTCTTCTTCCCATAAGCCTAAAATCTTTAGAACCCAAGTGAGGACCTAGTCATTACAATTCCATTTTTAGGTGCTTAATTTTAAAAAATGTATTCTCAATTCTAGTGAAAATGATGATCAAACCCACCATTTTATGTTACCTTTTCCTTTTAGGAAATATTTCTCCTGTTATCTTTTAAAAAAATATGTCAGAAATTCACTTCATTTGCAAATGATTCTTGGTCCTCAACTTGACTCCTGGGTGACCTTAGGTACTAACAACCTCGGTGCTACCATGGACAGGATGGAAGAGGCACAACTTTCAAGGTCATTTTGAGGGCTAAATAAGGTGCCACCAGAGGCAAGTGGTTTAATTCTTGACAATAACATGGTGCTATCTCTCACTGTGTTTACCTTCCCTGGCTTCCCTCAATTACTTTTCCCTTCAATATTCCCACCAGCTCCAAGTATTTCCCTCAATTACTTTTCCCTTCAACATTCCCACCAGCTCCTGTATTTTTTTCACCTTCTTGATGCTAGTTGGAATTTCAAAATCTCTCTTTGGCATTTTTGGGAAGTATAAACTCATTTTTTATTTCATTATTTCTGCATTTTCACACAGTGCTATACCACAACCTGAATTTATTATAGGTTAGATATGCTTATTTTCATAATATGTGTATGTCCTTTAAAAACTAAAGCTAAATTCTGATAAATGCTGTAATGTCTTCTTTCATAATTCAAGCTGAAACTGGAAGACATTATGCTAAGTGAAACAAGACAGTCACAAAAAGGACAAATGTATTACTCCACATATATGTGGTTATCTACAGTAGTCAAATTTATAAAGACAGAAAGTAGAATAGTGGTTACCAGAGGCTGAGGGAAATGGGGAGTGCATGTTTTTAGGGGAACAGAGCTTCAGTGTACAAAGATAGAAAAAGTTCTGCAGGTGGATGGTGGTGATAGTTGCACAACAATGTGAATATACTTAGTGCCATGGAACTGAACATTTAAAAATGGTAAAGTTTTTATTATGTATATTTTACTCCAATAAAAAATTTAAAAATTAAAGAAATTATGATTCATATGTGTCATGTATATATCTGTGAATTATGCTCACCTGTAGGAAATACCACTTAAAGGAAAATCTGATTTTTAAGGAGAAAATAGTATTGAATATTTGATATAATCACTCCAAGACAACTAAAATGAATAAAAAACAGGTCATTATAGATTTTTCCAACTATTTGTACACAAGGATTTTTTAATAAGTCTTTACAACTCACAAATTTATTAACTTTGAAAAGAGATAATATTTGCAGGTATTTGTTCTGGTTTGTACCTTTCCTTTCATAAGTTTAAATGCCAGTTTAAAAGAAATGTTAGGCTTAGACCAAGGGATCTCATGTGTTCAATTAATTGGCACACCTTCTGTCAGAGGGGGAGAAGCAGTCTCACAAACAAGCTAGCTTGAATTGGCTCTGCTAACAAACCAGACCAACCAACCTCCTGCCAAATGTTCCCCCTCTGTCATTAACATTAGCCATTGTTTTGATGCATTTCAACCAGCTTTCTTCTACCATTATTGAAAGATTTTTAAATTGAAATAACAAATTTTAAAGTGTATTTGGCATGTCTACTCAGAGGCCAATACTTGGGCTACTGTCACTCCTTCTGTATGAGTTTGTTTTCTTCACCAAGAATTTATTTTCCATTTTATGAGTATAAATTTGTTATAGAAGAATAGAAGGAACTACAAATATAAAAATATTTCTGTAAGCACAATACATGGAAGTAATTTAAATGTTTAACTTTCAGATGAACTATTACACTATCATTAAAAGGAAAACTAGGAATGTGTTGTTTTATTTTTACATTTGTGTCACATTAACATAATTATTCATTGAAAAAAAATAGAGCAAAACCCTATTTTTGTAAATTAGCTCTGATTACAGCACTTTATGTAAATGGAATTTGTGTATAAAGATTTTAAAATATTAAGAATTAATTAAAAATCACTTATTGGAATAGCAAAACTGGGATTGAACTTTTTTCTGAGAAAATGAAAAACCACTGTCCCTGAACCTATGTTGCTTTCTTACAACAGTAGATGACCTACATTCAACTTTCCAGGCTTTTGTGGGCTGTTTCACATCACTGGTAGAGACCTGTGAGTTCTGGAGCCCTTGTGCTCTGTTCCCACAGCACTTCCACAGCCAGAAGCCTCCTAATGGGGATGATGCTGCCTGCTCAAAGCAGATGTGATGTAAAAGGTGGACAGAGCCTGAGAGTCTGCACCTGCTGAGGATCACAGGATGGCCCACCACAACTTAACAGAGGCCATGAGAAAGGCTGTTCTCTGTGGAAAAGAGATCCATTTTGCAGCACCATGTCACCATTTCCATTCACACAATGGGTTTTTATGTATTTCTGTGTTACCACATTTTACCCATTTTTCCAAATCTAAATCTTATTTATTGTCCCTTTTTTGGTAACAATTTACATGAAGTAGGATTTGTGTGAGTACAGTACTGCATAACCTCATAAATGTTTCTATTTACTGTTACTAATTACTACTATTTTATTCTATTCTTCCTGTACTGGTCTTGAACACCTAAATTGTTGGTAAGCTTATTGGGTGTAATACCCATCTCTTCCTAGAACCATGTTTTCTTTCTAATTCTAGGACTTTAGTTTCTATTTTGGGTGGCTCTCATCTGCACTGTGAAACTTGCCTGGCAGACAGCCATCCAAACATGGATTCCTATCCACAGCTTCAAATTAATTTGCTAAAAGTGATGTACTTTCTCGTCTGCATACCCTCCCCTGCCCAGCCTAGCCCTCTGGCACTTTCCATCTTTGTAGGTAACCCAACTATTTACACTGCTACCCAAAGCAAATTCCTGAGTCATCTTTGATTCCTCTCCCTCAAAACTGACAGTGAATCACTAATGAAGTGCAGTAAGTTGTATCTCTTTGACTGATTAAATGTATTCTGTTCTTTCCACTTTTACAACACTTTTTTAGCTCAAGCTATAATTATCTTTCCTACATTGTCAAATACCCACAAAAGGGAAAATGATGGTCTTTCCTATGAAAGCTTTCCATATGGGAGAACACAAAACATAATTCATATTTCACACTGTGCACAACTATTAACTAATTAATTGACAATTCAAGATAGACAATAGACTTAAACATAAAAGATAAAACAATAGTGCTTCCAGAAGAACACATAAGAGAATATTGCTATGATTTCCTTGTCTTAAAACTAAAAGAGGACTCATTACAATGGATTCCATTAAAATTAGGAAACTCAGCTCCTAAAAATATAACATTAAAAGAGTAAAAAAAGGGCGCCTGGGTGGCTCAGTGGGTTGAAGCTTCTGCCTTCAGCTCGGGTCATGATCTCAGGGTCCTGGGATCAAGGCCCCGCCTCGGGCTCTCTGCTGGGTGGGGAGCCTGCTTCCCCCTCTCTCTGCCTATTTGTGATCTCTCTCTCTGTCAAATAAATAAATAAATAAATATTTTAAAAAATAAATAAATAAAAGAGTAAAAAAAAAAATTAAAGCCTCATTCTGAGAGAACATATTTGCAATATCTACCCATGCAATTGTGTCCAGACTATGTATTCCCAAATCAATAAGAAAAGACAACCCAATTTTATTTTTTTTATTGGGGAAATATTTGAATAGGCAGTTTACAAAAAGTGATATCAAATGGCAGTAAGCATAAGAAAAGGTGTTCAACATAGTAACTCATTGGGGAAATGCAAACAAAACCTTAATGAGACAAGGTATCACTACACAACAACTAGGATTCACAAGACTGTGAGTAGCAAGTGTTGACAAGAATGCAGAGTTTTCATTCATGGCTGGTGTATAAAGTGATTGAACCATTTTAGACAACCCTTTAACCATGTTTATTAAAGCTAAACAATGGCCCATTTTATTTTATTTTTTTAATTGCTCATTTTATAAGCTGGCAATTTTATCCCTAACCCAAGAAAAATAAGCATATGTGTCCATCAAAAGATATGTGCAAAATGTTTGTCACAGCTTTACTAACAGTAGGGCCCAAGTGGAAATAACCAAAACGTCCATTATACAGAATAATGGGTTTAAAAACCATGATATACAATAAAATGAAGCAGGCATAGTGAAGTTCTGCCTCACGTAACAGCATAGATGAAGTCCCAGACATAATATGGAGCAAAAAAACAAAAAAACAAAAAAAACAGACAGAAAGTCATGTGTGCTCTATCATTACATTTTCATGACGTTCAAGATCAGGTATAATGAACAGACGTTAGAAAATCAGTTTTCTCTTTTAGGGGGAAAGGTGTTGACTGAAAAGGCAGAACTTATAGTTCTGAGTCCTGGAGACATTCTTACTGAGTCTGGTTGGTGGAAACACTGGTGTCACATGTATAAAACATAAACACATTGCACATTAAGATTATGCGCTCAATTTTATGATAGTAAAAATGAGAGCTATATACATACATAACTGTTTTTTATTTTAAAAATCCTCCTGCCAAATTGCCCATGCCCCCCTCTGTCACCACAGAATTTTTTTCTAAAATTTAAATCCCACAATGCTTCCCCTGTGGTCCTCTTCATTTGATCCTTTTCCATTGCCTTCAGGCAAAACCCTTTCATGGCTTAGCCTGTGCCTCTATCTCCACATTTCCCTCTCTTTCATTCCCCATTGAGCCCCCACCATTCCATCCAACTCTATTAAAGCAACTGCAGTTCTACCCCTTTCTCCCGAATCTTTCTGACCCAATAGCATTTAATAGAGTTCATCTATGTGGTTACTAATGTGATTGCTGCATTATAAATAATTATATGCTTCATTATTTGTACTAGATTGCAGACTACTTAAAGATAAGATCTCTAAACATTTTGCCTTATATCATGTTGTGTTATCTCCTGGATTTCATGCAATTCAGCACACAGACTCCAGCATATGGAGCACAGAATGAAACAAAGTGTAGCACCCACCAGGACTTTGGCACATGTTTTCAAGTAATACATTAGTGGCTATAGAATGACTATTTTTGAAAGGAGAGGATAAAAGCTGTGAGTGTTGAATCGTCATGGGTGAACCTTGATTCAAAGAAGTGATCTATAACTTCTTATGGCTATTAGACAACAGCACCTCCATCCATTAACTACCCAATATACAAATTAGTTCATTTGGGGAGTGGTAATGATGTGCATTACATCTAGTGCTCTTTTAAATCTTCAAAACATTTCACGGGCACTAATTAATTTTCCCAGAACCCCTGCCAAGTAGATGTTAACATTGAGTGTCACTTCATGCAGTGAACTCTGATGAGTCCATAATTAACCTAAGTTTGCAAAGCAAACATGAAAGAAGATTGCACTGGGTGAGGGGCACTGAGGATACTGGTAGCAAGTAGAGGAAGAATGACTTGTTTTTTAAAGATTATTTTTAGCTAATGGTCCTGCAATTTTTATTATGAACTTAGAAAGCACTTTGACAAGTGTCAGCAATAGCAATTATGGTAAGAGAAGTAAGTTTTCTATTAAATTGAATTATTAATAAGGATATTTTGCATGCTATTTGTACTTCTTATTTTATCTTATCTTTTCCCTTTGGTTCTTTGCAATAGTGCTAATTTAGACTATTATCTACCATACGAGTTTGGAATTTAGATGGGACTGACCCAAATGTTGGTAGAATATAGATAGTCTTTATATGGATCAATACATATCATTTTGGGGGCACCTAGGTGGCTTGGTCAGTTGAATGTCCAACTCTTGATCTCAGCTCAGTCTTGATCTCAGGACATGCGTTCAAGCCCCACATTGGGTTCCACACTGGGAGTGGAGCCTACTTAAAAAAAAAATCATTTTCATTTTTCACCTAAACTATCTTGCTAGTAACAGGGCAGTTGATGGGCTTTTTAAAAATGTTTTTCTAGTGGCAATTGGGTGGCTCAGTCAGTTAAGCATCTGCCTTCAGCTCAGGTCATGATCTGAGGTCCTGGGATCGTTCTGCATCGGGCCCTCTGCTCAGCAGGGAGTCTGCTTCTTTCTCTACCCCTCCCCTCTGCTCATGATCTCTCTCAAGTTCTCTCTCTCTCTCAAATAAATTAAATTTAAAAAAAAATGTTTTTCTAGGGGGAGTTAAGATGGTGGTATAGTAAGAGGACCATACACTAATCTCATCCCGAGAACACAACTAAATAACTATTAAATCATTCTGAATACCCATAAAATCTATCTGAGGACTGACCGGACAAACTGCACAACTAGAGGGAGAGAAAGGGCCACATTGAGGAAGATAGGAAGTGTGGAACATGGTTTGGGGGAGAAACAGATCACAGGTGCTATGGAAAGGAGGCAGCGCTGGTCAAGGAGAAAGGCAAGAGAGAGTAGAGCACACATATATACACACAAGTAGAACAGTTCCCCAAAGGTACTGGCTGGGAAAATGAGAGGGGCTGATTTTCATGAGTTTTTGCAACCAGTGGGGCTTGCAGACTGGAGTTTTAAAGGTCAGTGTCTTGGCTGGGATATAGCCCTGAGGGCACAGCCCTACTCCTGGAGACAAGGCAGGCAGGTAACCAGGGGGCAGATGGTGTGATCTCAGGAATACCTAAGGCACAAGGCGTGGGTGGGGCGGGGGGAGACTGTTTGCTCTTCTTGGAGGAGGCATTCATAAAGACACTTCTCAAGGGACAAAAGACCAGAAGGCACCATTTCCCTCCCCTTGAACCTCAGCATAGAGACAGAAACACCTGCTGAGGGCAGCTCACCTTGACAATGGCTGCTTAGCTTGCTTGCTCCAAGTCTGACACCCTGGTGGTCTGGCACAATTGCCCTTCTCAGTCAAACCTGCATGCATCCTATCAGTGTTAAACCCTCCCCCAGAAGACCAGTGAAGGCAAACCACAGCATGTCCCTAAAGTTTGGAGTTTTAAATGTTAGCAGGCTTAACTGGGATAGAGGCCAAAGTGCACTGTGCTGGCAGACAAGCAACCTGGAGATGGGCAGCATAAAAATGGTGATCTGAGAAAGGCCTAGGATGCAAGGTAGGAGATTATTTGCTCTTCTGAGAGTGCTTCTCTGAGAGCAACAAGCATGGAGATGCCTCTCTGGGGACAAAGGAGCTGGCTGGTGCTATTTTCCTCCCCCACCCCTCCATATAAACACAAAGCCACCTGTGGAATGCAGCTGAGACCCAACAATGGCTGCCTAACCTGTTTACACAAAGTACTACCCTCCTGAACTCTGCTGGTACTGTCCTTCTTGGGCTAGTAAGCCTAAGTCCCAGTGCAGCAAGCCCCTTCCCCAGAAGACCAGCAGAAACCCCTGCATGCTCCACATCTCCTGAAAAGAGATCTTCAGGGCCTCAGTTCTAGTCCAAGTAGCTCCAATATTCTTTAACAGGCAGACCAGAGCACACCTAGATAAAACTCACCAGAAACCAACCAAGGTCCAAACACTGTCCACTGTAGACAAGGAGGGTCTCTGCAGATGACTAGTCTGAAGGAGAGAGCAGCCAAAACAGAGCAACAGAGTGCACACAGCATACACCAGAAATACTTTCTGAAATGTCAGGTCCTGGAAACAATATGTTCTTTTCTTCATAAAGCCATTATTCTAAGGAGCAGGAAATAAGAGTCTTTTCCAACACAGAGAAGAAGACAAAGACTTAGACAAAATGCAAAGATGGAGGAATTCATTCCAAAAAAAAAAAAGAAAGAAAGAAAAAGAAAAGAAAAGAAAAAACAGGATAAGGTCACAGTCAGAGAACTAAACAAAACAGATACAAGTAATATCCCTGGGGGAGAATTTAAAGCAACAATCATAAGGATACTCACTGGTTTTGAGAAAAGAATGGAAGATTTCAGGGAGACTCTTATCACAGAGATAAAAGAGGTAAAAAAAAAAAAAAGTCAGAAATGAAAAATACAATAACAGAGATTCAAAACAAACTGAATGCAATGATCACAAGGATAGAAGAGTCAGGGGAATGAATAAGTGATATAGAAGATAAAATAATGGAAAATAACGAAGTTGAACAAAAGAGAAAAATAATTAAGGAAAGTGAGAATAGACTTAGAGAACTCAGTGACTCCATCAAACATAATAACATTTATATTATAGGAGTCCCAGAAGAAGAAGAAAGGGGAAAGGGAGCAGAAAATTTATTTGAGAGAATAATTGCAGAAAACTTCCCTAATCTAGGGAAAGAAACAAACATCCAAATCCAGGAGGCTCAGAGACTTCCCAACAAAATCAACAAAAGTAGGACAACACCAAAACATATTGTAATTAAATTTGCAGAACACACCAATAAACAAAAAATCCTAAAAGCAGCAAGACAAAAGAAGTCCATAACTTACAAGGGAAGACCCATTAGGCTAGCTGGAGATTTCCCAACAGAAACTTGGCAAGCCAGAACAGAGCGGCATGATATATTTAAAGTGCTGAATAGGAAAAGTCTGCAGCCAAGAATGCTCTATCCAGGAAGGCTATCATTCACATTAGACAGAAAGATAAAGAATTTCCCAGACAAACAAAAATTCAAGAAGTATGGGACCACTAAACCTGCCCTACAAGAAATATTAAAGGGGACTCTTTGAGTGGGAAAGACCAAAAGTAACAAAGACTAGAAAGGAACAGAGAAAAACTCCAGAAACAGCAAAAGAAGTAATAAAATGGCACTAAATACATATTATCTATCAATAATTACTCTGAACGTAAATGGACTAAACATTCCAATCAAAAGACATAGGGTGTCAGAATGGATAAAGAATCAAGACCCAGCTATATACTGTCTATAAAAAACTCATTTTAGACCTAAAGATGCCTGCAGATTGAAATTGAGGGGGAGAAAGAAACATTTATCATGCAAATGGAAGTCAAAAGAAAGCCAGAGTAGCAATACCTATAACACACGAACTAGATTTTAAGCCAAAAATTGCACCCAGAGATGAAGAAGTGTACTATATCATAATTAAGGGGTCTATCCAACAAGAAAACTCTAATAATTGTAAACATTTATGCCCCCAATACCCTGGCTCTGAATGACACACTGAACCAGATGGACTTCACAGGTATATTCAGAGCATTTCATCCTCAAGCAGCACAATACACATTCTTTTCAAGTGCACATGGGACATTCTCCAGAATAGATAGATCACATATTGGATCACAAATCAGGCCTCAATAGGTACAAAAAGATTGAGATCATACCATACATTATTTTCTGACCACAACACTTTGAAACTTGAAACAGATCACACACAAAAAAATTTGGAAAGACCCTTAATACATGGAAGTTAAACACTATGCTACTAAAAAATGAATGGGCCATCCAGGAAATCAAAGAAGAAATTTAAAAAAAAATACATGGAAACAAATGAAAATGAAACCATGACAGTCCAAAACCTCTGGGATATGGCAAAAGTGGTCATTAAGAGAGAATTATATTGCAGTACAGCCCACTTTAAGAAGCAAGAAAAGTCTCAAATATACAACCTAGCTCCTAAGGGAGCTAGAAAAAGAACAACAAATGAAGTCTAAAGCCAGCAGAAGAAAGGAAATAATGAAGATTCGAGCAGAAATAAATGATATAGAAACAAAGAGTAGAGCAGATCAAAGAAACCAGGAGTTGGTTCTTTGAAACAATAAAATTGATAAACCCCTAGCCAGATTTTTCAAAGGAAAAGAGAAAAGACCCAAATAAATAAAATCATGAAAGAGGAGAGAGATCACAACTAACACCACAGAAATACAAACAATTATAAGAGAATATTATGAAAACCTATACGCCAAAAAATTGGACAACCTAGAAGAAATGTGTAAATTCCTAGAAACATATAAACTACCAAAACTGAAACAGGAAGAAATAGCAATACTTGAACAGATCAATAACCAGCATAGAAATTGAATCAGTAATCAAAAATCTCCCAACAAACAAAACTCCAGGGCCAGATGCCTTCACAGGAGACTTCTACCAAACATTTTAGAAAGAGTTAATATCTATTTTTCGCAAACTATTCCCAAAAATAGAAAAAGAAGGAAAACTTCCAAATTCATTCTATGAAGCAGGATTACCTTGATACCAAAATCAGACTCCACTAAAAAGGAAATCTACAGGGGTGCCTGGGTGGCTCAGTGGGTTAAAGCCTCTGCCTTTGGCTCAGGTCATGATCTCAGGGTCCTGGGATAGAACCCAGCTTCGAGCTCTCTGCTCAGAGGGAAGGCTGCTTCCCCCTCTCTCTCTGCCTGCCTCTCTGTCTACTTGTGATCTCACTCTCTCTGTCAAATAAATAAATAAAACCTAAAAAAAAAAAAAAAAGAAATCTGCAGGCCAATATCCCTGATGAATGTGGATGCAAAAATTCTCAATAAAATACTAAGAAATCTTTCTTTTTAAAGATTCTATTTATTTATTTGAGAGAGAAAGAGAGAGAATGAGAATGAGTGGGGAAAGGGGAGGGAGAGGGCAGAGAGAGAGGGAGAAGCAGGCTCCCCGCTGAGCAGGGAACCCAACACAGGGCTCTATCCTAGGACCCTGGGATCATGACCCGAGTTGAAGGCAGACACTTAACCAGTCGACTGAGGCACCTAGGTGCTCCAAAATGCTAACAAATCTAATCCAACAGTACCTTGAAAAAATCATTCACCACAATCGAGTGGGATTTACTCCTGAGCTGCAAGCATGGTTCAATATTTGCAAATCAATCAACATGATACACCACATTAATAAAAGAAAGGATAAGAACTATATGATCCTGGGGCGCCTGGGTGGCTCAGTGGGTTAAAGCCTCTGCCTTCAGCTCAGGTCATGATCTCAGGGTCCTGGGATCGAGCCCCACATCGGGCTCTCTGCTCAGCGGGGAGCCTGCTTCCCCCCCTCTCTCTGCCTGCCTCTCTGCCTACCTGTGATCTCTCTCTCTCTGTCAAGTAAATAAATAAAATCTTTAAAAAAAAAAAAAAAAAAAAGAACTATATGATCCTTTCAGTAGATGTGGAAAGAGCATTTGACAAAGTGCAACATCCATTCACGATAAAAAAAAAAAATCAACAAAATAGAGTTAGAGGGAACATACGTCAACATAATAAAGGCCATCTGTAAAAAACCCACAGCTACTATCATCCTCAATGGTGAAAAGCTTTTCCTCTATAGTCAGTAATAAGAGAGGGATGTCAGTCTCACTACCGTTATTTATTATTGTATTGGAAGTCCTAGCCACAGCAATCAGAAAACACAAAGAAATGAAAGTCATTCAAATTGACAAAGAAGAAGTCAAACTTTCACTATTTGTAGACAATATGATATTTTATATAGAAAACCCAAGAGTCCACCAAATTTGCTAGAATAGATACATGAATTCAGTGAAGTTGTAGGATACGAAATCTATGTACAGAAATCAGTTGCATTTTGGTATACTAACAATGAAGCAGCAGAAAGCGAAATCAAAGAATTGATCCCATTTATAATTGCACCAAAAACCATGATACCCAAGAATAAACCTAACAAAAGAGATAAAACGGTTCTACTCTAAAAACTATAAAACACTTATGAAAGAAATTTAAGATGACACAAGGAAATGGAAAAACATGCCATGCTCATGGACTGGAAGAATAAATATTGTTAAAATGTCTATATTACCCAAAGCAATCTACATACACATTTAATGCAATCCCTATCAAAATACCACCAGCGTTCTTCACAGAGCTAGAACTAACAATCCTAAAATTCATATGGAACCACAAAAGAACCCAAATAGCCAAAGCAAACTTAGGAAAAGCTGGAGGCATCTAATTCCAGGTTTCAAGTTATATTAAAAATCTGTAGTAATCAAGACAGTAAGATACTGGCACAAAAACAGACACAGAGATCAATGCAACAGAATAGAGAGCCCAGAAATGGACTCAGAACTATATGGTCAACTAATCTTCGACAAAGTAACAAAGAATATCCAGTGGGAAAAAATTTTCTTCAACAAATGCTGTTGGGAAAATATACAAAAGAATGAAACTGAACCACCTTCTTACACCATACGCAAAAATAAGTCCAAAATGGATGAAAGACCTAAATGTGTGAAAGGAAACCATTAAAGTCCTGGAGAAGAACACAATCAGAACCTCTTTGATATTGATTTGATATTCTTACTAGAAGTGTCTCCCAAGGAAGGAGGGAAAAAGCGAAATGCACTATTAGGACTTCATCAAAATAAAAAGGTTCTGCATAGCAAAAGAAACAATCAAGAAACTAAAAAGTGACATTCAGAATGGGAGAAGATATTTGCAAATGACGTATCTGATAAAAGGTTAGTAGCCAAAATCTATAAAGAAGTTATCAACTTTAACACACAAAAAACAAATAATCCAGTTTAAAAATAGAAGACATGAATAGAAATTTTTCCAAAGAAAACATACAAATGGCTAGCAGACACATGAAAAGATGCTCAACATCATTCTTCATAGGAGAAATACAAATCAAAACTACAATGAGATATCACCTCACACCAGTCAGAATGGCTAAAATTAACACAAGAAACAGCCAGTGTTGGTGAGGATGTGGAGAAAGAGGAACTTTCTTACACCATTGCTGGGGATGCAAACTGGTGCAGCCACTCTGGAAAACAGCATGGCATTTCCTCAAAAAGTTAAAAATAGAATGACCCTACCAACCAGCAATTGCACTACGATGTATTTACCCAAAGGATACAAAAATACTGATTTGAAGGTATTCATGTACCCTGATGTTTACAGCAGCATTATTTACAATAACCAAATTATGGAAACAGCCCAGGTGTCCAATACATATGATGGGATATTACTTAGCCATAAAAAAGAACGAAATCTTGCCCTTTGCAATGACATGGATGATGCAAGAGAGTATTATGCTAAGCAAAATAATTTAGCCAGAGAAAGATAAATTGTATATGATTTCACTTATATGTGGAATTTAAAAAACAAAACAAACGAACATGGGCAATGGAGGGGGACGGTGGAGACAGGAGGGAAAGAGAGGCAAACCAAAAACAGACTTTTAACTAAAGAGAATACACTGATGGTTACTGGAAAGGAGGTGGGTGGGGGGATGGGTTAAACAGATGAGGGGATTAAGGAGTACACTTGTGATGAGCACTGGGTGCTGTAGTGATGAATCACTAAATTCTACACCTGAAACTAATATTGCACTGTAATGTTAACTAGCCAGAATCTAAATAAAAACTTGGGTAAAATAAATAAAATATAAAAATAAAAAATAAAATGTTTTTCTTCCCAATAAACCTAATTTTGGGGTTGGGAGATTTTCTTCACCTATAAGAAACTGACTAGTTTCTGCTTATAGTAAATGTCTTGCCCCTTCTCCCTATCATTCACAACATAAGACACTCAAATTTGTTTCTTGTTGGAATAACATAGTAAGGACTAGATTGCTTGCCTTCATTTCTGTCACTTTTCTCTGGGACTAGGGGTCATTGTAGCCTCTTGGCCTAGTAGGTGTCCTCTGCTCCACCTTGTTTAAGCAACAGGAAGGACCTTCTCCAGGATGCCATCATTATCCCACCACCTATGTATTTGGACATCAATTCATGGTCCCTAGTTTGAAATCAGACTTGACACTGTCAGTTAATAAATGACGCCAAATTATTGATTTCACTCACTCTTTTTGAAAGCTATATAAAGAACAGTTGAATAGTATGCTGTGGCCAACAGAGGTTTCTTATGGAAAAATTGGCTTTAGTTAAAGCCTCAGTCCCAAAGAGCATTGATCAATTGACTAACACAATTTGGGGGAAATTCAGTAGATGTGAAGAATATAGTGAGATTGCTTTATATTTTTGAAAAGGGGCTGTGATACCGGGAACCACAACAGTCTATCGAATAAACTGTCATTGCAAAGCAAGAAAAGTCATTATTTATTCTGCTTGTGGCCTTATCTCTTTAACAGGAAATAGATTGTAAGATGAAACACTTTCAAATCTGATTTTACACTGGCCCTGATTATTAAAGTCCCTGTAACAACACAGAAAACTTCTCAAATTTAGTTTAATTCATCAAAACTAATGACAAGTAGCAAACATGTGATGGCTATTTACTCTCCAGCACCATACCCACTTTCCTAAGGCTTCTGTTTCTGACTTTATTTGTATCTAAATAGACCTTGTGAGTTGATTAAAGATCTGGAGATCTGAAAATGTCACTTTGGAAATATTTGTTGGCACACATCTTTATGCTTACTCCTAAGATGAGGATACAAATTTAAGAATCACACAGAGAAAGAGATGTAGAAGAAAGAAGAATAAAATTTATTAGTGGGTAATTACGAACAGATTTACATACATGCAAGGTAGAAGGAAAGTGCGAATTTAGGACAAAACTTCGCATGTTTGACACAGGAAAGCAGAACAAAGAATGACTTTGGTTGTCTCTTCTGGTATGTCTCTGGTATATCTCCTGAGAGACCCTAGGCTAATTCCTGAATTGTGCTTTTTACCTATGTAGAGGTTATTTGGTCTGTGCCCTTGGAGATACCTCTAGATTATAAAACTGGAGATTAGGCTTAATTCTGGATATTTAGCTCTATTCCAAAGGTTACTGTAAGGGCTCCAATTTACTGTTTCTCTAAGGAACCGCTGAAATAAAGAGAAGGGGAAACCATCTCTTTGCCCCTTGAAAGGGGAGAAAACAAATTTCATTCATCATTAATCCTCCCTAATAGTTTATTTTCTCTAAAATGTTGCAGTATTATTGTCCTATTATACAATATTATGTATATATTTATATACTTTATTTTTATATATATTTATATACAAGTATATATATATATATATATATATATATATATATATATACTTGCAAATAGAACTTAAGTTATATACAAATTAGCCCAATTATATTTAGAAGACAACTAATACAAAAAGCTGTGTTTTCACATATATAAAAATGAGTTTATTTCTCAATTAAGAAAAAGTCAATGTTCTGTTGGAACTGATGATTAGCTCAGAGAAGAGTATAGATTTTTTCCACATATTTTTCTGTAAATGGATACTTAGTTTCAAGGAAATCACAATATTGAGTCCCTCATTTGCTCTCAGTCACAGTGCTTTAGATTTGGGGACAAATTCTGGTGATCAGCAAAAAAAGTTCAATTTGAGGCCAAAATTAATCTTATAAACACTAGAGAAAAGATTTATTTCTAGGTTAGCTGAAAGATTTTAATTTATTCTTTTAATCAAGCCTCTAGTTTAAGGTGTTTTTCAGAACAGATCTTATTTCTCTTGTCCTTTCATACTGAGGGACAACAGTAAAAACAAGAGATGAAAATTTCATTTCTTTTATTCTCTCACACAACTTACAAATATCAAAGCAATAATTTAATAAATTATTGATCTTGAGGTAGAAGTATGAGATATGTAACAAAACTTCGTTCTGCTATTTTCCTCTTTATTCATGTATTCACCACAATGCAGTTTTAAGAAGAACAAATAATCTCTCTCATTCTCTCTCTCTTTCTCTCTCTCTCTCTCTCACACACACACGCATGTGCACTACTCTAATTCTATCTGCAGCAATAACCAGGATGCTTCTGTTATCAAAATTTTCTTATTAAAGTGATGTCAGAAAGGGAGATCTCAAGAACTAGGAAGTTGGGAAATTTCTAGAATCTGCCTGGATGGATAAATTTATATTGAATAGTATTATATATGAGGAAATATTAAAATATTGCATGTGGAAAGTTTTATCCAAGTGTAGGACTGAGGCATTGGGTGTCTGCAGGTTTGTGTGTGTGTATAGTTGGGTTGTGGAAGTGTTTTAAAGGAGATGCATTTGTGTGCTGACGGACTTAAAACATCTATGTTTTCATTAAGAACATGACATGAATCTTCAATATGTATCAGAGAGAAAGTTTTACTTACATCAATTCTGCCTAGATTTCAAATTAAATTTCCTTACTTTAATTAATGATCATTATTTAATGTAAACTACCAGATGAATTATTAGCTATGGTGACTCCATTACTTTCTTTAGTTTTTCTTTTTATTATGTCCATAATATGCTCAAACTTGATCTGCAAAAAATTTTATCTTATTTGATTGCAAAATTTTATCTGCGTTAAAAATGAAAGCCAAGAGATTTCCAATTTTTACTTCACTAGTTAGGAAAATTAATGACTTTTTATTTCCTAATTGAAGTATCAGACATTCATATTTAACCAAATTTAGTTTGATTCATATCATATTTTATACAGCAAAATAGCCATAGCTATTTTATAGCTACAATACAAAAGAGTTAAAAAGAAAAGGACATTGTCAAAGAATAAAGAAAAATGACCAGTATCTTATTGTTTTTAACTCATGCAAAAAAAAAAAAAAAATAGAGAGTGAATTGAAAGCAGAGACGACTATGTGGAAGAAATTTTAAAAAGACTATAAAACTCTACCTAACAATACCCTATGGAATACAATGTTGGAATCAGCCTTTAAGTGCAAGGATCCTTTTTTTTTTTTTTTCAGGAAAATGTTCATAAATATAAAGATAGATGATTAATAGATGATAGATAGATAGATAGATAGATAGATAGTAAATAGATGATGATAGATAGATGATAGATAGATAGATAGATAGATAGATAGATGATAGATAGATGATAGATAGATGATAGATAGATAGATAGATAGATGGTAAATAGATTATAAATAGGTGATAGATAGATAGATAGATGGTAAATAGATTATAGATAGGTGATAGATAGATAGATGATAGATCGATGATAGATAGATGATAGATAAATCGATGATAGATAGATAGATAGATAAATACATAGATGCTAGATAGATAGATGCCAGATAGATAGACGATAGATGATAGATAGATGATAAATGATAGATAGATAGATAGATAGATAGATAGATAGATAGATAGATAACAGATAGATGGAGAGGTATATGCTCACCCTCTAGGAAATTCAATTGCTATTGCAGTAAGAAGAAACCTCAGGTGTATATGAATTTTAAAAAGTGGAGATAGGCAGTTCTGTAAAGCATTGTAAAGCACTGACCATGAGTTTATCATTTACCCTGGTTACATTTCTAAGGTAATTGATCTGTGCAATATGAATGTGACAAGTTGAAATCATTTGATTCAGCATCATTTCACTAAAAATATGTTAATAATTTTCTCAAAAGGAAGAATTTAGATGACCCAAATGCCAAAACAATTGGATTGGCCCAGAGTTAAAGTTTGCTTACTGACCAATAGTTCTACCACAAGGAGAGAGGTTTCTGTCTAGTAATGGAAGATGAGTGCCATTCTTGGTCATATCCCAGTCAGTATTTCTGTGAATGAACTAAATGAAGATGTAGTCCTCAAATTTATGGAAATAAAATAATAAAAAAGTTGTATAGTAAAATCAGAATACAAATATTTTTAAGGCTAGAGATGTAGACAAAAAGATAGCATTTAATCAATATTCTATACATACTAAGGCCTCAAAAACTAACTTGTAAATCCAAATCCAAGTGGTAGGAGAATATCATTGGTGAATCTCAAATCGCTTTGAGATTTTAGTATACAGCAATCTCAAGATAAAACAACAATGTGATTTAGCTGCCAAAACCTAACATGACTATAAATTACATTAGTAGATGTACAGTCAGGTCCTATTATTCAAAATAGTTAAATTCTATAAAGTCACCATGAACACTCAGATAGTGAACACTAAACCATTGTCCTCAGGAGAAATACAGGATCAGGTTCTTGTGAGAATCTAGTTACAATATCTTCATCAACCAATAAATCTATAAACTTGCTTTATGTGTTTGTTTCTTTAAAGACAGCTTATTTAACTTTTACACTGTTGAATCATTAACACTGAACTCATGGACAACAGCACTGTAACTCATTCCTGAACAAAGGTCATCTAATACACATATTTTCTCTGTAAGCACATCACAGTCTTCTTGTGCTTATAACCACCCAACAGCACTTCAGCACCCTACTTAAAGGCCATTTTAAATAGAGAAATTGACAACAAACAGTACAAAATCATAGCATTAAAAAGGACACTTGTTACAGCTGGAATAAGAAGGCAGAACTTTGCCTTGTTCTCTACCTTAAATGGGAACATACATATCGGGTAACTCAAATTGTTTGCCACTCTGCACACATCCACAAATAACCATGAAAGCTCCATGAGTATTGATTTGGGGTTAACAAATAAGTTTTGGCTACTAGGAGAATTCATAAATACAGAATCTTTGAATAATAAAGAATAACTATATGCAAAATACACCTACTTTTACTTTTTCTTGGTCCCACTTTAGAAAAGATGCAAATAAAGGACAATCAGAGGAGAATGGTGAAGGTGGGTAAAGTTCTGTAAAACATGCTTAATGTACAAAACCTAAAGGAAATAAGAATGTTCAATCTAGAGAAAAGACTTATAGGAGAAAAAAGGAATGAAACAGATCTGTCTCATGTTGAATGCTTCCTTATTGTTCTCTTGGCCCAAACTCATGGTCCAAATACATTGTTTACTGTGATTATTAGACCATGATGCCCATGGTTAAATTCTGTCAATTATGCTAAAGTTATTTTTAACACTCAGCTTGTGAATTTTCATAATACCTGATGTCACTTGTTTGTTTGTTTTTGAAAACTGATAGGAAAATGTTACATATTTATATGTTTTAAAAATGTGCTCAAGTTTTCTGAAACTCTTCATTTAGAGGAACTTTAAATAAGTTAAAACTTTCTATTTACAAGTTTTGAAATTTTGAAATGTAAAATATTGAGGGGTGTGTGTGTGTGTTAACACATTGTTTGCAGCAACAAAATCATGTAATGATAGAAACACTTCTAACCTTAGCACTTCTTAGCACTTAGCACTTCTAACACTTAGCACCTGGGTGGCTAAGTCTGTGAAAGGTCCAACTGTTAGTTTTGGCTCAGATCATGATTTCAGGGTCCTAAAATCAAGCCCTGAGTCATGCTCCCTGCTCAGCGGAGAGTCTGCCTCCCCTCTCCCTCTGCCTCTGCCCGGCTTGTTCACATGTGCACAATCTCTCTCTCTCTCAAAATAAATGAATATTTTTTTTTAAAAAAAGAAACATTTCTAAACCTCTATAATTAACAGATTTCTCCATATCACCACTTTCTCTCAAAGCAGTGATTTTCTCAGTGCTAATGTGTCACACTTGCCTTGAAGTAAGGTGATAAATGGTATTCTTTTATAATTCCATTTTTATCACCGAAAAGATCAGCAAATTCAGATCTCTTATTTTCTTTTTTAAAAATAATCAGATTTTTATGTTTAGCAACATGTTTTCTAAAAAGTCAGTGAAAAATGTTTTAGTTTAAATGATTTCCATAACCAATCCTACAAAAATTGAAAACTAACTCAAAAAATGATATAATGCATACTCTAACTTAATTGGTGGGAAGTAAACTTCAATAGACCATATATTAATGAAAGCCTGAGCAAACCATATGGTTTTCCTTGAATTACTTTTATAAATTATGAGATAGGAGAATTTCTGACATGTAGACCATTATTCATAAAATTTGTTTTTTAATTTAAAAATAAAGCTATTGGTTTTAATGATTTCTTTAACTTCAATTGATTTTCTTTAGTACTCAAGGAACTTCTGAACATCTGATTTTGAAATCAAAGGTCCTATAATTTCTATTTCCTTTTTATTATATATTAGGTTTATATTCTATATTATTCTTTTAAAGTGGTGTCAATTCTGTCTTTACTCTTTCTTTCAAATTTGCTAATGCATTAATTTGAGTTATTAACATGAGTATTTGGACATGTTATAGTTTCACCCTCAACATGTATCAACAAAAATATACTCTTACTCCTGAAGAGGAAATACGATTGTGAAAAATATTGTATAACTGAAAAGAGAAAAATGTATATGAAAAAGAAAAAGAAAAAGATTCCATCTTAAAAAGAAAACAATTCCATCTTAGTATTTATATATATTGATAAAACTAAAACCTTAGTATTGGAGTACAAACAGCTGAATAGCAAATTAGTAAATTGAAATATCTAAACAAAGAATTTTTCTATTACATAAGAGGGATTAAAACATGAAAATGATGCATAACTTTTAAGGAACATTGAACATAAGCTTTAAGGTTCAAAATCTACAACACAGTTTTCAGAATAAAAGAACAAAGAGCATGGAGAAAATGCAATATTATAAATAAAAAGACCAAATAGAATTTATCAAAATTAAGGAACAATAAAAGACCTAAGAAACATATGTTCAAAAATTTAAAATGTTCAAATGTTTAAAAAAATTCAAATAAAAATACTATAATGAAGGTTTATTTTCCTCTTTATATAATAAATTTGGCAAGTTTATATAACTTAATTTTTATTACCACTTTATGGAAACACAACTTGTATACCATGCAATTAATTTAGAGTATATTATTCATTGTTTTTTAGTATATTTATAGAGCTGTGCAACCACCACCACGTTTCATCGCCCCAAAAAATAACCCCTAACCCACTAACAGACTGTCTCTATCTGATGCCAATCTCTTCAGCACCAGATGAGAACCAATCTACTTTTTGTTGGTATTGACTTACTGGAGATTTTATATAAATATAATTACACAGTATTTCTGTAATTTCTGACTGGGTCCTTGCACTTAACATAATGTTCATCCATACATGCTACATCTGTAGCATGTATCAGTACTACATTCTCTTTTTTCTGTCTGAATAATATTCCATTGTATGGATATACCACTTTATTTATAGCAGACGAAAAACCACACTATTCTACATTCCCACCAGTAATGTATGAGGGCTTAAATTTTACTACATTCTTTTCAATATTTGTTATTATCTGACTTTTTTCCTTAATCAGTCATTCTACTGAGAGTGTAGTGGTAGCTCATTGTGGGTTTTGATTAGCATTTTCCATATGATTAAACATTTTGAACACTTTCATTTGCTTATTGTCCATTTATATATCTTCTTCGGAGCAACCTCTATTCAGACTCTTTGTCTATTTTGAATTGGATTGTCTTTGTACTATTGAGTTACAAAAATCATAACGAGGTCTTACAGTTTAAAAATGATTACATATAAGGAAATAGAAGGAATACTGAATTCAAGAAGACATTACAGAGTATCATCAAAGTTATAAGCAAAATAAAAAACAAAACCAAGAAATTTAATCTTAGACTTGTCACATATGCCAATGCTGAGTTTCCCCTGAACTCTCTGTTCCTGCAAAACAGCAATGGTTAAGAAATTCACCCAGAAATTTTTTGTTCCAAGAAATGGCTAACCACAAAGGACCATCTTGCCTACACATATTCCTAGGTAAGACTTTTCTCCATACTTTTCTCCATACTTCCTCATAACTAATTACCTTGTGCATCTGCCTCTATAAAACCAGAAACCCCCCTTCCTTTTCTTTCTAGATTTTCCTCATGAAAATGATAATGATTTTCCTAGATTTTCCTCATGAAAATGATAGCCTGATTTTGTTAAGCTTGAATAGGTATTGATTTAACAAAGAGTAATGATCTGATACAACTAATAAGGATAATAACATTCAATGTCAAGGTCATTAGAGCAGATGGAAATAAACTTATAGATTCTGGTCATGTTTAATCTAGATATTATTAGAAAAAATCAAGTTGTAGTATTTATGTGAAATTTAAAAGGTAATCTCTAGAATAGAGGAAGCATAATGTATAAATTTCATATCAGTAAGATTAGAACAATTAAAACAAACCAACATAAAATTCTAAATGAAATATTGATCACAAATTGATTTAAGATTTACCAGAGGGTCCCTGGAAATGCTAAGGGTTTGTCTTTTCTCCTTGTAAAATGGGAATGTTAAAATAATTAGGCTTATTTGATATGTTGAATTGCATGAAAATCATTCTCAAGTAAGAAATGCTTAATCTGCCCCTAAATTTCATATGAACAAATGCTGTTAATATAAATATTTCAGGAACTATATGAAATTACTAGAAATTTGGAAGTGTCCTTTATGTTCCTATATCCTGATACTTGCTTGCCTTATATGAGATAACAGTAATGTTATTAGTCATAATTGCAGTTATTATATAAAATGTTGTACATTACAAAAGCTACCTAATTTCATTGTCAAGTTGCATTATTTTATTTTATTTTTTTAAAGATTTTATTTATTTATTTGACAGAGAGGAGAAAGATCGCAAGCAGGCAGAGAGGCAGGCAGAGAGAGAGGGGGAAGCAATTTCCCCGCTGAGCAGAGAGCATGATGCAGGGCTCAATCCCAGGACCCTGAGATCATGACCTGAGCCGAAAGCAGAGGCTTTAACCCACTGAGCCACCCAGGCACCCCAAGTTGGATTATTTTAAAAATGAACTCTCATCCGATCTTTAACCATGGCAAAAAAGGATTAAACCTGACTACCCAGATCCTTATTGGCACTGTAGGTTAAGGCAGCTGCCCTTTTCCTGAAGACCTGTGAGCTGAAACTGGATGAGTGGATACAAATCTACAAAGGACTCATCACCACAATGGTTTGGGCATTCAAGAAGTTCTCCAGAACACCTGTATCTTCTATTCCCTGGGAAATAACCATGATTGTAACATTGATGCCTATGCCATCAACGAATACACTGAAACTGCAAACCAGGAAATCCTGTAAACTGCAAACTACTGCCATCTTCACTCCAATCATCTAAAAACACTTTGAATCCAACCTTTAAAAATTATTTTGACTAGGCTGAATTCTGGACCCAAAAACTGGATTTGTAGTCTGCTCTGATTATTCTTTATTTTTCCATCAAAATGTCCCTCATTAAATTCCTTATTACTCTTACCATCCAGTAAACACCCTCTACTCACAGAACTTGAATAATGATTCAACAGAATATGTGATAATATATAGCTCTGGTCTTTCTGGCTTACTTGTCTTTGTTCTAACTTATGTGCTTATTTCCGTTTACAAGTCTCTTACTTCTGAACTGAATCTTCTCCACAAAAATCAATCCAGATTCTTCTTTGTAAAACTTTTTGGGAAGACTTAAATGGGGGAAAGAAGAAATTAAGAGCCCACAAGAGTGATATGAAAATTAGTTTAAACTGAAATGTGTTTGAACAATCAGCAGCCACGGAAAGAAACATTACCTAATTTTGAGCAGAGCCTCCCAAAAATATAGCTGCCATTGATCCCTCTCTCAGGGAGTTTCCTGTTTAGAAGAAGGTTGACTCTTAGGATCAGGAAATGTAAATTCAACTACTTACTAGTATTGAAAAGCCAAATAGAATCTTCCATACTTTCCCACTGAAGCCATAAAACTTTCTCCCACTTTTCTTAGGACCAGGAAATGTAAATTCAACTACTTACTAGTATTGAAAAGCCAAATAGAATCTTCCATACTTTCCCACTGAAGCCATAAAACTTTCTCCCACTTTTCTTTTTGTTAAGTTTATAAACCTTTACTTCTGGCTATTCAGGGAGTTACTCATTACTGAGTACTTCTCACATGCATGTGTAAATAAACCTTGGCTTTTCTCCTATTAATATGTCTATTTTCACCTAACTCACAGGTCCCCAGCCCCCCAGCCAGTTAGACCTAAGTTGTCAGGTTTTTCTTCCAACACACAGGTCAGGACCAGGTGGAACGGATTGGGTATGGAGAAGGAGAGGGAGTTCTCATAGTCAGAACTTGGCTTTAAAATCATGACAGATACAAACTCTTTCAGCCTTGTCCCATAACACCTGTGTTTTCAAATCCTTTTCCATATTCCTTACCCTTTATCTAAGAACTTTATGATAAGGTATTTAATCTTCTGCCTTCAGTCATTGGTCTTCCCCAGTTCATCCATCTGCCTTTGCTGTATGCTCTTCCACAACTAAAAGCAATTAATTCTGAAAGAAAAGGTTAATTCCCAAGTTCTGCATGGGACGGACTTCATTCATAACTGAGTTGACAGTCTTAAGGAAATCCTCAGACTCCCTCCTTACTGGTCTTCTTAAAGTACTTAGTATCTGCATCATATACTTTCACCCTTCATTATGTTTTTTCCTTTATTTTTCTCCATTTCTTTAAGGCAGTCCGTTTCCTTCTTAGTTTGTGTTTCTTAAAAACATCAACAGCAATCACTGTGATTTCTCTCTTTTTCCTACTCCTTTGCCACCTCTTCTTTTCCCTTCCTCTCCCACCTTTCTCAGTTCTCCTTCCATCACAACATAACAAATGTATTCCTGAAACCATACAGGTAAACTCACAACATCTTTTAAAGGGAAGTGTTGTTATTATGGCATATGAAGAAATGTACACTTAAAGTTGACATCACTTACTACACAGGTAGTGAAACATGGAGTCAGCATGACAACCCAAGCTGATCTGATACAAATCTTTCTCTTTCTCACAGACCACTCTTCTTGACTAATAGCTATTAATGGATTATAAATGTTTAAATGTCAAATAAATTAAAACTTTCGATACTAAACTGCTGACTATATACTCATATTTCAATACGCACAAAATTCCCACAGTCAACATTCTCATTTTAGACAAGAAGGATAGGTTCAGTTTAAAGTTTATTTATATGATCATGTAGAGAAAAATTGTGCTTCATTGTTTAGAGCATACTCTATGGGGTTATTTGATTTTGATTCTGATTCTAGGGGACCTCTGTGTCTTTCACTGCCTTGGAGCTATTTTACAACTCTGTAAATTACAGACAAGTGAAGTAAATGCAAATGAGGCGTGTCTACTGACAGGCAAATAATTTCCATCTGGATGAGGTTCATTGACTATCTTCCCCCACCCCACCTCTGGAAAAGCCAATTTTATATCCATTTACAAATACATTCAGAATTTGCAATCTATAAATATACTCCTTTTTTAGTTTCTCCTTTGAACTAGTTGTCACATATAATAGATTCTCACTAATCGCAAGTTAAATAAAATCTTAAACATGTGTTAGTTTCATATCTATCTGAGAATCATATTTTACCCTTTAAAAGTTATGCTTTAACAATAAAATTATAGAGTAATAATCCTACTTTAAAACACTCTTGTAATGATAAAATTAGAAGGAATTTGAGAGATTTATTTAATCCTCCTTCAGATTACTAAACTAAGACACACTGAAACTGATTTGTCTACCTTCCCTTAACTAGTTAATACCATAGCTGCAACCAAATATAGATCCACTGACTGGACACCAAAATCCAGTGTTTTTCCTGTAATGGTAAAAAACTGTTTTATTATGAAATAATTCTTGTAATGAGATTGTCTTGAGAAAAAAAGAAGTAATAATAAACTGTCAATTCATGAAATAGACATTAACAAAAAGTATAATCTACTTTTGAGTAGGTATTCTTCAATTAATTTTTAAACACATTCCTCAAAAAAGAGCAAATGTTGCAAAATTATTTCCAATTCTGATTGCAGCTATATAAGTAATATAATTATATATAAGAAGATAGACTTTATAAATTCTATCAAAAACTTAATATTGTCACAAGACCAAACTAACAAAAAAAGATGTGATAACACTTTAGTAATACTTGAAGCATCTACTTATTTACTTCTGTAAATCATGGTGATGAATAATTTGGGGTAAGAGGGAAGTTTGGGTTTCTCCCTCTCCTCTAGGTACTAGCTGTGTAATCAGAAATTCTTTATGTAGAAAAGAAATCTTGTTTTTTTAAAAACCATCTACTGTCTATAGTATACCATTCAAAGTTATCAGATTCTGCAGATTCTGTACTGTCTGGTAGTGATTTTAACTGACTCTCCACTAGAGAAAAATGAATTTTGCCTCATTTTTAATTTGTCTCAACATTTCTTTACTCCATATAAATTTGTTTAATTCTTAGTTTTCTTTTGAATAGGCTATATCAACTGCCTGGCTCCCTCAAATCATATGAATAAATAAATTCTTTAAAATTTGCTCATTTTTATATCTCTGTGAGAATCATGATTTTACCTTTTCCTCAAATTTTTCTTCAATAATTCATTACTCTACATGATGTATTATATGTTGGCTAATTGAATTTAAATTCGAAAATATATATTTAAAAAATTCTCTTACTCTAAGCCTCTAAAAGACTTAGCCACTTTAAATTAGATAATGTATTATAAGTTCCTGGCATAATATATGTTTCTAACATATGTTTATATGCTCTGTTAAATAACAAAAATCCAACTGAGTAATTTTAAAGATCCAATTGGCTTCATTGGACAATTCAGATCAGGTAGCATCCCATCTAGCTAATAGAAACAAAGGGCTCTAGAATGGAAAAGATTTTTAAAAACAGGACTGGGAAGTCATAAACAAAACAAAGCAAAACAAAGCAAAGCAAAAAAAACAAAACAAAAGGAGTTATTTCAGGCAAGATCATCTCCCTTTGGAGACAAATGGTCTTATTAGCGGGATAACCACACCAGTGCTGACCAGAAAATTCCGGATTGACTGGTTAAGACTCCATTTCTTGGGAAGGTTAAAACTGCAATTAGTAGGTATTAAGCTCTGGTTTGTTGATGTGGGCCTAGCACAAGTGACTCCATTTTGGATCTGTGGCTGTTTTTTGATTTTTTTTTTAAACAAATTTTAGTTTCTTTTACAATAAATTGAAGATGTCTCATTTTTACCTGCTAATATTACTCAGTAGAAATACCATTCATGAATGAGTATTAGGTAATATGATATTTAATTCAAATTAATCACATCCTTCCTTAGCAGATCTATTTATCAAATTTGATTTTATTTCTTGTTCCCTTCTACTAGCTTTGAGCTATGTGTTGTCAATTTTAACAGGAAGATCCATACTTTGATTATCAGAGCAGGTAATAAAATACAACGCCAGTAAAACCCACATTTCTGTGAGAAATACAAATTTTAAGAAAAAGGCTTTGCATAGTCAGGTCTCAAGCTTGCAGGCTTTAGACCTTTGGGCAACATAAGTTAACAGGCTAACAGGCTTTAAGCCTATTCCAAAGCATCAACTAGTTCTAGGAAGTGATGACTATTTTCAAAGCCACTTATATATTTTCCTTTATCAATCATTTGGTTCAATCACTTGAATTCTTAACTCTAGGAAATTCTTGCTTGGTTCATTTTCTTCCCAAAATGTTAATCATCCAAACCCATTTTGTGTCATCAATATTTCCCTTGATGCCTAGAAAATATTTTGATCTTAAACCTAGTTGCTATTTCTACATCCTTTCATCATGTTCAGCAATTAAAAAATAAACATTTATTCTCAAATTGAAAACCAGTAAGAAGAAAAAACAAGTATTTATTCAGAATTTTTAGTAACTCCTCCAGATAACATTCTTAGTCTCAAGTAATAAAAAGGGAAATAAAATTGAATTTCTGCCAACATTAAAGACACACAAAACCCATAATTATAACAAGTTGTGAAAGGAAGGGCTGTGACAATGGTTCAAAGATGTGCTATTAGAAGAAGGCTAGGGTAGGAAACCCAAAGAGGAAGCCATCTGGAAAGCTTCTGAGTTCTCCTGTGCAAATGAGGACATAGTATGGGAACTAGGGTCTTGTTCATATTGAGAAGCTTGCTTCAAGGGTGAACTCAACAGAGTTTGAGGAGTGGGAGTGAAATTTAGCATTGGCATAAATGCTTCTAACAATGTATGCCCGTGATACAGGAAAAAAAAACGATTTTAAAACAGCAATTATTTCAGATTATCAAACACTTATATGCTGCTAGAGAATAAAAACTAAAGCCCAAACAAGGCAGGTGATCAAACTAGATGAGTTATTGAGTAGCATGTTCCAGAAGCCCTCAGCCACTCATTCTCAAAGAGTAGAAATGAGTGACAGAACTTTGAGTGGTCTTTTTGACAGGGAGTGGTGTGGTCATATGAATATTGCAAATTGTTTACTCCTCAGAAATCAAGAGAAGAATATTAAGTCAAGTCAGGGAAATGAGTGAAATTCTGTTGCAAATGGTCTAACAAGGAGGGATCCGAGGGATTAAACCTAAGAAGTAAGTATAAAGTTTCAGTATTTAGGAAATAGAACAATCAAGATTTGAGAGTGTTTTGTTCAGAAATTGGTGATGTGTGTGTGTGTGTGTAAGAAGGTCCCCCAGTTTCTTGAGACTGGAGATAAGAATGGAAGACATTTGAGGAGGCTGTGGAACATCCAAGTGTGGTTGGTATCCAGAAAGTCCTGGCATCTGAAGTCTGAAGACCATACCTGGCAGCATGGATCTGGGAGTCATCACCATGCTGTCATTTGTTAAAACTTAAGGATTCAATGAGATTAGAAAGGGCTGAGTCTAAAACCCCAAAAGAAGAAGAAAATTTCCATTATCTAAGCCTAAAAGTTAAACTGTTCCTCAAGTAACATACTATTCAGCCAAAGCATTCAAAAATTAACTTGAAATTATTAAATTAGCTTTATATAGTTAACTATCTATTTAATGAAAAACTCTGTCAATATTGTACAAAAATTTCAAGATTATTCTTCACATTCCAATATGAGATCAATAATCAAATTTGCACTCAGCACACTTACCAATTACAATGAGTCTTAAACATTTGCAAATTTAGCTATTGTAGTTCCTTGATAAACAGAAGACACAGAGAAAAACTTGCTCTTCAGGGAGTTGTTAAACTTTTTCAAGTGTTTCAAGTAGCCCCCTGTGGACATAGTTATTGAAATACAGTAAAAGTGTTCTATGTGAAAGACTAATTTTCTTGGTGGTTAGGAAAAAAAAAAAGGTGTATGTACCTTTCTTCTGCCATGGGGCATATAATGATTTTATTTTACTCCTGACAGTAACCTAAGTAATAATATCAGAATGACAAAGTATTAGTTCTGACATTTAGATCTTAAACAAATACATGTTAAGATGAACATCAATAATTTCTATCTTTTTCTGAATTGAATCTGTGTCAAGGAAAGCCATTTTCACAGCAAGCACCTGTATTTAATGATGTGGGTGATTATGGTAAATTATTTGTGAAATTGCTTTGTCTTTTTTTCTTGTATAATATTTCTATAATTAATTCCTTGGTCTGTTGAAGGTTTAGGAAATGATTTCTATCATGTTTAAGTAATTAAATTGCTACACTACTTTGAAGAAAGATAACTGATTTTCACCTTAGGTTTACAGCAGTGTTTCACATAATAACTTGGGATTTTATTATATTTTATAAACATTAGTTAGGTATTTAGTGTCTCCTCAATGGTAGGTCTCCATTGTTATTCCCATTTCAGGAATGAGAGAACTGAAGTGCACCAAGAACATGGCATAAAGTCCTGTTGAAGTGTACTTTTCCTTTACTCACTTAGTACTCTCCTATGCACACAGATTTTGTTTACATCTGATACCCTGGGACCCTGAGATATGCTATAGATTTGTCGTTTTACATAAAATCAAAAGCACAAAGCATTACTTTATCTCTACAAGAAAGAGATTTGTTGGGGCACCTGGGTGGTTCAGTCAGTTGAGTGGAACTCTTGATCTCAGCTCAGGTCTTGATCTCAGGGTTGTGAGTTCAAGCCCTTTGTTGGGTTCCATGCTGGCCATAGAGCCTACTAAAAGTAGAAATAATAATAATAATAAGAAGAAGAAGAAGAAGAACAGAGGGAAAGAAGGAAAGAAAGAAAGAAAGAGAGGAAGAAAGACATTTAGATTGATAAGTTTTGAATAATATGGTAGAATAAGAAACCCCAGACTTGTTTTCCCTCAAAGACACTGACTTAATGATAATATGCGTACAAAAAGCCTTTATATGAACTTCAGAAACAAGTTATAAAGCCCCAGTACTCCAGGAAAGTGCATAACTACACTGAAAGGTGTTGTATTATGTCTCACACCAATAACTCCATCCACAAACTGGTACAGCCTAGTACAATTAGGAGAAAACACACAACTCATGGTTTCTCCCTTGGGCAGGAAATAGAGTAGAACATACGTCCAATGTTTTGACTTTTCAGAGAGCTGACCAAGATTGGTTTCTACCTCACTTGATTCAGGGTGCTGACTGAAAATCAGTATATCTTGAATGTCTGGGGGCCACTAAAAACAGGAGAGCTCAGTGACTTGTTGCAGACCAAAGAACCTACAGTACTATGGCCAAGAAACCAGAAAGAGCAAGAGATTAAGAGCTTCTAGAAAAAAGAAAAACAAACAAAATCTAGAAAATCTCTCTACTTGGGGAATTGTTTTCACAAGCCCAGAGAAGATACATTCTCAGAAAGTGTTTGAAAGGCCCCCAGAATCTCAAGCCAGGCTGATTGCTGAAGGTCTTCCCCTGTACAAAGACAATCTTTATTTTTTTCTAAGATTTTATTTATTTATTTGACACAGAGAGAGAGATCACAAGTAGGCAGAGAGCCAGGCACAGGGAGAGGGGGATGCAGGCTCTATGCTGAGCAGAGAGCATGATGCAGGGCTCGATCCCAGGACCCTGAGATCACGACCTGAGCTGAAGGCAGAGGCTTTAACCCACTGAGCCACACAGGTACTCCCAGAGACAATCTTTAGACTAGGGTAGATGATGTTTTTCAAATGTCCAAATACTAGCAAAAAATAAAAAGAAATATGAAGAGTCAGAGAAACATGATCCAATAAATGGAACAAGATAAATCTCCAGAAAATGACCCTAAGGAAATGAAGAGTTATTAATTACTTGACAAAGATTTCCAAAGATCTTTAAGTTATCTTAAAAAATCTCAATGAGCTACAAGTCAATACAGACAGCTAAATCAAATCAGGAAAATGAAAATGTTAACAAAGAAATAGAAAATTTGGGGCACCTGGGTGTCTCAGGTTTTTAAGTGTCTGTCTTCAGTTCAGGTCATGATCCAGGGATCCTAGGATCCAGTCCACATCAGGCTCCCTGCTTAGGGGAGAGTCTACTTCTCTTTCTGCCCACCCTCCTGCTTGTGCTCATTCACTCTCTCTCAAATAAATAAATAAATAAATAAATAAATAAATAAATAAATAATTTTTTAAAGATTTTATTTATTTATTTGTCAGAGAGAGAGAGAGAGCACAAGCAGGCAGAGTGGCAGGCAGAGGCAGAGGGATAAGCAGGCTCTCTGCTGAGCAAGGAGCCCGATGTGGGACTTGATTCCAGGATTCTGGGATCATGACCTGAGCCAAAGGCAGCCACTTAACCAACTGAGCCACCCAGGCGTCCCAAATTTTTTTTAAAAAGAAATAGAAAAATTTTAAAAAGAAACAAATAGAAATCCTAGAGCTAAAGAGTACAATCCTAAATTGAAACTTCACTAAAAAATTCAACATCAGACTTGATCAAACAGAATCAGTTAATTCAGATAAGCCATTTGAAATTACTTAGTCAGAGGGGAAAAAAAAGAAAACAGAATAAAGAAAAGTAAATAAAGTCAAAGGGACTTATGGGACATTGAAAAAGAATCAAGTTACATGTTATGGGAGTCTCAAAACGACAAGAGACAGAGAGAGGCACAGAGAGCTTACTTCAAGAAATAATGGCTGAAATTGTCTCAAATATAAGAAGGAAATGGATATCCAAATTCAAGAAGCTTAAAAAACTACAGTAGAATGAACTCAAAGAGACCCACACTACACCACATATTGTAATCAAACTGTCTATTATGGACTGAGTATTTGTGTCACCCCAAAATTCATATGTAGAAAACGTGTCCCCAATGTACTGATATTAGGAAGTGGAACCTTCGAGCACTAATTAGAATTATATGGGTGGGATTATAAAAGTCATAAGAAATTTTCTTCTTTTTGTTCTCTGCCATGTAAGGATAAAACAAGAAGTTGGCAGTCTACAATCTGGAAGAAGTTCCTTACAAAATTCAACCATGCTGCTACCTTCAAATCAGACATAGAGTCTAGAGAACTGTAGGAAATAAAGTTTTGTTTTTTATCCACCCAGTCTGTTGCCCTTTGCTATGGCAGCCCAAATTAACTAAAGCCAAAGCCAAAGAGAAATTCTTGAAAGCAGCAAGAGAAAAGTGGCTTATCTCACACAAAAGAGCATCCATAAGATTATCAGCAGAAACATTACAGGGCATAAGAGAGTGAGATTATATATTCAACTATCTAAAATTAAAAAGTAAAATAAAATAAAATAACCCTGCCAACCAGGAACACTATATCCAACAAAACTGTCAATAATGAAAGAGAAATAAAGACCTTTCAGATAAGCAAAAGCTGAGGGATTTCATCATCATTATATCTGCTTAACACACACTGCTAAAGGGAATCCTGCAAGTTGAAAGGGCACTAGACAGTATCATGAAAGCATACAAAAATATAAAACTCTCTACTAAAGATAAATATATGGACAAATTCAGAATTTTGTAATACAGTAATGAAGTTGCATGAATTATTTTCACTATTGGTTATAGTAAAATCAATAGCAAAAGGAGTTTCTTCATAAGTTAAGTGGTAATTAGCATAAAATAATGACTACAAAAAAAGATAAAAGCTTGTAACTAAATAACCATGTTAATGCATAAAAAATATTTTATTTTATTTTTTTAAGTTTTTTTTTTTATTTACTTGAGAAAAAGAGGGAGAATGTTTGGTGGGGAGGGGCAAAGGGAGAGGGAGAGAGAGACTCCCTGCTGAGCAGGAACACCGATGAGGTGCTGGATCCCAGGACTTGGAGATCATGACATGAGCCAAAAGTAGACATTTAACCAACTGAGCCACCCAGGTGCCCCAAAAATATTTTAAAAGGTAACATTGATAACCTAAGTGGAGTGGGGGAAGATGTAAATTGTAGTGGATATTTTATGCAATTGAAGTTAAACTGTTATCAAATTAAAATTATATTGTAATAACTACAGAATGTTTTCTATAACCCCACTGGTAAAAAAAAAAAAAAAAAAAAAGAATTGTAGAGGACACTCAAAGAAAATGAGAAAAGAATTGAAGCATACCATTAAAAAGATTCACAAAAACCAGAGGAAGATGGAAAAAGAGGCAAAGAGTTTCAAAATAACTACAAAACATTTGAAAACAATTAACAAAATGACAATAGAATGTCTCTCCCTTCCATTAATTACTTTAAATGTAAATGAATTAAGCTCATCAACCAAAAGATAGAGAGTGGCTGAATGGATGAAAAAAATCCAACTATGTGCTGGCTACCAAAGAATCTCTTTAGATGTAAAGACACACATAGGCTAAAAGTGAAAGGGTAGAAAAATGTATTCCATGCAAATGATAACCAAAAGAGAGCAGGATTGTACATACTTATATCAGACATCATAGCAGAGAACCAAAATATATAAAGCCTACACTGAGATAATTAGAGGAAGAAATAGACAATAATACAATAATAGTAGGAGATTTCCATATCACACCTCTAATAACAGAGACAACAACAATCAGACAAGATCAGTAATGAAAGCGAGAACCTGAACAGCACTATAGACCAATTGGACCTAACAGACATATAAAGACCACTTCACCCAATAACAGCAACCTAGTCATTCCTTTCAAGGAACATGGAACATTCTTCAGGATAGTCACATATTAAGCCACACACATGTCTTAACACATTTAAGAAGGTTGAAATTATAACAAACATCTTTTTTAACCACAACAGAATGAAACTAGAAATCAATAGCAGGATGAAAATTGGAAAACATGTGAAAATTAAGCAACATACCCATGAACAACTGATGGGTCAAAGAAGAAATCACAAGGGAAATTAAAAAATGTCTTGAGACAAATGAAAGTAAAAACATATTATGCCAAAACTTACGGGATAAAGCAAAAGCAGTGTTAAGAAGGAAGTTTACAGCAGAAAACATGTACATCAAAAACACACATCTCAAATCAACAACCTAACATTAATACCTCATAGAACTAGAAAAAGAACAAACTAAGCCTAAAATTAGTAGACAATTATCTGATTTAATAAAGATTAGAACAGAAATAAGTGAAATGGTGAATGGAAAAAGAGAAAAAAATCAATGAAACAAAGAATTGGTTTTTGAAAAGATGAACATATTTGACAAAACTTAAGAAGATTAAGAAAATGACAAAAAGAGACAAAAAATTCAGAAATGAAATCAGAGACAATCCAACTGCCATAAAGATACAAAGGATCGAAAGAGACTACTATGAACAATTGCACACCAGCAAACTGGTGAATCTAGAAAAAATGGATAAATTCCCAGAAACATAAAATCTCCTAAGACTGAATCACAAAAAATTAGAAAATCTGAACGGACTAAAAATGAATCAGAAGATCGAATCAATGATCAAAACCTCCCAACAAAGAAAAAGCCAGGACAAGATGGCTTCACTGCAGAATTCTACCAAATGTTTTTAAGAATTAACACCAATCCTTCCCAAACTATTCCAAAACGCTGAAAAGGAAGAAATACTTCCAAATTCATTGCATTAGCCCAGGATTACATGGATACCAAACTAGACAAAGATACTAAAGGAAAACTACAAACCAGTATCTCTGATGAATATTGATGTAAAATCTAGTAAACTGAAATCGACAGCACATTAAAAGGATTATATACCATCACCAAGTGTGATTTATTCCTAGAATGTAAAGATGATCCAACATATGAAAATTGATCAGTATAATACCCAGAATAAAGGGCAAAAAGTACACAATCATCCCACTGATGCATTTGACAAAACCCAATGTCTTTCATAATAAAAATACTCAACAAACTAAGAATAAAAGGAAACTACCTCAACATAACAAAGATCATATATGAAAAGCCCACAGGTAACATCATATTTAATTGTGGAAAAAGGAAAGCTTTCTCTCAGGACTACAAGGATACCCACTCTCTCCACTTCCACTCATCATAGTACTGGAAATCCTCTCCATAACAGTTAAGGTAAGAAAAAGAAACAAAAGGCATCCAAGTAGAAAATGAAGTAATAAAATCACCTGTGTTTGTAGATAACATGATCTCATATGAAAATTCTAAAAATTCTACAAAATAAAAATTATTAGATCGAATAAATAAATTCATCAAATTTGTAGGATACAAATCAAACAACAAAAATCAACTGTTTCTTTATATTAACAATGAACACTCTGTAAAGGACTAAAAACTAAAAACCATTGCTAGAAGAAATAAACACAAATACACAGAATGACAGTCTCTGCTCATGGATTAGAAGACTTTATATTGTTAAAATGTAAATATTACTCAAAGCAATCTCTAGATTCAATACATCCCTATCATTATCCCAGTGGAATTTCTTTACAGAATTTTTTTTAAAAATTCTACAATTCACATGGAACCTCTAAAGACCTCAAAAAAACAAAAGAATCTTGATAAAGCAAGACAAATCTGGTGGCTTCGCACTTTCTGATTTCAAAACATATTACAACTAATATTTGAAATATTGAAAAGGGAGTCAAGGAGACTGAGTGGACAAAAGACAGTCTCCTCAAAAAATGGTGCTGGGAAAATTTGATAATCACATTTAAAAGAATGAAACTAGACCCTTCCTCTTATATCACTCATAAAAATTAACCAAAAATGAATTCAAGATTTAAATGTAAGATCTGAAATCATAACACCAAAAACAGGTGGTAAACTTCTTAAACAATTAATAATAGAATTACCATAGAATCTATAATTGGGCAATTCCACTTCTGGATAAATATCCAAAAGGATTAAAAACAAGATTTCAAAGAGATATTTTCACATCCATGTTCATTACAATATTAATAACAATAGTCAGGAAAGAAAAACAACCTAAATGTCTTTTGATGGGTAAATGGATAGAGAAAAGATAGTATACACCTACAATGGAATACTATGCAGCCTTAAAAAAGGAAGGAAATCCTATCATATGTTACAACATGGATGGAACTTGAGGACATTATTCTAAGTGAAATAAACCAGATCCAAAGAGGAAATACTGCATAACTGTATGTATATGAGGTATCTAAATTAGTCAAACTGTTAGAAACAGAAAGTAGGATGGAGGTGGCCTGGGGCTTGGGGAGGGTGCAAATAGCAACTTCAGTTTTGCAAGATGAAAAGTTCTAGAGACCTGTGCACAATAATATTCATATATAGTTAGCACTACTGTATGATGCACTTAAAATGGTTAAGATGGTAAATTTGTTGTGTTTTTTACTACAGTAGAAAAAAATAAAAGTTAGTTACTACGGCTTCATTTATATGCTCTTTTGGATTATTAAAAAAAGGCACTGGAACATTATAACAATTGTTATAGCTTGGGGACAGTGGATGAATATTTTTGCTAACTTGCAGTGTCAGTATAGAGGGATAGTGTGGTGTAAGGTTGGAGAGGTACAACCCGCTGATATATACCCTGATTTCTACCTTCAAATTGCCCATCCAAAACACACCATTACCCAGCTATTTTCTTTTTTATACCTAAGATAAGTGCATTTCATTATGTGCTTTTGACGGGGAGTAACCAGCCCAGATTGGGGGCCAGAGACAGTCTTTAGTTCATATCAGAGTTACACAGCTAATTGACTATTTGGTGTTTAGGAATTACTTATAGTTGCTGAAACTTCAATTTCTTCAGCCCAAAAAGAGTGATAAAAATACTCTCTTATAATGATTGCTGTGAAAATTACATAAAGTGTGTAAAACTTCTAGTACTGTAGCATGTATTACATACAGAATAAATGCTATTTGCTCATGTTTCTTTCATTTATAACTTTATAAACCTAGGAGTAATTATGGATCAGCTTTTATCTAATTCCCTGAATTTACTTAGATCTCCATCTACAGTATGATTCAGAAAAAGGATACAGATAATATTAACACTTTGAGAAATTAGTTCTAAAATGGCTGGTGATTTGTGTCTAGTAGTATCCTCACTCCTGAATATCTCTAGCAAACATGGAAAGAAAGAGTGATCCATTTGTGTGGATAACTGAATGAAATAAAGATGGATCCCAAGAGTGTGGCTAATGACAATCTAGCAGCATACAGAATGAGATATTTTGTTTTCTGTCTTCTAAACACTGAGCAGAAGTCTAAGACATATTGCATTAGTTACATTGATGTGGGAAACATAGGCAGAAGAAAAGTTATTAAATGTCCTTACTATCTAGAGCCCACTGACAAGTCCTTGAAACAGGCAGAGTGACTTTCCTCTAGGGACTCAACTGCCTCCACCTTAATACTTTGCTAAGGGCAAACGGCAATCTAGCCTGATCAACCTCCACTCCAACCAGGATCCTGTAAGTCTGCTTTAACATATAAAAATTCCTTTGGAAACTTCCTTTATCTCTAAACCTCCAAGATACATGTAGGCAATCATCACCAAGCATACGGCCCACCGATATACATCTGAAGGGTTTCATGACTAAGGTTTATTAGACGGTAATAAATGACCTTTTCCCAACAACAGCTAGCCCCTCGAGGTCCTGGAAACCTTGCTTCCAAAATTCCTTAGAGACATGCTATCCCTGACTCCCTACCAACTTGCAAGTGTATAATGGACCACTCCTCACAACCCCGGTGCAGTAGCAGCAGCAGCGACAGCAGCAGCTCTCTCTGACCACGGGTCCTGTCCCCGTGCTTTAATAAACTACCATTTTGCACCAAAGATGTCTCAAGAATTCTTTCTTGGTCGTCAGGTCCGGACTTCACCCCACTGAACCTCACTTATCTTCTAAAACTTCATCAACATTGTTCTGTGACCCTTATGATTTTGAGAGTAGTAATGTGAAGCTAAAAACAGAATGGCTAAAAATAGAACAGGATATAATTGTTGAGCACTATTAATATTCAGGAATAAAGGCTGTAAGACCTTGTATGATTCATTTTTGATTAACTGTTTATTCCAAAATATTTTACTCGAACTATATACTTGTCCTTCTTTCCTTTTTCTTTTTTATCAAATGCTGTTCTGGTGCTATTTTGTTTGCCAGACATCTTATTACACTACTATAAACATTGCATACGCATTTGTTAAAGATTTAAATCAAGTTGATGTCTGGGCAAAGAAAATATAATTAGCAAAGAAATTAACTAAATTCCATTTCATGTGTCTGTTACAAGGGATAGTTATATGTTAAAGAAAGCATTAATAGTGGCTACTTTCAATGTCTGCCGGAGTTCCCACACTCCACACAAACAGGTGTGCATTACAGAATGCAAGATATTTGGAAACACAAATATAGTTTTGCGTGTTTTTATGATATTAAAGCTTTGACCAAGATTGAACAAATTAAACTCAACACAGGCTAAGCCTTGTAAATGAAAGCAGAAACAAAATTTTACTCATCTAGTGTTAGTTATTGAATCCTCTTCAGAAATTAGTCAAGGTTTAATTTTTGAAACCAGAAAACTAAACAGAATGGCCCCTTCTGTAGATATATGGCAATAGTATGAATCTGAAATAAAGTAAAAGTTTGACAAAGGAATCCTTACAGGTTTTTTGTTTCGTTTCGTTTTTTCTGGTGGGATATATAAAGCAGGCCCTGATTGTTTTCCAGGAGTAGGTTTCTAGACACATTATCTTTGTCTCAGTTTCTTGAAGAGATATTACATGGGTTTCTCAGAATTTGCTTCTTAGGATCTGAAAGTGCTGGAGATTATATCTCCTGCACTTCTAAAAGGACATATATCCTTCTAGAAAAAAAAACAATAGGTTCCCATCTTATAAAATATGTTATATAAAATTTAAAATGAATACTCATCCTCTCAAATGCAGGATTTATTATGTGGGCTATTTATTGACAGGGCCAGAACTTATGGAAAGGTATTTGTACAAGTGGTGGAACAATCTGGCATGATTTTTGCTATTCTATAGCAAGTGTTTTTTACTACATGGGATTGAATGAGAAGGCATTTAGGGATCTTTTTTTTAATTTTAATTTACAATTGATTGTTTGGGTAGTTCATCCAATTATCTATCAAATTTAGTACCACTCAGATATCCTATCTAACAATTGTTTGGTATTTCTGACAGATACTGCAAGCAGCACCAGAAACAAGAATGTATTGACTTTAAGAGTTTACACACAAGTTTGAGACTGGGAGGCAAGAGAGCTGAGCTCTGCTTCAGCTTGACTACTTGCTTGCCATGTTATGGGTTAAATCGTATACTCCAATAAGGTATTTAGAATTCCCAACTCCTAGTACCTTAGAATGTGACTTTATTTGGAGACAGGGTCTTTACAGAGTTAATCAAGTTAAAATGAGGTTATTAGTGTGAACCATAATCCAGTATGACTGTTGTCCTTAGAAAAAAAGGAAATTTAGACACAGACACACACAAAGGGAAGAAGGCCATTTGAAATGAAGACAGAGGATGAAGTGATGTATGTATAAGCCAAGGCATACCAGCAATTGACAGCAAATCAGCTGAAACCAGGAAAACGCATAGAAGGATCTTTCTTCTCCAAGTTTCCAAAGGAGCATGGCCCTGCTGACATCTTGATTCCAGATTTCTTTTCCCCAGACTGAGACAATAAATTCTGTTGTTTGAAGCCACTCAGGTTTCGGTACTTTGTTATTTCAGCCTTAGCAAACTCACACACCATGTGAACTTTTTTTTTTTTTAAGGATTTTATGTATTTATTTGACACACACACACAGAGAAAGCATAAGCAGGGGGAGCAAGAGAGGGAGAAGCAGAGTCCCTGTTGGGCAGGGAGCCCAATGAGGGGCTCATTCCCAGGACCCTGGGATCATGACCTGAGCCAAAGGTAGACACTTAATGACTGAGACACCCAGGCACCCCTGACACCATGTGAACTTAAATAACATTTCACCTTTGAGGTTTTTTTAATCTATAGAATGGAAATAAGATGATAATAACTATATTCATTTTTTTAAATAGTTGTTTGGAGAATCAAATGAGATAATAACTGTCAAAGAGAGCGTAAGTGTCTGTGTATACACATTCTAAGCATAAGTATTTGACAATATGTGTCAAAGTGTATGAGTAAATAGATACATTTTTCAGGTTTAAGTGTGTGTATGTATGGGTACACATAATGTATTTTAATAGATGATACTTGAAGAAATTTTTCTTATGAGTTCCTTGAAGACAGAGGTAGAATCTTTTTCATTTTTATATCCTCATCACACCCCATTTGGGTCATTTATCTAAGTAGAAATTTGTGGAAATTCAATACATTGTGGTTGAATTATATCTGCAATATTAGGTACCTACAAACAGATAAATATTACAAAAATTATTTTTCCCAGGATTAATGCTAAAGGTATAAGAGACTTAGAGCTATCATTATAGAAGAGTATATTTATGAAATTAACATGAGTATTCAAATCCTTAAATAAAAATATTTTATTTATCTCAGGGTTGGAATTGGATTTTCACAACACTGTGAACCTGAATTTGGAAATACTCTACCTTTTTTTGTCATGTCACTCCATGTGTCTCTTCATGACACACTGCTATTCTAATAGTCCTTGAAGCACATAGAAACTTTAGGTAAGTTGTCTAGAACTGATGTAGTGGAAATAAACTAGTTTGCAGAAAAAATTGCCAATGACTTCAACAAAATAAATTTCTTACCTTTAGTTGTAAGATTATTAAAAAAAACCACAAATAATCAGAATTACAATTTAAATGATCATATATTTTATAATATTAGCTGCACTGTTAGTTATTGAACATTTGAAGTTTTCAAAATATGTGAGAATTGATTATCATGATTAATGAATACATTATAGTTTATTTTGGTTTTTGGTGCATTCTTCATCAAACTCAATTTATCCTTAAATAAATTTAATTTATAAAAATATTATGATACTAGCAATATAGAATCTACTTCATGGCAAGAAGATGTAATAGGATGGGATATAATTTTATTATTAATCTTTTAGGTTTTTGTGTAGAATTCAGTGAGAACAAAAATAGAGTGATCTTTAGCTCATAAACAAATATTATTTTTTAACACAGTCCCAAAAAAGAAATGATTTTCAGGCTGTCATAATTAAAGTTGCGCTTAACTATAGTAAAAGTATAATCAAGTAACATATTTATGTAATATAATATAAAGTATCTTTTTTTGATTCTTTAGTTTTAATTCCTCTGTGAATGAAAGTAAGGTTTAAAAAATCAGAGAAGTACAAGAAAAACAGTGATGTCCATTTGTATCATATGATTCCATATCAGTATACACAGCAGCAGCTAAAGCCATAAATTGTAAATAATATAATGTATATTTGACAGCCATAGTACCTTCCTCTATTCTTAAATGAAATATCTTTACTGTTCTGTAATATTGAAGGCATCCTTTTTGTAAAAATAAAAAAACATGAAAATAAACTTTTTATTACTATTCAAGTAATATCAATTTGAGAAAACATATAGAAAAATGACAAAAGTACTACAGAAATGTAGTTGCACTGTCAGAATGAGTTTTATACTTTGTTTTCATGTATAGTAGTGAATTACTTTTTTGGCTTTCTAAAAGGGAATCCAATAAATTATTACATTAAAAAATGTCTCGGGGCGCCTGGGTGGCTCAGTGGGTTAAGCCTCTGCCTTCGGCTCAGGTCATGATCTCAGGGTCCTGGGATTGAGCCCCGCATCGGGTTCTCTGCTCAGCAGGGAGCCTGCTTCCTCCTCTCTCTCTGCCTGCTTCTCTGCTGACTTGTGATCTCTCTCTCTGTCAAATAAATAAATAAAATCTTAAAAAAAAATAAAAATACTGAAAAAAAAATGTCTCAAATAATTAATTATAGACTACACAGTAACTTTCCTCATTAAGTTATTTTTTTTTGCACTTTTTTTTTGAGGTATAATTGGCATATAATATTTTATTAGTTTCAGGTATACCACAAAATGATTTGGTTTGTATATATTTGTTCGTATATATTTGTATGTATATATTTATATATATTACAAAATGATCACCACAGAAAGTCCAGTTATCATTTGTCACCCTACTTTGTGTGCATGATGAGAACTTTAAGATTTACTTTCTTAGCAACTTTCAAATATGCAATACGATATTATTAACTATAATAACTATGTTATATATTACATCTCCAGGACTTATTTACTTTGCAACTGGAAGCTTGTACCATTTGAACTCCTTCACCCATTTCACCCATCTTCCCCTCTAGCAACCACCAATCCATTCTTTGTATCTATGAGCTTAAGTTTTGTTTCGTTTTGCTTTGCTTTCATTTGATTTATTCATCTGTTTTGTTTTTTTGATTCCACATATAAGTGAAATCATACAGTGTTTGTTGTTCTCTAAAATGAATGAAAGACCTAAAACCATAAAACTCTTAGAAAATAATGCAGGCAGTAAACACATTAACATTAGTCTTGGCGATGACTTTTTGGATCTGACTTTAAATTGGAGCAGCCATTGTGGAAAAAAGTATAGAAGTTCTTCAAAAAATTAAAAATAGAAATAACATACGACCCAGTAATACCACTACTGGATATTTACCTGAAGAAAATGAAAACACTAATTCAAAAAGATATGTGCATCCCTATGTTTACTGTATTATTTACAATAGCCAAGATATGGAAACTACCTAAGTGTCCACTAATAGATGAATGGTTAAAGAAAACGTGAGAATAGATGATAGATAGATAGATAGATAGATAGATAGATAGATAGATAGATGATAGATAGATAGATGATAGATAGATAATTACATATTATTCATTATATTATACTGTTCAACCATAAAAAAATAAGATAATCTTGCCATTTGTGACAACATAATGAACCTTGAGGGCATTATGCTAAGTGAAATAAGTCAGACATAGAAAGGCAAATACCTCACTCATTTCCGTGTTTGGAAAAGCCTTACATTCTTGCTCTATAAATCTTGGAACCAGACATTTTCCTTTAAAAGCAGAAATTAAAATGTTAGGAAAGTAATTATGTGGATAAACATAGGTGGTTAAAATAATAAATGACTTGTATATTGAATATCTTTGGCACTGACCAAGCTTTCTTTTAAATCATGCTAAATACAGTTAAATCATGTTTAACATCTTGACTTACAAGACATTTTTGATTCGTAAAATGTTATTTGGAAACTCTGAGTGGGTTTTAATATCTCAGGCCAAATATATAATAAGACTACCTAAAACTATAAGTGATAGTTTTAATTTAATTGGGCTCATTTAATTTGGGTCTGATTTCTCTCTTTTAGCAATCTCTCCCTCGCTCTCTGTGTGTATATATACATATATATCAATTTACTAAGTGTTAAATGCCCATGTCATTATGTAGCAATGAAACATCAAGTAATTTTTTCCCTTTAGATTCATTTTTTGCCACCCTCTTTAACCCTTCAGATTCATTTAAAGATTTTTTCCTTTAAATTAGTATTTTTGTATTCTTTGGGTAAATACCTAGTAATGCAATTGTTGGATCATAAGGCAGTTCTATTTTTAACTTTTTGAGGACCCTCCATACTGTTTCTTTTCTTTTCCAGAGTTGTTACACCAGCTTGGATTCCCACCAACAACGTAAGAGAGTTCCCTTTTCTCCACATCCTAGCCAACACCTGTTGTCTCTAGTGTTGTTGATTTTAGCCATTCTGACAGGTGTGAGATGATATCTCATTGCAGTTTTGATTTGTATTTCCCTGATGATCAGTGATGTTGAACATCCTTTCATGTGTCTGTTGGTCATCTGTATGTCTTCTTTGAAAAAATGTATATTCATATCTTCTGCCTATTTTTTAACTGGAATATTTGTTTTGGGGGGGTTGAGTTTTATAAGTTCTCTATATTTTGGGGGTACTGACCCTTTATCAGGTATGCCATTTTCAAATATCTTCTCCCACTCCATAGGTTGCCTTTTAGTTTTGTTGATTGTTTCCCTCACTATTCAGAAGTTTTTTATTTTGATGAAGTCCCAATAGTTTATTTCTGCTTTTGTTTCTCTTGCCTTAGGAGACATACATAGAAAGAAGTTGCTATGGCCAATGTCAAAGAGGTTACTGTCTGTGTTCTCTTCCAGGATTTTTATGGTTTCTTGTTTCACATTCAGGTCTTTAATCCATATTGAATTTATTTTTATGTTTGGTACTTTCATTCTTTTGCATGTTGCTGTACAGTTTTCCCAACACCATTTGCTGCATTATCTACAATAGCCAAATTATGGAAACAGCCCAAGTGTCCATCAACTGATGAATAGATAAAGAAAATGAGGTACATATACAATGGAATATTATTCAGCTATAAAAAAGAATGAAATCTTGCCATTTGTGACAACATGGATGGAACTAGAAAGTATAATGCTAAGTGAAATAGGCCAGAGAAAGACAAGTACCATATGATTTCCTTCAGATATGGAATTTAAGAAACAAAAATGAGCAAAAGGAAAAAAGACAGAGAGGGGCAAACCAAGAAACAGACTCCTCAGTATAGAGAACAAACTGATGGTTACCAGAGGGGAGGTGGGTGGGTGATGGGGATTAAGGAGTACACTTGTCAAGATGAGCACTAAGTAAGGTATAGAATTGTTGAATACTGTATTGTACACCTGAAGCTAATATAACACTGTATGTTAACAACTGGAATAAAAATAAAAAACTTTAAAATTTTAAAAAATAAATTTTTTTCATGTGAGTAATGGGAATCAAAGTGTCAAAGAAGATGGTCAACACCAAGCAAGTGGAAAGAGATTATACATAATAGTATAGAATCTGTTAAGATAATCTGTTTCTAAAAAAAAATAATTATTTCTCATAATAAAGCTGCTGCCTCTAAAACTATAATACAAAAAAAAATTAAAAAAATAAATAAATAAAACTATAATACACATGTTAGTGTAATGAATCAATAGCATTCTTATTTTAATGTTGCTTACCTCAAGCATGTTTTCTTAGTGTTTCTTCATTAGTTGTGTGCTGTTTGAATTGCATGTCACCAGTCCATTATAACATTTTCTCAGTAAAAGTAGGCTTTCCCAAATCCAGGTTTCAGTGGCCATGGTAGCAAACTACCTTCGTTAAGTCCACAATGCTAACTCTAATTGCACTGAAATTACAAAATAAAAATGGCTATTTTACATACTCATTAAAACAATTTAGGTCTGAGTTTTTTAATATAAACTGTAATCATAGTCATAGGGTATAAGATTGCAAAAAAAAAATTTGATCTTTTTGCATAGCTGCTCTATCCACTGGATTCTTTCTCTGGATGTATTAGCGTCTCTCTTTTATGAATCATCGAATCTTTCTTTTGCTTTTATGATAATACATGCGATTTGTATAGTAACTAGCTAACTGGTTATCATTTGTATTGCAAATTTTGTTTGTATTGCAAATATGGAAAATTTGAACTTTCTGGAACAACAATGCCTTAATATTTATTGCTTCTTAATTTGTAGATACTTGCCTCTGCCAGCATTTCTAACTTCTTTGTGTGTGGGTGAGGTTATAAATGTAGATACATAAACACATACTTGATTAATTTTCCTAAGCCTCACCCATCTGTGGGTATAATTACTTTCATATTTCAAGTAACTTGAATTCCACTGGATTTTGCTCCAACACATATCCAAGACTTCCAAAAAGTTTTTCTAACTTCCCAGAAACACCAGCACATATAGATGGAACTTCTCTAGGAGGACCTGAAGCCAGCTGGAATTGGGTTCTACTTCCCTCGAGGCCCATGGTGCAGAGCAGCCACTGCCACCAGGTGAGCCTCATTCCCTGACAGCAATAATGTTCCTGGGCAGCGCTGCAGCTCTGATCATTTCTGTTTCTAAGCCTATTCCCTTTGTCAGACATCCCTGACAAACCCTGCTGAGCAAGAAGGCCTCCACTCTCCTCTTCAGTGAATAGTCCTGGCAGTAATCTCAGGGAGGTGGGGGACATAACTTCCTTCTTTCCTGCTGTGCAGTATATCTAAACAGTGCTGTTTGTATCTTAATAAAATAGCCCTGTGTTATTTTCTTCTAGTGCTTTCTATCTCAGCACCCACAGATCACAACCTGACTAATGTACCAATTGTGATGCTGAGCCCCTTTCTCTCAGGCCTTAGTCTCTTGTTGGATATGAGTTTTCTGGGTCTTCCCAGTTTCCTGGACTTCTCATACATATTATAAGCCTAAGTTTAAATATGTTAGGACCTCCTGCACACCTATTTGTATGTATTTAAAAACAACCTCAATTGGGGGTACCTGGGTGGCTCAGTAGTTTAAGCATCTTACTCTTCATTTTGGGTCAGGTCATGATTTGGGGGTCCTGAGATCAGGAACCCCACCTTCAGCTCCTTACTCAGCAGGAAGTCTCTCCAGATTCTCTCTCCCTTTCCCTCCCCCTCTGCTTCTTTCTCTGCATGGGCACAGGTACTGTTTCTCTCTCTCTCTCTCTCTCAAATAAATTAATTAAATAATAAAAAAAAAAACAGCCTCATTGGGTTTTCTCCCTCTCTCTTCACCATGATACTTAGTCCTTTCTCTTCTCTGCTTGAAAAAAAAAAAAGGTAAGGAGGAAGGAAAGAAGAAAGGGAGGGAGGGAAGAGGAAAGGGAAGGAGAATCTTAAGAGTTTTGAGGCTCCTTGCCCTAGGGTGTGCTCCAGAATTAGTATCTGCTCCTTATTTAAATCCTTCCTGAATGTAACCTCCTTGGAGGATTTGGTGGGGCAAGTATAAGATTTCATATCAATCTGGTGGATGGAGATAAAGCCAAATTTAATTAGGTTAAAAATATAATGGTCCTTGTCCTTGGATACTAAAGAGAAAATCTATATTCAATATCCTGTATGACCAATTAGCTTTTTAGATCTTCTTGCCTCTAGCAACCACGGTTATTACATAACTAATAAAACAACCAGCTATTTGGCTTTTCCAAGGCACGCAGTCCACATGATGTCACAGAGGCTACTCTGGACAGGAATCTGTAGTTCATGGGGAGAGTGGGACTGAGAAGACCTGGGAAGCCCACAGACTGTGTCCCACACACCTTACCACTTTGGTTTCATCATTCCTAAAATGGGAATAAATGTCACTTATATGATGACTATGATAATGTAATTAGTATACAAAAAGCAGTTAGAAAGTGTTTATTAAATATTAGTTATTAACTCTATTTAGAATTCTTGATTTTCCATATCTGACTCTAACCATGTTTATTTTAAACTTTCCCTAATTACACAACACTGATCTCTTTCTCTCATTTTGTTATTATTCATTATACTACATCATTTTCCACTTTAAATAGTAATCATTATAATTATTACAATAATGATAATGTGCTAATTATGTTAATAATGAGTCATTGTTTTCTATGAGTCCCCTAAAGTCTTTTATTAAATAAGTCAAAATGTCAATTATGTCTGTTGATTACAACTTGCATTTATTATTAATCTTCTCCTTGGTAAGTGTTTGCACTAAGCTAAGGAGTCTTTTAAAACTCTAGCTAGGAAAGCTATCCCATCCACTTGGATTCGTTGCCACCATGTGCTCACCAGTGCTAAGGAATTTGGTATTTAATGGGTTTGTACTTCCAAATTAGGGTGACCATTTATCAATAAATTAAAAATTAACTGAAGGATAAATAAGGGATAAGATCTTCCAGATGAATATCCCTAAAATGAATTATAATTTACTGAGATAAATATGGCATACAAAATGGTATTAAAATTATTTTAGACTATATAGGAAGGTATTTTAAACTATTTTGTAAGTGTGTAAATTGTGCAATATTTCTTTTTTTAAGGTTTATTTATTTATTTATTTATTTTAGAGAGAAAGAGAGAGAGCTCACACAAGTGGGAGAGCAGATGGAGGAGCAGAGAGAGGAAGACAGAGAAGGAGAGAGAATCTCCATCAGACTCTCTGAATTCAGAGCTTGCCAGGGGTTCAGTCTCATCAGGACTCTGAGATCATGTCCTGAGCCAAAACCAATAGTCAGATGGTTAACACACTGAGTCACCTAGGCACCCCAATTGTGCAATATTTCTATAAAATCTATATTCTTTTCAGTGTCATTAAGTACCTACACATAGTCACTTACAGGAACTTTAGAAAGAGACTTCTGACGGATTCAAAATAGTATTTATGCCCTTCAATGCTTGCCCTCCAACCTTATTGAGTATCCATGGACCCAGATGAGCTAACACTATTTCTTTCAGACAAAATCACTTTCGAACCCATTTACACACAGTTTGAAATTGTTGTAATGCTTCTAACAGACACATCTTTTAAAGTATGACCTTACTTACTAATCGAAATCATAATATACACGACTACAATTTATGCCATTTTTACCTGGTTTTCATTCTCCTAACCTATTTTAAAATGTCTCTTTTTTTTAAACTTAAAATCGTGTTCCAGGGTAGGCTTACTTTCATTTCTTTTGTTTCCTTTCTTTCCCCCCCCTCCAAATTAGTGAAGTAGAGAAAATAGGGACAGTGTCATCAGAATTCCAATATCACCACTCACTCAATGTGTAAAATTAGGTAATCTATCAGGTTTCTTTTCACTCGTTTTTCTATAAATGGAGATAATTCTCTCTACCTTCCAAAAGTATTACAGCTGGGCTCTAAAAAATTGGCATGAAACTGTCATTATTCTAATTTTTACTGTCAACTGTTAGGATGATAAATGCTTGATAATCATGTAGTCGCTAGTTCTTGAATAATATTGGATATTATTGAAATATGTCTAATGATTCTTTGAAATTTTGTTACTTAGTCCATCCTTTTTGGGGTAACTGGCTGCCTCAGTCAGTAGGGCATGCAACTCTTGATCTCAGGTTTGTAAGTTCAAGTCCCACCTTGGATATAGAGATTACTTAAAAGTAAAATTTTAAAATATATATTTCATAGTGCATTCTTTTTACGTTAGTTAATTGTCCTAAGTTAACATTGTTGTCATATATATTATAACTAGAACATCTCTGACTTCTTTTTGAGTTTTCAGTTTGTTCAATTTTTATTCACTGAGCAGCATTTATGTCCTCATACTCCTCTTGTTACACAGGTGAGCCAGGCAGGTCCTTGCCTGGGGATGTTAGATAAACTCTTCGAGGATAAAAGAAAAGTAAGTAAGGAGAATTTCCCTTTGATTCCATAGGACAAATACAATGAGGGGTAAATAAAGGATAGTAAGGTGCTATAGAGAAACATTAGGCTTAGCCAGATTGGGGAGGAGCAAAAGAAACCCAGAGGGTGTATGTGGATGATGAGGGTTTTCCAGAGATTTACATCAACACAGCTTATTTGGGGGGAATTAGACAGAGACTCATCAAGTGACTTACGGGAGGTCATGCAATAGAACTGAGGACACTAAAAGTCTAGTCTACTCTTGCACAAACAAAATAATGATCCTAATGTTGCACTGCACAATAGCTTAAATTTCTTATTAAATGATTACAGTAGAGACAGGCATTGCTTCCAGGGGGCCACTGTTAGTTAGGAACAAATCACATGGAAAGTGAGACTTACCACTGGTTGATAGTAGACCTTTTCTCTTTAATTAGTATTGTGTTAGATTTTTAGATCAGCTCCATGGAATGCAACAAACACTCAGAAAAGTTAAACTCATGGCACGTCAATGTCCATGAATCAATGAGCAGGTCAGCAAAAGAAGCCTGGGGTAATCGGTGCATCACTTGACAAACAAGGACAGTACCAATACTTGAAGAATCTAGAAAGAAGTGGGGGAGAGGAAAGGATAAATAAGGGACAAAACCCCTCATATGCACATACTATTGGTGCAAGTTATTTGAAAATTACACCGTCTGTCCTTGAAATCCATTCGATTTTTATCATTCTATCAATTTCTTCTCACACCTATTATAACACTCAGAATTCAAAAGTTCATTGACAGGAGAATCTTGTGTGATGGTGAAACTGTTAATAAAGTATATTCACTAATTCCTATGATCATTTCTGCTGTTCTTGTAGATAAGTCCCATGAGCTTACCATGTGGGATAATAACACCTATTGAAAAGAATGACAATTGCATTGATTGCTAACCTGAAAAAAAAAAGTAATCATGTATCTCTTTTCTCTGCAATACACAACACCAGACAATATAATCACCTTGAAATTGTGTGAGAGTTAGCAAAAGAAAACTCATGGATGCGCAGTATGGAATGAGAACAATGGAGTACTTCAGTTAATCTTAGTTCAGACTGAAGAGTTCCACAGTACCAAAAAAGAATGACCTATATTGGGATAAAGCAAATGGAGAGGTACATTTTTTAAATAGCCTTTAAACAGGGTTTATGTTCTGCTCCCTATTTTTTTCAAATGGAAGTCTTTTACTAAAAAGGGAAGGGGAGGAAAAAAATGATGCATAATGGTCAATGCCTTTAATTTTCAAGGGACATCTAAAGATGAGATTTATGGTTATTTTTTTCCTCAAGAATGGCATGCTAGAATCCCCTAAATGTATGCAATTCTAGGAATGATTGTATTCTGTCAAAGTAAAATAAATAGATTAACTTCAAAGAAAAGAATCTTTACCAAGGTCATAATGAGTTTCCAAAACACTGAATTTAACAGACAGACTTCAGAGAGAGTCTGTAGGAGAGATCATGGAGTAGAGTTCACTTTTCAATTTTTTTAAATCTTTGTGTTAAGTGTCTCTTCTTTTCTTTACTGGCTGGCATCTACTTCTGACATTACCACTTAAGTGATAGTCTATACAGGAAGGCTTCGCTGCACACCTTCCATGTCCAAAGGCTTGACTCACCACTCTTCACAAAGCTGGTGCATGTATCCTTGTCATGGCAGTTACTGTGTGTATGACGATGATCTGGTGTATGTGACACATCCCACTGATGTGAGAACACAAGGTTTTTGAATCCACAGTGGCTCGTATATAATCAGCACTCAATATCACATACCTTAAAAGAATGAATAGATGTATTCCTCTAACTCAGGTTTTCTCCAACGGAAATGAGACCACACTCCTATTTGGGGAAAAAAAATGGGATTTTAGTAAGACAGAAGCAGAAAGGGCAATACATCAATTTTTTTTTAAAAGAAGAGTTGATATTTTGAGTTGATTATTGAGTTCATTTTTCTGCATGGAGGGCTATGATAGCAAAGCAAAGGAATAGGCTTCATATTCAAAGTGAGTTTTGCTATTATTCAGTTTTCCATATTACTTAAAAGACAACTTTGTTGGGGCGCCTGGGTGGCTCAATCAGATAAGTGTCTGCCTTTGGCTCAGGTCATGATCCCGGGGTCCTGGGATTGAGCCCTGCATTGGGCTCTCTGCTCAACAGGGAGCCTGCTTCTCCCTCTCCCTCTGCCTGCTGCTCCCCCTGCTCTCTTTCTCTCTCTGTCAAGTAAATAAATAAAATCTTAAAAAAAAAAAGGGATACCAACGTTGTTAACAAGAGAAGTGAGCCTAATGTCCAAAATAATGATCAGAACAAAAGCATTTGATGTTCTATCTCAACTTACTTCTCTATTTTCTATATTCTGCATATTTACTTTACTTTTATTATTATTATTATTTATAAATAAATATGTATTATTATTTTAGAACCTCATGTACCACTAAAGGAAAGCATGTGTTTTTTGTTGGAAATAATGACTTTTAAAAGTTAAAAGTTTTCAAATAGCTCACTTGAACATTTTACCTTCTGACAGTCCAAACAACATGTTAAAGAGCTCTCCAGTCTTAAGAGGCTGGGGGAAGAGCGAGTGTCACGCATGGTATTTCCCAAAACATTAATTGTTCCTTTAAACCGTTGCTTGTCTTGTACCCAGTATCATAAAGAAAATCCAAAAATCCTTCCATTATTACTTTAAAATCATCTATTTTGCCTTATAGTTTTCATAGAATTAAATGGAGCCACTAAATTTTAACAAATCCATTCTGTGTCACTACTCACACAAATCATGATGTAAAATACTTCCATTGCTCAGAAAGTGCTCTGATGTCCCTTAACAGTCAATATAATCCATCCAAACCATTGCAAGGATCAGCAATCATTACTTTTATTGCTCAGGAATATTTTGTTTTTGCTACTGTTCCAGTATTCCACAGTTTGTTTATCCATTCACCTGTTGAAACATTTGCATTATTTCCAGCTTTGGGCTTTTTTTTTTTTTTTAAGTTTATTTATGTATTTTTTTTAGTAATTTCTACATCCAACATGGGGCTCAAACTCACAACCCCGAGATCAAGAGTGACATGTTCTTCCTACTGAGGCAGCCAGGTGCCCCATAACTTCTAGTTTTTTTTAAATAATGCTGCTACAAACTCTTTTGTACAAGTATTTGTATGGATTATGTTTTCACTTCCCTTGGGTATATATTTAAGAGAAAATTTGCTAGATTATATGATAAATGTATATTTAAGCTATAAGAAAGGGTTCAGCTGTTTTCCAAAGTTGTATCATTTTAGAGTCCCACCAGCAATGTATTAGAATATCAATTGCTACACATAGTCATTTTTTTCCTATTTTTCTTTTTTTAAAAAAGATTTTTTTTTAATTTATTTATTTGAGACCACCAGCAGGGGAGAAAGAGACAGAAGGACAAGCAGACTCCACGCTGAGCGTGAGCCCAACATAGAACTCGATCCTATGACCCCAAGGTCATGACCTGACCCTAAACCTAGAGTCAGATGCCCAACTGACCGAGCCATCCAGGCACTCCTATTTCTTTTCTAATGTCTTTGGTGATTTTTAAATTTTTATGAAGTTCGTTTTATCACACTTTTACGTGTGGTTTTTGTTTGTTATGTCCTTTCTAAGAAATCTTTGCCTACTTAAAGTCATGAAATTTTTCTCCTATGTTTCCTTGTAGAATGTTACAATTTCAGAGTTAGTTTTGACTTAAAGTGTGAAATAAACAGGGTTGTACTTTGTATTTACTTGTTAATGTGATGGTATTTCAGTACCTTTTGTTGAAAAGACTTTTCATTCATTTCCCCATTATTTTTACCTTTGTCTATTAACTTTGTTGAACGCTTCATTCCCTATTGACACTTTCGTTAAAAGAAGGTTCTAAAGAAGGTAACATATGTCTTTTGGAACTTGGAAAGAAGATAGTGTTATGTTCAAGAAGTCTTGGCTATTCCACATTTCCTCCATATAAATTTAAGGATCTATTTCTCAATTCCTACAAAAATAGCATCTAACAAGATTTTGTTTGAGATATTTTTAATTCTGTTGATGAATCTGAGTAAATTTGCCATTTTTAAAATAGTGAGAGATACATTAAGAGCTCATGAAAATGGTGTCACTCTAATTTTATTTCATTCTTCTTTAATTAATATTTTGCAGTATTCCATATAAAGGTCTTATACAACTTTATTAATTTTTTCCTAAAAAATTTATTTTTGTTGCTAACTTATATGTATTAAGTTTTCTTTTTTTTTGCAAGTTTTCATTTCTAATATTTATACTGCTAATTTATAAAATATAATTATTAAAAAATAAAATAAAATATAATTATTTTTATATTAGCCATTCATTCTATGACATCACTAGATTTCCTTAGTATTTCTAGCAGTTACTTGGCATATTTATTAGGATTTTTATAAAAATGACCATAACATCTGAAAAAAAATCAAAGCAGTTTTATTTCTGTCTTTTCTATTTTTATGAATTTTATTTGTTTTCTTGACTTAATTCACATAATGAGTGAATTGCAGTTTTAAATAAAACTGGTGAGAATGAATATCCTCTCCTTGGTCTTAATCTTAGTGGAAAGGTATTCAGTCTCTTAGTTATGGTATTAGCTTTATTTTGCTTATTTTTAAAAGTCTGTATGGGGTGCCTGGATGGCTCAGTCCGTTAAATGTCTGCCTTTGGCTCAGGTCATGAAGCGGGGGTCCTGGGATCGAGCGCTGCATCAGGCTCCCCGCTCAGCGGGAAGCCTGCTTCTCCCTCTCCCTCTGCCCCTCTGCTCATGCTCTCACTCGCTCATCCTCTCTTTCATTCAGGCTCTCTCTCTCTTTCTCAAATAAATAAATAAAATCTTAAAAAAATAAAAGTCCTTAAAGCTGTCACTGTGAAAAATGATATCGATTGATTTTTAAATATTAAACTAATCTTAAAAATTGTGAATAAAGGCTACCTGATCATATTGCATTTTAAGAAAAATGCATCATAATGTATTAGCTAATATATACATATAAATACAAATACAAATATATATATGCATTATCAACAGTAGCCAAATTATGGAAAAGGCCTAATCATTCATCAACTGATAAATGGATGAAAAAGTGGTGTGTGTGTGTGTGTGTGTGTATGTGTAAAGGATATTACTCAGCCATCAAAAAGAATGAAATCTTCCCATTTGCAATGACATGGATGAAGCTAGAGTATATTATGCTAAATGAAATAAATCAGTCATAAAAAAGCAAATACCATATGATTTCTCTCATATGTGGAATATAAGATACAAAACAAATGAACATAGGGGAAGATTTACTACTGCCATTTTATTTTTTGTTCTGGTTATGTTTTTCCATTTTTTCCCTTTCTGTTTCTGTTTACTTTGTACGTTGGTGCTTTTCCATGGTGATTTTCTCAGTCTCTTCTTTTTCTATGTTTTGTGTCACTGCTCTAGATTTTGCGTCACTGCTCTAGATTTTGCTTTGCGGTTACCACAAGGTTTACATAACATTACACCAATAAAATGATCCTTTTTCTGCTAATAAGAATTTGTCTTAATTTACCTATCAACTTTCCATCCTCTTACTCTCCCCTTTTTATACTTTTGATATCACAAATTATCTATTTTTATGCTGTGATTTTATTACCAAGTTGTAGTAGCTATAGCTATTTTTAATGCTTTTTCTTTAACCTTTACGTAATAATTAAGAGTTTAATATGCTATTTTGAAATAGAGTTACAGTTTTTCCAATTCTATTTATCATTTTAATCAGTGTTTTGTATAATTTGTCTTTCCATCTCAGCTTAAAGAGCTCCTTTCAACATTTCCTATAAGACAAATTTAGTGGTGGCAAGCTCCCTCAGCTTTTGTTTACCTCGGAATCTTTGATTTCTTCTTCATATCTGAAGAATAACTTTGCCAGATAGTATATTCTTGGATGATAGTTTTTATCTTTCAGTATTTTGACTGTCATTCCACTGTCACTTGCCATGTCTCAGTTTCTGCTGAGAAATCTACTAATAGCCTCGTGGGACATCTTTTGTAGGTTACTGCCTTTTTTTTTTTTTTCCTGGCTGCATTTAATATTGACTTTGACAGTCTTAATATATGTCTTGGAGAAGATCTTTTTGCATTGAGATAATGAAGTATTCTATTAGCTTTGTGGACTGGTATATACAGTTCCTTCCCCATGTTTGGGAATTTCTCTATTAGTTTCCTAAATAACCTGTCTCCTTCTCCTTATTGTCTCCTTCTGGTACACCCATTATTCTTATGTTGGCTTTTCTATGGATAAGCTCTGATAGCACTCACAGAGTTTCTTCACTTTCTAAAAATCTTTATTTTCTCTCCTCTTCCACTTGAATCATTTCTAGATTCCTATTTTTCTAGCTCACTAACTCTCTCTTGCATCTAATCTGCTCTATTACCAGTGCATTCTAATGAGCTCGTCATCTCATTTGAGTTCTTCAGCTCCAGAATTTTTGTTTAGCTTTTTTATAGAATTTCACTCTCTTGGTAGTGTATTCCTTTTGTTCATTGATTTTATTCCCGAGATCACTGTATTGCCTAAGTTCTCTTGTAACAGGTTAAATTTCTTCATCGCAGCTATTTTAAATTCTTTATTGCAATATTCCATATCTTTGAGTTAAGTGGCTAAAAAATTGGCAATTTCTTTTTGTGATACCATATTACCGTGATTTTTTCATAGTGTTTGATGAAAAGTGAGTGTTTCTGCTACTTCATTGGAAGTGGCAAACCCTTACTCCTTAGGCAAAGTTTCATTTACTTTGTTAAGAACAGTTGAATAGATTGGTAATTAGGAGCCTTCCTCTTTTCTCCAGAAGGTGGCGCTAGAGCACAAGTTTTTGGTTTCTCTTAACAGCGCTGACTCCCCATTAAGGGGAGGAGTGTACATTTAAAAAAAAAAAAACACAGAGGAAAAAGGTGGCGGCAGAGTGGAACGAGGTGTGTACGTACCACTTGGGTCTTTGAGTGTGCCCACCTCCAGCTACAGGGATCCTGCAGTGGGGGATCCCACAAGTTTGTGGGCTGTTCTTTTGCCAGAACCCAAGTACAGAAGGCAGGAGACACTTTCCTTAGGTGCTCTTTGCCTCTTTCCCTTTCATTTCCCTCCTCCAGTCACTGCGGTTTCTCTTCAGAGAGAGCAACAGATCCCTCAGCTGCAAAGCAAATGCCCAGGCAGAACTCACTGCCTCCACTCTCCACCTCCTCTGCCTCACACCAGTTCCCACCAACATTCCCCTCTCTCCATGGCTTCCTCTGCAGGCCAATCCACCCACTTGGGGGGAGGGGGCACAGATGATTGGATCTCCAGTGTCTTGGCAAGCCGTGCACAGGAACTTTCTTCCAGTTATGAATATCCCATTAGCTGTAAGTGGAAGGGGAGAGAGAAACAGGGATGACTCAGGCTGACTCAGCAGCCATGATTCTGATGTCACTCTCCAAATTTACTTTTATAAATGAACTTAGCCAGAGTTATGTAAAGTTTATATATCTTTTCAAAGGATTAAAATTTTATTTTATTGATTTCTTCTACATTTTAAATTTCATTGATTTCACCTTTATTTGAATCATGTACTTCATCACACTCTGGATTACTTCACTTTTCTTTATTTAATTTTTTTAGATGATACAATAGATCATTGAATTGATTTTAGACACCTTTCTTCTCTATTATAAATGTTTCAAGATCTAAAATTTTGTCTAAGCACATTTAGCTACATTCTCCACCTAATATTTCATTCCATTCAAAATATTTTCTGTTTTTCTCTGTGATCACTTCTGTGAGTCATGATGCAAGGGTGCATATGTGTGTTTGTTTAGTAGTATGTGTAATTTACAAATTTGTAGAGATTTTTAGATATCCCGCTGTTTTTAACTTAAAACTTACCTCAGTGTTGGTGATGGTATGATCCTAACTCTATGAAATATGGAGTCTGCTCCGTGACCCAATATAGAGTCTATGTTGGTGAGTTTTCCATGACACCGGAGTATATGAACTCCACTGTTGTGTAGAGGGCTCTAATACTGTGAATTAGCTCAAAATTATTATATGATGCCATTTTACATAAGAATTTCACCACAGTATACTGTCATCTCTCCTCCCTCTTTTATTATTTTCACATATTTTACTTTAATATATTTTATTGTTATATAATGATGTAGTTACTCATACATAGTTATTATATTATAATGTAATTATTATATTCTTATATGTCATATTATATTATTATATTATATTATTATATAACTAATATATAACTAATACATTATATTATACAATGATATAGTTACTCATGATATAGTTACTAATTTTTGCTTTAACCATTTGTCTTTTAAATAAAACTTTGAAAATGAGAAAGTGGTATTTACTCACATATTTCCACTTCCATATTTACTCACATATTTCCATTTCACATATTACTCATTCTTCTTGTAAATCAAAGTATCCATCTGGCATCATTTCGTTCAGCCTGATGAACTTCCTTTACATTTTTTTAACTCATGTCTGCTGACAAAAATTTTTCTTAGCTTTTATTCAGCTGAAAAGTCTTTATTTTGACTATATCTCTTCTCAATCAGAAGTAGAATTCTCAGTCAACAACTGAAATAAGCAACAAATTTCCACTGGAAACTGAAAAAAAAAATATTTGTACCTAAAACTACAGCTCTCCAACTTTTGCAATTGGAGGTTTGCATTTCTCCTTTGAAATCTATATTTTGTCTAAATTCTCTATTAATTGAAACAGTTTCATCAAGACTGAAATATTGAGCCTTCTACATTAATCATTTTTATTAATATGTAGTGCAATGTGTTTGTAGCTCCTTTATCTGCGTCTGGAACTTCAACATATAATTTAACAGGGAAAGATGTACAAGTTTATGAAGACACTAAATCATACACTTCTTACCCAAAAAGATACATTTCCCAGGCTTTTCAGGTTCTGTTTGAAAGGTCTTCATATATTGCTAAGACTTTTTCCTAATTGTGTGAGAGTTTGGCCTTTTCCACTTCAAAATCAGCACATTCTGAAAAATCTATATGAACAAACATTCTTTTCCTTCATACTGACATCACTTTTGCACTTACCCTCCCAATTAAGTAATTCCCACTGTAACAGGACAAATTCTAAAGTAGAGAGTATAAAAAAATTTTCAAGAAAAATGAAAGCTATAAAGACCATAGAACATTGTGTATTCTTTATCCTTTAAAGGGAAAGGGGATGTGCCATGCTCTCCTAGTCGCTGGGTACTGAATCCCTATGTTCACAGTGAAGAGACCATTATCAGATAGCAAATGGCCACCAAGTGTCCTTGGGCTCCAGTGTACCAAAGGATCTTCTTATTGCTATACTGGTTTTCAGTACTTCAAGGCAACTTTTCCACTTTTCATCCTTCACTCAGAATTCCTCTCATCTATTCATCCTCTTCCTTTCCTTTTTATTTTTTTATTTTTAATTGAATTAACGGAATTGAAACAAGAAAATACATAAATAACCAAAACAAGCAAATGTGCAGAGCTTTGGTTCAATGGCATCCAAAATTTTTGCAAATATAAAAATTTTTTATATTAGGCTAAGTCTCTTAAAATTATAAAGTCTATCCTAGTAGGACACCTGGTGTAAACACACACACACACACACACACACACACAAAACATTTCTAAGGACTAGGCTGTCATCATCATGCTAGTGTACACTGTCTGTACTTTTTGTCTCTCTTTTAATAACTAAAAATTGACAGCCATGCATAAACAAAAACACCTCTGTGGGAGTTGTGGAATCTAGCACTATATATTAAGGGACCCTGGTAGGAGTCTTGTCCACCTATGCATTGGATAGTGGACAAATGGACCTTGGCATGTGCTGTGGAATCAACTGACAGTGGCAAAATGGTTCCATTCCTCTTAGCTGCAGTAGAGAAAAGATGGAGAGTGCTGACTTGGACAGGCATCCATAGATGAGAGAGACTTTATAGAAGTGCAGCTTTCCTTGGAAAAGAGTCCACACTCTGTTAGAGAAAAATATACACGCACACAAACACATTTACACACAATGGAGAGAGTAAGGGGAACTTTGCCAACACTGCTTTACCCTCAAGTGGGCACAGAGCGGGACTGAACTAGCCAGTGGTAGACTATCTATCATAAGGGAAAGGGAGAGTGGTAAGTGAGTATTTGGCTTCAGCTGTTTGGGATGCTGATAGTAACATATTGAGGTGGGAACTCCATGACTGGAGGGAGACAAAGGGCATGAAAGAGGCAGATATGAATACCAAAGTGCATTAAAGGGACATGGTTTCTGCAATGTGTTCAGGAATCCAGCAGGAAGCATGCCAATGAGCCACTGGTAGAACCTCACCTAAAGATTCCCCCCACTTGACTCACAGGCATCCCAACACTGCAAGTGCTAAACCCATACTACCCCACATTCTGAGGCAGGGTCCTTGTGCACGCTCATAATTGTGGCAACAAGAGTGAGTTCCAATAGACAGGGGATGAACTCAAAAATCAAGCCAGAGTCTATGGGCAAGAGAGAAACCATCATCTTCTAGAAAACAAAAAAGATGTTTCTAACTGTAAGAATAAAAGAAAACAAACAAGCTTAATAATTTGTCCACAAAAAGGAGCAAGAAATGTAGAGCAGGTGAAATAATATAAGGCTGGAGAAAATGCCAGAAACAAGCAGGATCACCAAAAAGTATCCTCAACTTAAAGACAACTAGTTAAGATCTTCAGAAGTGTCCATTACTTCATATGTGAAAACAGCAATGCAAAACTCAAAGAAACATGAAAAAGGAAACATGTGGTCACCAAAAGATAATCATCCTTTAGTGACAGAACTCAAAGACACAGAATCTGATTTAGCTGATTTAGCTGATAAAGAATTTAGTTGATAAAGAATTCACAATTGTTCTGAGAAAACTTGACAAGCTACAAGAAAACACCAAAATATATTTCAATGAAATCAGGAAAGCCATACATGAGCAAAATGAGAAAATTAATAAAAAAGAAAGAAAGAATAGGAAACAAACAGAAATTCTAAAGGTAAAGAGTCTAATAAATGAAATTTCAAATGCAATAAAGATCATCTACAGCCTAATAAAACAAGTGGAAGATAAAATGAGTAAGCTAGAGGATAAGACTCAGAAATAACCCAGTCAGAGGAGGACAAAGAAAATGAATGAAAAAGAGTAAAGAAAGCTTATGTGATCTATGGAACATCATCAAACATTCAAACATTAGAATAACTGGAGTTCCTGAAGGGGAAGGGAGGAAGAAAGTGGTGAAATCCTCTTTAAAAAAATAACTGAGGGGTGCCTGGGTGGCTCAGTGGGTTAAGCCTCTGCCTTCGGCTCAGGTCATGATCTCCGTGTCCTGGGATGGAGTCCCACATCATGCTTTCCCCTCTCTCTCTGCCTGCCTTTCTGCCTACTTGTGATCTCTCTCTCTATGTCAAATAAATAAATAAAATCTTAAAAAAAAAAAAAAGAAAAGAAAGAAAGAAAGAACTGAGAATGTCTCCAACCAGGGGGAGGGGAGAGAGTGAGGTGGATTTGGATACTCATATTCAGGGAGGTAATAGGTATAGAATATTGCAAAACAATATTCTCCAAGACATGTAAATGAAACTGTCAACTGACAAAGAGAGAATCCTAAAAACAGATTGGGAATGAAAGATTGTAATTTACAGTGGAGCTCTATTAGTCTAAGAGAAGATTTCTCATCAGAAACTTCACAGGCCAAGAGAGAGTAGAATGATATAATAAAAATGTTGAAAGAAAAAAATTGCCAAGAATATTGTTTCTGGCAAAGTGATCCTTCATATATGAAGGAAAAATAAAGACTTTCAAGCAAACGCAAAATGAGTGAATTAATCACTGCTAGACCTGCCTTGCAAGAAATACTGAAAGGAGTTCTTTGAGCTAAAATGAAAAGATGTTACTTAGTAAAATGAAAAAATACAACACACTGGTAAAGGTAAATATACAGTCAGATTTAGAGAACTCTGATTATGTAATAGGGTGTTAACCACTTAACTATAATGTAAACTTAATATTTAAATATAGTATAAAGATTAAAGGAAAAGAGTAAAAAAATAAAAATAAAGGAAAAGAGTATTAAAAATAACTATAGCTAGCACAATTTATTTAAAAGTACACAAAACTAAAAGAGATAAATTGTGACATCAAAAATATAAAAGAAAAATAAGAGTAAACTTTTTGTATGCAATCAAAAGATACTTTCAGCTGAAAATGAGTTATTTTATGTATAAGATGTTTCATGAAAGCCTCATGGTAATCACAAAGAAAAATTGTAGAGTAGATGTACAAAAGGAAAAGAAAGGGTAATCAGAGTTACCACCTCGGAAAATCACCAGTTCATAAAAGTAAGAAGTAAAGAAAAAAAGAAACAATAGAACTGCAAAACAGCTAGAAAGCAATTAGTAACACGACGCTGGTTATTCCTTATGTATTAATAATTATTCTAACTACAAAGAGATTAAATTCACTGATTAAAAAAGCACATAGGGACACCTGGGTGACTCAATTGGTCGATCATCTGCCTTTGGCTCAGGTCATGATCCCAGATTCCTGGGACTGGGTCCTCCATTAGCCTCCCTGCTCAGCAGGGAGCCTGCTGAGTCTGCTTCTCCCTCTGCCTGCCACTCCCCCTGCCTGTGCGCTCTCTCTCTCTCTCCCTCTCTCTGATAAACAAACAAACAAACAAACAAACAAATAAACACAAACTTAAAAAAAAAAGTGTCAGGAAGGATAAAAACATAAGACCCATTGTATGCCGCATACAAGAGTCTCACTTCAGCTTTAACGACATGCATAGGATCAGAGCAAAGGGATGGAACAAGATTTTCCATGTAAGTGGAAACCAAAAGAAAGTGGGGGTAGCTAAACCTATATATATCAGACGAAATAGGCATTTAGCCAAAATTGGTAAAAAAAAAAAAAGGAAACACAGAAAGTCATTGCATAATGGTAAAGCGCTTAATTTATTAAGAGGATATAACAATCATAAATACATATGCAGTCAATGTCAAAACACTTCAATATACTAAGAAAATGTTAATAGATCTGAAGGGAGAAACAGACAATACAATGATAAAAAGGACTTCAGTAACCACCTTTCAGCAATGGATAGATCATCCAGATGGAAAATCAATACAGAAACATTGAACTTGAACCATAATTTAGATCCAATAGAACAGTCATTGATAGAACACTGAATGCAAGAGAAATAGAATACAAATTTTTCTCAAGTGCACATGGAACATTTTCCAGGATTTGACTGGCCAGAAAACAAGTCATAGTAAATTTAAGATTGAAATCATACCAATATATTTTCTTTTTTCTTTTTTTTTAATCTTTTTTTATTTTTTAATTAAAGCGTAATGTATTATTTGCCCCAGGGTACATGTCTGTGGATCCTCAGGCTTACACATTTCACAGCACTTACCATAGCACATACCCTCCTCAATGTCTATAACCCAGCCACCCTATCCCTACCCCCCTACCCCCCAGCCACCCTCGGTTTGTTTCATGAGTTTAGGAGTCTCTTATGGTTTGTCTCCTCATACCAATATATTTTCTGATCACGATGATATGAAACTTGAAATCAGTAACAGGAGGAAAGTTGAAATTCACAAATATATGTAGATCAAACAACATGCTCCAGCACAACCAACTAGTCAAAGAAGAAATCAAAAGGAAGACTAAGATATATCTTGAAGAATAGATTAGCCAGGGGCATCTGAGTGGCTCAGTGGGTTAAAGCCTCTACCTTCGGCTCAGGTCATGATTCCAGGGTCCTGGGATTGAGCCCCGAATCAGGCTCTCTGTTCAGCAGGGAGCCTGCTTCCCCCTCTCTCTCTGCCTGCCTCTCTGCCTACTTGTGATCTCTCTCTCTGTTAAATAAATAAATAAAATCTTAAAAAAAAAAAAATGAATAGATTAGCCAAAATACAATAGCAGAGTGCATACAGCACACACTGGAGACACTCCCTGAAGCATCACACCTTAGGCACCACATGACCTCTTTTTCATAAGACCATTAGCTTTCAGGTACAGGAGACATAAATGGATTTTCTAACACAGAGAAGAAGGCAGAGATTAGACAAATGCCAAGACAGAGGAATTTATCCCAAATGGAAGAACAAGATAAGGCCACAGCTAGAAAAAGAGATATAAGTAACATGCCTGATGGAGAATTTGAAGCAACAATCATAAGGATAATCTGGGCTTGAGAAAGGAATAGAAGACATCAGTGAGACTGTTACCACAGAGATAAAAGAGTTAAAAAAGAATCAGTCAGAGATGAAAAATACAATAAATGAGATAGCAAAGAGGCTTCATGCAATGAACAGAAGGCTGGAAGAAGCAGAGGAACAAATTAGTGATTTATAAGACAAAATAGTGGGAAATAATGAAGCTCAACAAAAGAGAGAAAGAATAATTACGGAACATGAGAAAAGACTTAGGAAAATAAGAAGCTCCATCAAACATAATAATATTCACATTATAGGAGTCCCAGAAGAAAAGAGAGAAAAGGGGCAGAAAATTTGTTTCAAGAAGTAATAGCTGAAAATGTCCCTAATCTGAGTAAAGAAAGAGGCATCCAGATCCCTGTACGGAGAACTCCCATCAAAATCAACAAAAGCAGGCAAACACCAAAACATATTGTAATTAAATTTGCAAAATATATCAACAAAGAAAAAAATAAAAGCATCAAGACAAAAGAAGTTTCTAACTTAAAAGGAAAGATCCATTAAGCTACCTGGAGATTTCTCAACAGAAACTTGGCCAGCCAGAAGAGAGTGGCATAATATATTCAAAGTGCTCAATGGGGAAAACCCTGTAGCCAAGAATACTCTAACCAGCAACACTATCATTCAGAATAGAAGGAGATAAAGTCTCCCAGACAAACAAAAACTAAAGGAGTTCATGACTACTAACCCAGCCCTGCAAGAAATATTAAAGGCGACTCTTTGAGTGGGGAAGTAAGAACAAAAGTGATATAGAAAGGAACAGAGAAAAGCTCCAGAAACAACAAAACAAGTAATAAAATGGCACTAAATATATATCTATCAATAATTACTCTGAGGAGTGCCTGGGTTGTGTAGTTGGTTAAGCATCCGACTCTTGGTTTTGGCTCAAGCACTGATTGCAGGGTCATGAGAATCAGCCCCATATCAGGCTCCATGCTTAGGGCAGAGTCTGCTTAAGATTCTGTCTCCCTCTCTTTCTGCCCCTGCACCCCCAAAATAAATAAATAAATCTTTAAAAAAAATAAAAATTACTGTGAACGTAAATGGAGTAAACACTCCAGTCAAAAGATACAAGGTGTCAGAATGGATTAAAAACAAGACCCATCTACTATGCTGCCTACAAGAGAATCATTTTAGCCCTAAGAACACCTGCAGATTGAAAGTGTAGGAGTGGAGAAACATTTGTCATGCAAATGATAAAGAAAGTTGGGAGAAGTAATACGTGTACCAGACAAGTAGAGGGTTTTTTTTTTTTTTCTTGTATTATTTTTTTCTAGATATCAGTGTAGTACTGGCTTCATGGAACGATTTTTAATGTGTTCATTGAATTCTATTATTTGTAAGATTTTGATAAAGGTTGTCATTAATTATTTTTTTAAGTGGTGAATTCACCAATGAAACCATGTGATCTTGTGCTTTCTGTGCTGGGAAATTTTTGATTCCTAACTCAACGTTCATTCTTGTTATTGGTCTAAAAAGTTTTCCTATTTCTTGGATTCAAGATTCATAATTCAGTCTTGGTAAGTTGTGTATTTTTAGGAATTATGTTTGATTATTTCCCCCTAAGTATCTGATTTATATGGTTCTGTGGTTATCTGTTGTATTGTTTTTTCTTCCATTTTTCATTTTAATTTTTGAGTCTCCTTTTTTTTTTTTTGAGTCTCCTTTTTTTTATTAGTTAATATTGTTAAGGCATTACCAGTTTTTTTGTGTGTGGTTTTTTTTTTTTTTTTTTTTTTTTTAGAAAAACTGGTCATTACTTTCAGTGGTATGTTATTGTTTATGCCGGTCTTTACTTTATTTATTTCTGATTTTTCTTTGTTATTTTCTTCCTCTACTAAATTGTAGCTAAGGTTCTTCTTTTTCTAGTTTCTTATGGCATAATATTAAGTTGCTTAAACTTTTTCTTAATACAAGCATTTATACCATAAATTTCCCTCTAACATCTGCTTTTGTTGCATCCTATAGGTTTTAGAATATTATGTTTTCTTTTTCTTTTGTTTTGAAACATATTTTGATTTGTCATTTGATTTATTTGGCTCATTGCTTGTGCAACCATATTGTTGTTTAATATTTACATGTTAAATATTTCATATTACGCTGTAGATTTTCCAGCTTTATTTTATTGCGATTTTTTTTTTCAGTATTCCAAGATTCATTGTTCATGCACCACACCCAGCTATTGCTGATCTTTAGTTTTGTACCATTGTAGTTGGAAATACACTTGGAATGCTTTCAGTCTTCTTAAATTTGTAATTTTTGTTATGTCTCTTTTTATGTTATTTAAGCAGGGGATTCTTCTGTACCTGAAAAAAAAATGTGTATTTTATTTTTCTTGGATGGAATGCTTTATATATATCTTTTAGAACTACCTATTCTGAAGTATCCTTCAAATAAAAAATGTTCTCGTTGAAAAAAATAACAATAACTTTCACTGAGGGTACTCATTTAAAATAAAGACTATCAGAGGGGTGGTGGGTGGAGTGATGGGTGAAATAAGTGAAGGGTACTAAAAGTACACTTGTGGGGGCACCTGGGTGGCTCAGTGGGTTAAGTCTCTGCCTCCAGCTCATGCCTCCGGTCATGATCTCAGGGTCCTGGGATCGAGCCCCACATCGGGCTCTCTGCTCAGCGGGGAGCCTACTTCCCCTTCTCTCTCTGCCTGCCTCTCTGCCTACTTGTGATCTCTCTCTCTGTCAAATAAATAAATAAAATATTTAAAAAAAAGAGTACACTTGTGATGAGTACTGAATATGATTTATAGAATTGTTGAATTACTATATTATACACCTGAAACTGACATAATACTGTATGTTAACTATATTGGAATTAAAAGTAAAAATTTAATTTAAAAAAGATTAAAAAGAAAAATATCTTGAAAGAAATGAAAATGGAGCACAAGATACCAGGCACAATGGGATGCTTCAAAAGCAACCCCAAGAGGGAATTTTACAGTAATAAATTCCTACACTAAAAAACAGATAAGTATGCTAATAAATAATCTCACCTTATACCTCAAGGAACTACAAAAAAGAGAACAAATTAAGTGCAAAGTTCGCAGAGGAAAGGAAATAACAAGATCAGAGTGGAAATAAAGTAGAGACAAGGAAAACAATAGAAAATATCACTAAAATTAAGAGCAGACTTTTTGAAAAGATAAACAAAACTGACAAACATTAGCTAGACTAAGAAAAATGAGAAACTTTAAACAAAATAAGAAAGAAGAGGCATTATACCTGATGCCATAGAAATACATCGAACTGGAGTACCAGGGTGACTCAGTAGGTTAAGTGTCTGCATTCAGCTCAGGTCATAATCTCAGAGTCCTAGGATCAAGCCCCACATTGGGCTCTCTGCTCAGTGGGGAGTCTGCTTCTCCCTCTTACTCTCCCTCTGTGCCCTCTTTCTTTCTCTCTCTTGCTATCTATTTCTCAAATAAATAAATAAAACCTTTTAAAAAATACATAGAATTGTAAGAGACTACTATGAACAACGGTTATGTACCAACAAATTGGATAAGCTAAAATAAATTGATAAATTATTACAGAAACATATGAGACTTCTAGTACTATGTTGAACAACAATGGAGAGACTGGACATCCCTGTCGTCTTTCTGACCTTAGGTGAAAACTTTCAGCTTTTCTCCATTGAGAATGATAATTGCTGTGGGCTTTTTGTAGATGGCTTTTATGATATTGAGGTATATTCCCTCTATCCCCACACTGTGGAAAGTTTTAATCAAAAAAGTATGCTGTATTTTGTCAAATGCTTTTTCTGCATCAGTTGAGAGGATCATATGATTCTTGTCCTTTCTTTATTAACAGGGTGTATCATGTTGATTGATTCGTGAGTGTCAAACAACCCTTGCAGTCCAGGAATATATTCCACTTAGCCCTGGTGAATAATCATTTTAAAGTACTATTGGGTCCTATTGGCTAGTATTTTGATAAGTGTTTTGACATCCACGTTTGTCAAGGATATAATTCTTTATAATTCCATAATTATGGAATTAATTCTCCTTTTTGATGGGGTCCTTGTCTGGTTTTGGGATCGAGGTAATGTTGACCTCATAGAATGAGTTTGGAAGTTTTCCTTTCATTTCTATTTTTTATTTATTTATTTATTTTAAAGATTTTATTTATTTATTTGACACAGAGAGAGAGAGATCACAAGTAGGCAGAGAGGCAGGCAGAGAGGGAGAGGGAAGCAGGCTCCCCGCTGAGCAGAAAGCCCGATGCGGGGCTCTATCCTAGGACCCTGAGATCATGACCTGAGCCGAAGGCAGAGGCTTTAATCCACTGAGCCACCCAGGCGCCCCCATTTCTATTTTTTAAAACAGCTTCAGTATAATAGGTATTATTTCTTTTTTTAGATGTTTGGTAGAATTCCCCTGGGAAGTCATCTGGCCCTGGACTCTGGTTTTTTGGGAGGTTTTTGATTACTGCTTCAAATTCCTTGCCTTGTGTTGTTTGGCCATTTGAAGTCTTTTGCGGATCTATAGAAATTTTAGGATTGTTTTTTCCATTTCTGTGAAAAACATCATTGGAATTGTGATATGGGTTGCATTGAAACTATATATGGCTTTGGGTAGTATGGATGTTTCAAACAATATTAATCCTTCCAATCTATTAACACATGGTATCTTTTCATTTGTTTGTATATCCTATAATTTCCTTCATCAAAGTCTTCTAGTCTTCATTATACAAGTCTTTTACTTCCTTGGTTAAATTTATTCTCAAGTGTTTTATAGTTTTTATGAAATTTTGAATAGGACAGTTTTCTTTCTTTTTCAGATATTTTGTTAGTTGTTGGTTTGGTTTATTGTTGTTATTAGATATAAGTTGTTAGTGTGTAGATATAAGTTGTTAGTGTGTAGATATAAGTTGTTAGTGTGTAGATTGGTTGGATTTTAATCTGTTATTTCCTAAGCAATTGATTTTTTTCTGAATTAAGCTGTATTTATGCTTGGTGCAAGTGTATATGTGTGTATGTGTGTATGTGGACAAAGAAGGTTTGGATCGGTTCTTCCCCTCTCCATAGCTTGATGTCCATAATAATTCACTGATAACAGGCGAAGATTACAACTGGGGTCAATCACATCTTCAAGCTTGCTCATGAGCACATAATTAAAATGACAATTTTAGCTGGAAGCAAATATAAATGGGAGTAAAGAAAGATAAACTATATGTACTTAAAACCTTAGTAAAACACAAACTAATTATTAGACTGTTATAAATATTTGCTTGACTTAAGAGTGTCTGAAACTATTAGATTTTATCCACCTTTATTACCTTGTGTGACACCAAATACTCCCAAGTGATTCAAAACCTCCCAAATGGGGTGCCTGGGTGGCTCAGTCAGTAAGGTTTCTGCCTTCAGTTCAGGTTATGACCCCAGGGTCCTGAGATGAAGTCCCACATTGGGCTCCCTGCTCAGTGGGGAATCTGATTCCCCTGCTCCCTCTGACCCTCCCCTCTGCTCATGCTCTCTCTCTCTTGCTCTTTCTCAAATAAATAAATAAAATCTTTAAAAAAAAAAAAAAAAAACCTTTCCAAATGTATTTATCTTAATCCACTCTAGTTTTAAAAGTTATTATTTTTTTTTTTTTTGCCTAAATTCTGGCTTATAATGACCCCATGAACATATGTCGATGAATTTTACTCTAAATACAACATGAAAAGCTCCAATCAGGGACGCCTGGGTCGCTCAGTGACCAGTGAAGCATCTGCTTTCAGCTCAAGTCATGATCCTAGGGTCCTGGGATGAAGTCCCACCTCTGGATCCCTGATCAGCAGGGAGCCTGCTTCTCTCTCTGCCCCTCCTCCCATGCTTGGTCTGTCTATTTCTCTCTCTCTCTCTCTCTCTCTCTCTCTCTCTCCCTCTCTCTCTCTCTCTGAAATAAATAAATAAAACCATTTAAAAAGTTCTGGTCAGTACATTTGATGCTTTTTATTTTCAAAGCTATGTGTATAAAAAATTATATTAAAGTTCACATGGCCAGGGGTGCCTCGGTGGCTCTCCCTCTCTCACTCTCCCTGCTTGTATTCCCTCTCTTGCTGTCTCTCTCTCTGTCAAATAAATAAATAAAATCTTTAAAAAAAAAATTCACATGGCCCTTGTTCTGAGGCCCCTTCAGTGAAACCTCAGGGAGCTTCCTGCTTTCTTAGTGGGATTTTTCATTAATATTCTCTCACCACATTGGCTTTGAATGCAACTTTTCCCATTATGATGTGATCTCCATCCTGCTGCCATCCTGTTTCTCACCTGAATTCCTCATAACCCTCTCGCTAATATGACAAGGTCTCAGTCACACTGAAACTGAACAACCCTGAGGCTCAGGCATTATTTGGGCAATTTCTATTGCTTCTGGAACTGCTTTTTTGGAGGTAATAGATGTCCACTCTCCATGCCTTCGAAAAAAAAATGTTCCTGAAATTTACATTCTTATTAAAAAATCTATGTGTGCACTGCTGCAGAGGTCAGGGAAACAGGAGTCACGTGGAAGCACAGATCCCCAGGTCACCAACAATCACACCACTAGTCCACATATTCTGATCGCTGAGATGTTGCTTATGAGGGCTTTAATCATGAGCAGAGGTGACAATGGTTACTTTTCTATCTAGAATCATCTTGGTGCTACATGCCTGGTTACTGTCCCAATTTTATCCCAAACTGAAATTAAATACCATGTGTTAATGGATGAATTGTGTTTCTGCAAAATTCACATGTTAAAGCCTTAACCTCCAGTGCCTCAGACTGTGACTGTATTTGGAGAAGGGGTCTTTAAGGAGGTAATGAAGTTAAAACGAGGCCCTTAGAGTGGGCCCTATTCTTCTCTGACTGATGTCCTGAGAAGAGGAAATGAGGACACACACATGTACAGAAGGAAGACCCTCTGAGGACACAGGTAGAAGATGACCATCCACAAGCCAAGGAGAGGGGCCTCAGAGAAAACAAACCCTACTGACACCTTGATCTTGGACTTGTGACCTCCAAAACTGTGAGAAAATAAGTGTCTGTTGTTTAAGCCACCCAGTCTGTGGTACTTTGTTATAGCAGCCCTAGCAAACTAATATAGCATTTCAGTAGTTAAGCAGGGCCCAGCCTTACAGCTCAGATTTGCAGAGGTCTACTGGTATGATTCCACGTTACTTTCTCCTTAAGGGTACTGGTGCCATCTTACTGCAAAGTGGCTATGCTTGGTTTATCGGTGGCTCCACCTGAGCTCTGTTGATGAGCAGACAATAACACAAATGTTACAGAGAATCTCACGTAGATCTGAACGTTCATATTTTCATATCTGGTTTTTGTCTTCAAAATTTGTTTTCCCAAATAAATGATTCAATCAATATTCCTAAAAATTCACATTGTAAACTTTAAATAAGCACATTTTTTTGGATATAAACCTTTTCTGGCCAGTGCAAAATATCCCAAACAAATCTCTTTGCCCATAATATTTTTACTTCTATATTAAACTTTACTTTTTCTAAAATAATATCAAGGCTTTTTTTTTTTTTTTTTCTTTTATAGCCAGATGTTGCTTCTTGTTTGTGCTTTCAAGGCGGTATCATATGTTCTGCTTTTTGCTGAGCTGGCCCTAGGTTTGTATTGATTCCCTTCAGGGTTTCCTTGGAATCTTAATCTTTAAACTTTGGACTTCTATTACCACACTTTCCCCCATTATTATGAATAACGTTCCTGTCTACCTATGATCTTTCTTCGGTGACTTCAATTCAGGGGAAACTGGTATAAGTTAATGCTCTCCATTAATTTATCAGAATCTCTCCACCTGCTCCCATCTTTCTACTCTAGAATTCAGACTAAAATATTTTTAATTTTCTTCTAACAAAATACCTAAGCATTTATTTGTCATTAATCATGATTCAAGCACTGTGATAAATACTTTCTGATAAGTATGATTATTCCCAATTTTCTTGATGAGGAAATCAAGACTTAGAAATTGAATAATTTTTCAAAGTTGATACAAGTATTAAGGGTTTGAAATTTTATGTAAATATAGGTCTGTCTGATTTTATAAGTAAGCTTAAAACACTTATATAGATTCATTTTAAAGATTCTTAATCTCGGATTCTGTATACTCTAAAAATACAATATATATTTCTTTCTTTTTTTTAAAATATTTATTTATTTATTTAGAAAAAGAGAGTATGTGCACAAGAACTGGGGGGGAGAGGCAGAGGGCAGAGGGAGATATAGAGAGAGAATCCGAAGCAGACTCTCTGCTGAGCAGGGAGGCCAAAATAGGACTCAACACAGGACTCAATAATCCTGAGATCATGACCTGAGCCAAAATCAAGAGTCAGATCAGTTAGATTGAACCACCGAGGCACCCCGATATGTAGTTCCTTCTTAAAGAATTTTTTTCTTGTAAGATCAATCCATACTAATTTGTACAAAATATGAGTAAAAGTATAAAAGAAAATTGATGTAAAAAAGCATCTTTATGCTCACAGTCTAAAAATATTCAACTGAATATTTTATGTATATCCCACCAAGCATCTCTCTCTACCCCTCTCTCTCTTTTGTTTGGGGAGGATCTGAGCTTCTGGTGGATATTTTAGGGAGGATCTGGTGGATACTTTATATAAATGTGTCATACTTCATATAGAAACAACTCTTTCCATTTAACATTTTAACCTAACTATTTCCCATTTTAACATTTTGAAAATACTCACAATGGCTGCATAATCAACTAAGTGGATAAACTCAAATATAATTTAAAAATTCTCATATTCTATGTTGGATATGATTCTTGTTTTTGTATGTTAGTAGATTCCTGTTCTTATCCTCATAAATAATGAATTCAGTATCTTTGAAGCAAACTTTAAATTTTGTAAAAAGTTTTGATTTACAGAAAAGTTGAGAAGATACTACAATTTTCATATATTCCACAGCCAGTTTCCCTTATTATTCAAATCTTACATTAAGTTACATTTGTCACAATAAGTGAACCAATATTGATGCATTATTATTAAGTAAATTCCAAACTTTATTCAGATTTCCTTAGTTTGCATACGATTTCTTTTCTTTTCTTTTTCTTTTTTTTTTTCTTTGCCCAGGATCCCATCTGACATCCCACATTACATTTAGTCATCATATCATCTCATGTTCCTTTTGATAGTAACAGTTCATCACACGTTACTTGTTTCTGACAGTTTTGAGACATGCTGGCCAGGTTTTTGTAGAATGTTCCTCAATTGAGATTTATCTGTTTTTCCTATTATTAGACTGGGGTTATGAATTTTTGGGTTGAAGACCATTTTTATCACATCTTTCCAGAAAACCTACTATTAACGTGATGTTGACCTATTCCCCTGCCTGAGGTAGTGTTTGCCAGGTATCTCTACTGTGAGTTATTCTTTTTCTTCTTTCCATACTGGATGCTTGGGAGGCACTGTATACAGCCCACACTTAAGGATAAGGAGTTGTACTCAACCTTCTTGAGGACAGAGTGCCTACATAAATTATTTGGAATTATTCTGCACTGGAGATTTGTCTTTTGTCCCCCATTTATTTATTTATGCAATTACTATATAAATATGGACTCATGGATATTTCTTTCATGATTTTAATTATAATCTAAGCTATATTTTGTATGTTATTCATCCAGACTGTCCCAGGTTTTTCCATCAGGAGATCTTTCAGTTGACTCCTTTGTCCCTCCCTCATTGTGTGTGTGTGAGAGAGAGAGAGAGAGAAAGAACACTTTCTTTGTGGCACTAGGAGATGCTTCAGGTTCATCGTGTATATTCCCTTCGATAGAGAATAATGTCACAAAGCTGACTGTAAAGAACTCTTTGCAGTTCAGGGAAACTTTCTGAAAATGAAAATATCCTGGACAGCCATAGCTTTAGAACCTTCTCAAAGTGTGACCTCTCCCTTCTCCTCTGATAGGTCAGAGAAGCATAAAAGATGTTCACTATCTCTCTTGCATTTCCACATTATAATGATTCCAGATCACTGACGATGCCTTGAAAGTCAAAGTCTTGTGGTGTGAAAATTAATAAAGGGAAACCATACTAAAATGGACTTAGGAGGTTAAAAAGGGTGGCTGGAGGGGGAGAGGCACCATTCAGCGTCAGTTACAGAAACAAGTGTCAGTTGCAGACCCCAACAGAAGAATCATCAACAGGAAAGAATCATCAATTACAGGTTCCAATTGGAAAAGATGTACACTGCATCTCCTACAAGAAATCCATGAACCCTGCATCTCAGCCCATGAGAAACAGGTGTTACCCTGAACTCTTGCTTTTCTCCAACAGATTTTCATTCAAAACAACCCTACCCAGCTTCCTCCTTTTCCGTAAAATAACGTTCTTCTCCTTTGTTTGTTGGGCCTTTGGTTTTGCCTTAGCTTGTGTGTCCTGAATTGAAATTCTCCCTTAATCCTGAATAAATCAATTTTTCTGGGAAAATAACTGACAGTTTTATTTTTAAGCTTATCATTGGTGACAAGTGTATTCAGGAGTGTTCTACTTTGGGGTGAATCAACACCCTCCTGTATTAACATGCTGCAGCAGCATTTGCAAGTTTCACACTGTTCAGAACCTGCTGGGTGAGAAAGTCACACCTAAAAATAGGCTTTTACAGCATGCCTGTAGGCCAAGCAAGCACTGCCCTTCCTGGTGGACCAGCTCTTGGGCTGATGAGTATTTAATAGCAGGAAATCTACACTCAGTTTAGTACAAAATGAGTAACAAATGTTAGCTTTTTAGTGCCTATTTCCTAAGAGAAAAATGAGACTTTTGCAAAAACAAACTAGCAGATAATTTTCCAAGGGACCTGATAACTATGTGATTCAGAGTGACTTTGGGCTACCACTTTGGGTTTCTCCAACCCATGAAAGGAGTTTGAAAAATAGACCAATGGATGTCAAATTAAATTAAATAACACTAAAGATAAAAAGGAAATAACATAATTCTTGAAGACAGAAATTTCTTACATTGACAGTGTGAAGTAGGAATTTGTTTTTCTCAACTCCCACCTCTCCCTAATGTCCTGGAAAAGACAAGTTTTTGGAGAAGTCCCTTCCAAGCAGTTGTGTCTTCCTGAGAATTGATTCATAGGGAAAGTTGTTTCAAAAATGCTTTGGCTTCTTTAAAATGCATACTTTTTTTTTATCCTTTTTTTTCCCCCCAAATACTTTTATTTTATTTTTTCAGTGTTACAAGATTCATTGTTCATGTTCCACACCCAGTGCTCCATGCAATATGTGCCTTCCTCAATATCCACCACCAGGCTTGCCCAACCCCCCACCTCCACCCCTCCAAAACCCTCAGTTTGTTGCTCAGAGTTCGCAGTCTCTCATGGTTCATCACCCCTCTGATTTCCTCCAATTCACCCCTCCCTTCCCTCTCACAATGTCCTCCATGTTTTTCCTTATGCTCCACACGTGAGACCATATGATAATTGACTCTCTCTGCTTGACTTATTTCACTCAGCATAATCTCTTCCAGTCCAGTCCATGTTGAAACAAAAGTTGGGTATTCATCCTTTCTGATGGAGGCATAATATTCCATTGTATATATGGACCATATCTTCTTGATCCATTCATCTGTTGAAGGGCATCTTGGCTCTTTCCACAGTTTGGCGATTGTGGCCAT